>LNAC01001145.1:325305-400357 GCA_002007465.1 Ailurus styani | reverse complement strand
TGGGGGGTAGGGAGGGAAAATTAATGAAACAAGATGGGATGGGGAAGGACACAAACCGTAAGAGACTCCTAATCTCGCAAAACAAACTGAGGGTTGCTGGGGGGTGGGAGGGTAGGGATAGGGTGGATGGGTTGTGGACACTGGGGAGGGTTTGTGCTTTGGTGAATGCTGTGAAAGATGTAAGCCTGATGATTCACAGACCTGTACCCTTTGGGCAAAGAATAAAAATAAAATTAAAAAAATAATAATTAAAAAATAAAGAAAGAAAGAAAGAATAGATGAAATTTCCTATTCTGAACCTAGCCAAATGAGAGCCTCCACAACCCTTTTTCTGTCTATGCTTACACACAATGCTTAGGAGTATAGGAATAAGAGTTATTTCCCTCCTCCCAGGCTCATACACTGAGTTTGGCCTTTTCTCAAGGCCTAAAATTAAAAATCATGGCTATCTCCTCTTACTTTGTTCCATCTTCCTGCATGAGGATGTCTCTGTGAGAATTTAACCTCATCTTTCATCTTTGTCACAGTTTTTCTGGGAACCTCTCATCCGAGGGTTTCTAAGAAAGCAAACTTGGAGGTAAAATTAAGTCTGCAAAAAAAGGACTCTCTTCATAAAGAGTCCTTGAGATAAGCATCCTAAGATGAAAAGGGAGAGAAGATTGCCAGAAGGAGAAATTGAGCTGTGAGTCAGATCTGATGCCAACTTTGGTCCATACCACAGGAAGTTCTAGGGCTACAATTGTCCAAGTGAATTGTTTTGCATTGGGCCAAAAGGTCAGGCTTTTATACCTTATATCTCAGTGGTTGGATAGGTCATGACCTTGGGCGAGGTTCATATCTGCAACTGAGGAAATCTTTGAAGAGGCTGAAAGTCAAAGGCTCTCTACTGACACTCCTCCCAGAAGCTGAGGCTACCAATCCTTTATTGAAGTGGAATCTGGGCAGGGGCATGTTCATGTCCATTACAACTCATTTCAGAGTCATTTCTTTTCTTAGGTAATGTGAGATAGTTTGGGGAAATCTTGAGTTTGTTCTGGAGATGGGGGTATATTACTAACACATTCTCTATCTATAGTCTTTCTTTTTCTTCATGCTACCTCCCTTTCCTGGAATACCTTGCCCAGTGGGGTACTGGTGAATGCTTACTTACCAACTAACTCTCTAGGAAAATTTTTAAAAGCTCTGGTATATAGTGCTTACTTATTTCTGTTGTATAAATATTCCCATAATGACCAATTTCAAACTAACAATGTTCTATAGAACATAGATTTGGAACAAGATATTGCACAATTGGCTTCCATAAGCCAAAGAAGCTAGCTTCAGCACACCATTTTCTTTCACATTTTGTCTAGCTGGCAAGAATGAATTTGACCCACAGGGCACAGCCAAAGTGTCAATTGCTTCAATCTCAATCTTTAATAACAATACTGTACTATTTATTTATTTCAATGATAGCATCTGTTAACTTTAATAACTCTTTTATAATTGTGTCTCCACTATTAAACATTAATTCTTTAATATTAAGACCATGCATTCTATATTTTATATATCTGCAGTGTTGAAAGCAGTAAGTGCCACAAGAGGTATTTCATTTTTCTCACTATGTTTTACTTGGATGAGCAAATAGACAATATCATTTACACTTACAACTATTTTATGAGTACTCATGATGGTTGGGGGAGGCCAGCCCCAGAGTGATGTGTTAGCATAGCAGTCATGACCCTATGCTCAAAAGGTTTCCAGTACAGCTGAGAAGAAAGTGAATATATATTAAATAGTAAAATATCACTAATGAAATCATATATGTAAATCACCTTAGTGAAGAACAGAAGTAACAGGTTATTTACAATAAAGAAACAAGAGATAGACAATGATATTAAAGATCTACACAGATATGTAGAACAAGAGGAGAACATTTTTATTAAAAGATAAGGATGGCTACTTTGCACAACTCCCAACCCACTCACTGATGAAGACATGAAATTCTGTGCTGTTGAACAGGGAATCTACACATTTGCCTAGACGTTTAGACCATCAGGCTTTTTAGAGCAATCCCATGTGTCTGCTTCAGTATTTGCTGATAAACTGAAGAAGCTGATAGACCTACAGTGGCCAGCGGAGAAAAGACACATCAACGTGCAATGATGAGGTGAAAACTTAGTTTATAGCCAACAGCCACAGTAGCATTTCAATGTCTTGTCAAAAACTCAAGTTCCAAACTTGCCGCAAGAAGTCAGAAATCTTTTCATTAAAAAATATGACATTTTCGCATGAGAGACACAATATGGGCAAATGAGAGAGATTTATTTCTGGATCATAAATGTGAGAAATTATATAAACAGTTGTATTTTATGAAGAAAATTATTGCTATTATTGTCATTCATAGTAATAATTTAATGATACCAACAAATTTATAGTTTTCAAAAGTAATCTTTTTTACACACACTGTCCCTTAGAAGTCTCAATTATTTTGGGGATAGAAAAGAACATACTTAGCACAATTTGGTTATGAAAAATCTGAAACTCATGAGGGTTGATGATTAACTGAGATCACATATCTAGTAAGTGAAAGAATTATATATTTAACCAGATGACCAAGACCCAAGTATTTTACTTCTCATCTACTCAGATAGCTGCTCCAAGATTTTTCAGTGGGAAAACTTGAGGATAGAGGTTATTTAAAACCTCCTTCCTAGTCCAAGCTTGCGGAGAATTCTTAGACGAATCTGCTTTGTCCTGACGCTGTAGACAATAGGATTAAGTACTGGGGGAAAAAGCAGGTAAATATCAGCCATGATAAGGTGAACTATGGGAGACAGATGTTTCCCAAAGCGATGGACCATCGACACCCCAATAACTGGCACAAAGAAAATGAGCACCACGCAGATATGGGATACACATGTGTTGAGTGCCTTTAGCCGCTCTTCATGAGAAGCAATGCCCAGTACAGCATTCAGAATCAGGACATAAGAAAGAAGTATGAAGACTGAATCCATGCCCAGTGTAGTGATAACTACACACAGTCCATAGACACTGCTGATTCTGGCATCTGAACAGGATAATTTCAGAACGTCTTGGTGCAAACAAAAGGCATGGGAAAGGGCATTGACATGGCAGTAGTGATAACGTCTCAGTAGCAAAGGTGTAGGAAGTACAACTCCCATGCTTCTTAGCAAGCAGGCAAAACCAATCTTGCCTATTACACTGTTGTTAAGGATTGTGGTGTAGTGCAGTGGATGGCAGATAGCAACAAAACGATCGAAGGCCATGGCCAATAGCACTGAGGACTCCAGGAATGTGAATGTGTGGATGAAGAAGAGCTGAGCATAGCAAGCACTTGCCTGGATCTCCCGAGCATCCAGCCATAACACAGCAAACATGGTGGGAAGCGTGGACATGGACATACCTAGGTCAGTCAGTGCCAAGATGGAAAGGAAGTAATACATGGGCTGGTGGAGTGAGGACTCTATCCAAACGACAGAGAGGATGGTGACATTACCAATAAATGCTACCAAGTACACAAAACAGAATGGGATTGAGAACCACGAATAACAATACTCCAATCCAGGAATTCCCCTCAGAATAAATATGGGTTCTATAGTGTTACTGTTACTCCAGACCACCATGGTGACCTCTGGCAAACAGTGAAGAATGTTTTCCTTTTTATCCTTCAAAATTATCCCTTGTGAACATGAGCAGTGCAATCAGGATACAATATATCTTTCCTCCAACCTCACAGAGAAAAGAAGGAGTACCTCTTACAGTTCTTACATGAGAAGCAGTTTCCAGTAACAAAGAGCACCAAATTCCAGAACAAAAAGTGTGTTCCACACAATCTGGTCATCTCTGACAAGAACGCTGGTGAATTTGCACTGAGGACAACAAAAATTAAAGCAGCAAAAGAGTAGATAAAGAAATCTTTACCAAACATTATAAAAACAAAACTAGAGAAAAGTCAGAGTAAATGTCTATGGATTTGCATTAAGTTTCCTGTCAGTGAGTGAAGTTCTTGAGTTAATTGTTTGTTGCTTCTAGGCTACCTCTTAATTCATAACAACTGAACTGTTCCCAAGGAATAAACATAACTTCCCCTTATATTTACTTTTATTCAATATTTTATAATATTTTAAAAATTGAGAATATTTAATATTTTAATAATAAAAAATAAATGCCACATTATATAAAATGGGGACACGACAAAGAGTAAAGTCCATAATTCTAGCACACTTGCATATTTTTTGCTGTTTAATAAAGCAATTCATCCTTCATCTAAACTTGTCACAGTAGTAGGGAAAATATTTATTATGATAAATATATCATAAGGTCACAATGTAACTATTAAACCTCTTCCTATATCCCTTCCCACA
The DNA here is from genome assembly GCA_002007465.1 of Ailurus styani. Lineage (NCBI taxonomy): Eukaryota > Metazoa > Chordata > Mammalia > Carnivora > Ailuridae > Ailurus > Ailurus styani. The sequence continues at coordinate 395,990 of LNAC01001145.1, read as the reverse complement.
AAATAAAATTAAAACAATATAATTAAATCAGACATCTGTTAGTAATAATGGTAATCCACTTCATTTCTATTGATCTTTTCTTGCATTTTTCCTTCCAAAATGATGCTTATAATCACATTTTTAAAAATATTCAACCTAAATATTAAATGTTTTTACAATTTTATGACCCATTTCATTTACCTCCAGGAACCCAGAGCAATCCCAGAGATGTCACCTTCAGCATCCACCATCAATGCCTCATAGAAACAACCAAGTTCTTTTTCCCTTTTCAAAATAGAATTCTAATGTCTGGCCTTACTTTCTCTGAGCAATCTTCACTGTGATTGCCTCTGCTGATGCTGGCCTTGCTATTCCCCAGGCTGATAACATTGGGCACAGCAGCTAAGCCCCCTGTGGGATTCTCTGCCCCTTCAGTTCTCTGCTTCCTTATTTTAGCCCTGTCTAATGCCATTGACTGTCCTTGAGAAAATTCTTCACTTACCCCATCTTTTTTTTTTTCTCTCTCTCTCTCATTATAGAAAGAGAGAGAGCAAGCTTAACCAACTGAGCTACCCAGGTGCCCCTACTTACTCCATCCCTTAAAGTCAGACCTCTCTTCTGCAACATCTCATCATCTCCTTCTTGTAGCATTCTCCTGCCTTGTAGACACTTAGTCTCTGAACTCCTAAAAATCTAATACAGATTTCAGCCCTGGCCTGAAGTGAAGATCTTTCCAAATGTAGTCCCAGATTGATCATTGGTTCCCTTTGTCCAGTACTGACCTTTTATTGTCTTTATTTCATAAAAGTTTCTCTTTTTTTTTCAAATTTCTCCCCTTGACAGATTTTTATTTGCATTTTATAGTTTTAACATTGAAAGTTCTCAGGTTGAACAATCTATAATTCTGAAGAAACTTTTGGCTTAGAATCTACAAGTTGAAGAACAGAAGGAAATACCAAGCCATCTTCTCCATGTAGTAAGACAGACTTGCCATTTTCTCCTTTTTCCCCCAAGCCCAGGCATCCCATCATCTAGGAGTGAGACACCTCCCTGGTCCTCTTCTCCAGCCCCAAGGAGCCCAAACTGAGCTTTCACTGGGGCCCTTGTCTTGGAGAAAGCAGTCAGCTAAGCATTTCTGCATCTACCAAGCAGAATACCAGTTCCATGCATTTCTTTTTCTTTACCTCCAAGCAACATTTTTCTCTCTAGTCTTCAAAATCTATTAAGTCCCCAGCTGACTTTCTTTTTTCTTCTTCCTCACTCAGAAATCTTTGTTCTAACTTCTGTTCTAAAGCTCAGCTCATGAAAACAGTCTAGACATTAACATTGAAGTATATAGCACACATGGGCATGTGTGTGCATGCACACCTCCCACACCCACACCCACACCCACATACACACACAATCATATGCACAAAGAAATTGTATTGTGGCCACAAAAGGAAAGTAGTTTACTTTACTCCATGCTAGGAAATCATCCTATGCTTTCTCTTTCAACTTTGTTATAAATCACATTTTCTTTAATTCTCAGAGAAGTTGCAGAAAATAAAGTGGATCACTGGTATTTAGACATAACTTTCTCCCTGATCTAAGCCCTCTAAATTTAGATTGCAAGGTTTAGAAAACTTCAGTTGCAGGCCTGTGCATGGATTTAAAGCTAGACATTTGTGCTCTTTCTTATCCTTCTCTCTCACTGAGTAGCTGTCATGTCTTTCACTTTTTCTCAGTCCCCTCATGATTGTCCTTTCTCGGTTCATTTTCTTATGACTCTATTTCTGTATCATTCACAATGATAAGGTATTGACTTATTTTAACATAATTTAGTCATGGTAAATTGAAAAAGAAGTAGTCAGAAGAGGCTGAGACTGATTTCAAGACATATCAAAGGCAGAACATGAAAAGACTCTCATCGCACACTCACCTATTCCAATTAAGGGAGAGCTGCTGAGGGTGAGAGCACCATTTTATCACAGCCTCTCTGCGGTCTTGCCTGTGGTTCTCAAAAACTTCCTTCTCCCCACTGACTAGCCTATATTGAAATTGTTGGAAATGACATTATGGTATGTCATACATTTCAAATTGTTTCTAAACTTGTTCTAAAGAAAATGACACTCTTTCCCCTCCTGCATAAATTGTGCATTGTCTGAATGATTTTACTCTCTTTAGCCTTTGTATAATAACACAAACTGTGCCAAAATCTACCTGCTGTTTATTTGTAATTAAAAAATTACACTTACCTGAAATTTATAATAAGGTAATCACATCAATATGAATGTTTAATCACACAACCAGGAGCCAGTTTCCCAAAGGATCCAGTTTCCTTTGTCTTTCTCTGTCTAAACTTTCCTCCATTGGAGATAAAATCACCTTCTCTTTCTGTTTCTATCTCTGGGACTTTCTCTCTGCCACTTAGTTTACTTTCTAAACATCTTTATCCTTCCTAATCTGCCCCCTGCTGCCATTTTCTTCTATTTTGTTTCACCTAAATTTGTGTCCTTTCACTAGTTTAGGAAAAAAACAAGCTTAACTATCTTTTTCCAGTCCTTTTATTGCCCCTGTCTTCTCATTTCTATGCTTTTAGTTCTGTTTTGGTTTAGCCCTCACCTGAGAAGAACTCCCATCTCTATCTGAAGGTCACTTGTGTACTGATTACAGATGCTACTGTTTTGATTATCCATGAACCTCAGGTCCTGAAAACCTTTGATTCCAAGAATAGTGAGGCTTGAATACTTTTACTTCTCTATAAATACTCCTGGTTTCCCCTAGGATAGAAAAGTAGGGATTGGTGTCAGAGTCTGATGGGTCCCCAGAGATGAAATTAATATGAACAAACCTTAAGCACAGCTGTGCCAAGAGCATATGATTATGATACTGGAAATTGTATAAATGGGTCCCTCCTTCTCTCCACCACTCCCAGTCCTTTCTTTCACTGTAACAGTTTTCCCTCCTTGAATGAGCAAATGAGAATGAAAGCATAACTACTCCAGCCCTCAGAGATATTGAAACTTCAGCTTCATTAGCCACATCCCTATGGAACTGTGGTTAATTAAGTGCAGAGAGCCCCTCTGTTATAAGGCAGTTACAACTTCTCACTGAACAGGATGTTCATCAGGTTATGTACTTAATAATCATTTATTAAGCAATAGGACTGATTGAGGATTGAGGTATTCTCAGTCAGGACAGAATCTATGACTTCCAAGACATAAAATTTGGCCATTTCTGCATACCCAGTTTATTTGCATTTATACATTCCATTCCATTAAAATACTTTTTTAAGAGCTCATTCATTAGTTATTCCTTGTCTCCTTTAACTTTCTTACCATCTGGTACTGAATTTCAGCTTCTGGGGGGAAAAGTGCACCTTATATTATAGTCAGGCTGTGTCTGTATCTATGTTTGAACTCTAGTACTTTAAGGGCAGTACTTATCCTATCATAACTTGACCTACACCACAGTTCTTATGATAGTACTTGATAGAAACTCATGATTCATTTTTATGTTTTGTATAAAATTACATGTTTATGCCTTTATTTTATTGTGGACTTGGCTGGGCACTCAGAGGTATATGATACAGCATATTTTTCTGCATACAGTACATGAGCAGGAAATTTTACCCAGTCCCTGAATAATTACGAAGAACACAACTAACACCAGTTTCAGTTATTTTGGATGCTTAAAAGGTCTGGAACAAATTCACAGTTTCTTGAGGAATTTGAAAGTGTGGAGTAGGCAGTTTGAGAGGTTTCTCAGTCCACAGGAAGGACATATTTATTAGTTCATTTAAATCACTTCCCCTGATTGCTCACCACCTGCCAGACTCAGAGATGCAGACCCTGAGTGTTCACCCTATGCCTTTCCAGAAGGCTAAGAGTTGAGGAGGGGAGCACTGCAGTTGAATTATTCACTAGGCACCAAAAGCACAGTACTTTTAGGGGCCCAAAAATGATTTCATTACTTCTAAAATCAGAAGAAAAAAACCTTAGAGATTGAAGAAAATGAAAAATGATTTAACATGTAATATTAATATATTCATTTCTCTACTATGAGGTAACTCTATGGAAATAACACATAATAGAAGAATAGCCTGTAATAGTCAGAATGTGACAACATAGTCTAATTGGCACACCTACCTTAATAAAGTCCAGTCCTTTAAGGTCTGCAGCAGGGGGCAATGGGAAGGCCAGGTACCAAGGCAGGAAAACAGTAACCATGAAGATAGCAGGCTGTATGGCAAATGCTCATTTCTCCCCCTGCCTGAACTCATGTACCTAACATTGATCATGGAGGCTTTATAGCCATGCCAGCCATATCCACTGATTCATGCTGCTAGCTTGCCATTTCTTTGCACTGGTTAGTGTCATCTTTGTCTTTCCCAAGCTGAAGGCAAAGTGGTCAGCCTGGCAGGGTGACGACAGCAGCCATGGGATTTATTTTCCCATTCACTTTACACCTGATGGCCCTCAGGATACCTGGCCACAGCCCTGTCAGAGGAAACATCTAAGGCTACAGGGGACATTATTATTTAAAAATGGAGGGGGGAAATAAAACAAGAAATGGGAGACATGGAGACAATTTATTACAGCTTTACATATAGAGTAATTTCTTTACTAGTCACAGACGCATGTTATTTGCTCCTGAAGCTAAAGAGAGAGAGGATCGTGACATTGAGGAAGACGGTAGCATCCACAATAGTGAAAATTTAGGTCAGAATATGAAAAATCTCTGAGACCCATATAGAATTATAGGGACACACAGAATGATAAAGTTGCCAAAAATATGTTTGAGAAAATAAGTTAATTGACACTAAGTTGAGAAAGACACAGATTTATATACACAGCAAAAGTTTTCAGTTCATAGCCTTTGAAATCACACAAATATGAGTATGAATATTAACTCTGCTACCTAAAAGCTGACCTACCTTAAGCAAGTTATTTAATACTGTAAAGCCTCTGGCTCTCTATCTGTAAATTAAGGAAACTAATAATATTCACATAGTTTGATATGTAAGGGAGATAGAAACCAAGAACTGTGCTGGTAACAGCATTCGGAATTGGTAAGAGCTATTTTACAATTATTATTACATTCACCTGGACACAAAAATTGAAGCAGAAACAAAGACCTGGAGACACTGAGAGAGAATGATTCAAACACCAGGCTTTATTGAGCACTTTCTGAGTACCCAGAAAATTGCTTCCAATAAGGAAAAAACACAGTGAACAGATGTGGTTCCATTTCTTGCTCTTGGGAGCGCATTCTTTGGCAACCACAGGGACACCTGCTACATGCCTCTCTCTCCCTCCTATTCCTGTCAGTTCCTCCAGATAAATGAAAGAGGATAAGATGACTCTGAAGAGAGTGGAAATAGGATAGAGAATGGACGGAGCAAGTAGGGGTGTTCATTACTTCTGACTCACCTCTAAAACTCTAGATCCCCAAGTCTACATCAATTCCTTCTGAAAATTGATCTTAATCAAATTTCTTTCTTCTTCTTCCAGGGTGCCTACTCCCTAAACATGACACCATCCAGTCATTGTCTCTGCAAACACAGGCTCAATAAGTCAAATTGATTTGCCTTCTCCTATACTCTGAAAACATCCCCTCCTAAGGTAATGAAACTCCCATTGGTGCTCCTTTGGAGAAGTGTAGCCCTCTGCTCTATCTCCCCATCCCTGTCTTCTTCATGGCTGGGAAAGACACCATATTTGATGGAGATTTCACTGTGTTGGCAATATATGGCATTGAGAAGTGGTGAAAGAGAGAGGGTGTGAGGGCCAACCATGATCTTGGCATAAGACCAGGCTCACAATTTCATTAAATATTAGCCTGATAGCAAGATGTGATAGAATCTAGAGTTCCAGGACTGGGGCCTGTAGTAAAAATAAAAATCAAATAACAGGTGTCAAGGATGGGAACTGAGGGTCACATAAAAACTTGTAAAACATATGCACTTATTGAGGCCCGATTAAACAAGTCTGTATTTTATGCCTTTGGTTAATGTTATAATAATTTTACAGGTTAAAAGATAGGACTTGAAAATAAGAGGTGACATACTAATGTCACGTAGGTAAGGAATAAAGTTAGTTTCAAATTCAACACTGAAATGTTCCACCAATAAGGGTGAACAAAATTACACATAGATGACAGATAATTGATCAATCAATAAATGATAGATAGATAGAGGATAGCAGACCACTACCCAGCAACAACAGGGAACCAATTACTGACACATGCAACAAAACAGCAACATCAAAAACATTACATTGAGCTAAAGATGTGTGATTATATAGTAACATTTATGTGAAGTTCAAGAAAAGGCAAACTAATTTATGGAAAGAAAACTGAACAGGGATTTCCTTTGTGGAGGGGAGAGAGGATTGATGGTAAAATGCACACACAAGGGAACTTTCTCAAATTATAACACCTTCTATTTCTTGACTAGAATCTGTATAATACAGGAGGATTCACTTTTCAAAACTCACTATACTCAGTTATCTGTGCATTTACCATATGCTAATTATACTTCCATAAAAATAAGTATTATTTATTTAAATAAGAGAAATTGTAGATCAGTAAGGTAGCAGATGTTATACACACTTCATCCTGAATGACATGGGACTATAATATAAATGGTAATATCTGTGGTCAGATGAGCAAATATATAATTATGTTGTTGTTTTTTTTTTAAAGATTTATTTATTTATTTGACAGAGAGAGAGAGAGAGATTACAAGTAGGCAGAGAGGCAGGCAGAGAGAGGAGGAAGCAGGCTCCCTGCCAAGCAGAGAGCCCGATGCGGGGATCGATCCCAGGACCCTGAGATCATGACCTGAACTGAAGGCAGAGGCTTTAACCCACTGAGCCACCCAGGTGCCCTATGTTGTGTTTTTTAATGTGGGAATGCTATAAACTAGTTTACATTCTAAGAGAAGAAATTTCTATTTTAAAGATACAGGTAAATAGATAATGGATAATCCAACATAAGAATTAACAAGATTGGAGGTTTTTGTGGTAAACTTAGAGAAGAGAATATTCTAAATATGGAAAAGACAAGGTGGAGTTAAGATTGCCTATGGACCAGAGGTGTTTAGAGTTAGGCAGCTAAAATATAAAGATAGTTTATTTCTTATAGCCACTTTCAAAACTGTAAAATATGACTTTGTTCACTGAAAGCTCACAGTGACATAGGTCTTAATCTTCATTTCCAAGATGAATAAACTAAGGTTTATGAAATAATACAAACCTCTCCATAGAAATGGTAGATTTCATAAGATTTACATCTCTATCTGGTTAGCTCTAAAGCAAACTCTATTAAATGGTCATGATGTTTATCTTTACTGGCAGGCATGTACTAGTATACCATCAACATTCTTGTTCTTTCAACCAGAATAAATTCATAAACCCTGGGGCCTAAGTTCAAGGGAGTCACAATGTTAGAAATAATGCCTAATCATCAAAAGTCACTAGAAGTTTTCCAAAACTCATGGCAACTCTGAAAAGAGAAGCACAAACCTTTTTGAATTTCTTCTATCTCCTCAGTTACTCTGAAATACCTCTTTTTAAACCCATCCAACTCAATCCTGAAATGCTCCTGCACACATTTCTTGTTAGTTCTTCATCCCTAGTTTCTTCATTACTCTCCTGTACCTCAGAAGTGGCCAGTTGGAGGTTGGCTTCTCCAACTAGGTTAGATATCTCCAGGAAATGAGAAGTTGGGTCCTCCCTGACCCTTGACACAACATGATCAGAGTCCCCCATAAAAGGCAGTTCTTCAGTTACTCTGACTTGTTAAAATTCTGGTGCAGGATTGTTAATAAATGAAATCCCCCTATGTTTCCAGGTCCATAAACTACACTTTAGACTCATTAAGGATAGACAGGGGCTTTTCCAATTTGCATTGATAGATATACAGCAGTCTTTGGAACCGAGAAGGAACTCGTTATTTATTAGATGAATAAATGTGTTCAGTGAAAGAATATCATAGCTACTAATGAGATTAACTTGTACCTATTTTGCTAGTGGCAAATGGGAGCACATAACTCAAATTTCTCAACCAGGGCAGATAAAAATTAAGATAATTTATTGAGTACATATGCTATGCCAAACATATACTATCTTGTTTCATTGACACAACCATTTGTGAAGTAGGAGTTTTATTACTTTTTTCTTAGAGTTAATGAAATGAGGCCTTCACATCATTTGACCATCATTTGACAGCCATAATACTCAAAGTGATATATGGAAGTTATAAAAAAAAGAGTGTCTTACTGTGATGGCAGAACAGTTCATCACTAAAGTGGAATGCCAATTTCAAAGAGATTGCTTCATCACTTGTGGTGCTACGGGTCACTGTGATACTGTTTCTGGCAATCCTGGAGTACTCCATGGAGTGTGATCGGGTGGACTCGGAGGAGTAGCCACCTGTAAGAATGAGTTCTGGATGCTGAGGCCTCGCTTACCTAAGAAAGTAAATGAGTAACCTATTAACAATTCAGCCACAGACAAGAAGTATGTTTGAAGTACAGCAGTGTTTCTCAAAATGTGATGTAAATATGAATCATTTGAGGGTGCTGTTGAAGATATAGATTCTGATTCACTAGTCTTAGATGGTCCTAATATCTTTATAAGTTTTTATTTTAAATCCAGCTAGTTAACATACAGTGTTATATTAGTTTCAGGCGTACAATATAATGATTCAACAGTGCCGTACATCAGCCAGTGCTCATCACAAGTGCACTCCTTAATCCCCATCACCTGTTTCACCCATCACCCCATTCCCCCCCACCATTCTCTGGTCGCCATCAGTTTGTTCTCTATAGTTAACTGTCTGTTTCTTGGTTTGTCTTTCTCTCTCTTGCTCCCTTTGCTCATTTGTTGTATTTCTTAAACTCCACATATGAGTGATATCATATGGTATTTGTCTTTCTCTGACTGACTTATTTCGCTTAGGATTATATTCTCTGGCTCCATCCATATTGTTGCAAATAGCAAGATTTCTTTCTTTTTTAGGGCTGAATAACAGTCATATATCTATACTTATATCTATCTATCTAATGGTCCTATATATATAAATATGTATATATAGTACACCTTTATATACACATGTATAAAGTACATCTTCGTCATCCATTCATCAATTGATGAGGTCCCAAAATTTTTAATTTCTAACAAGCTCTTAGGTAATGCCAATGCCGCTTATCTAAGGATCAAACTTTCTGAGCAGTTAGAAGGCAAGAGGTTCCAAAAATGTAGGGAGTATAGAAGATGTGAATTCAATTAGAAATCTTTGAGAATGAATATTAGATTTTACATTTTATTTTAAAAATCAGAAGCTATGAGAGACAGGAACCCATTTTTCCTCCCCTCCCTACCCACAATTTCACCCTCTTCAAAATTCCAATTTTTTAGCCCAGGCTTAAAAAAATCTGGCTTATTCCCCAAACCTTTTCCAGCAAAGTATGTATTGTTTCCCAGCTCCTTCTGGGTAACAATCTGCATGTCAGGAGAAAAAGCATTTTCAAGGTACAGGAATGCATTACCTCCATTTCTGTGATTAAGGTAATGAGGTGGTGGGGGGAGAGCATTTTCCAGAGCTGGGAAACTGTTGCCTTTCTTATGACACTGGCAACTTCTCTTGGAAAGAGTGACTCAGCATCTCATTCATCTGGTTGTAGAAAAAAATGTTTCCAGAACAATAATAGACTTTGGGCTTAGACTGAGAAAAGAATTACTGGTAGAGAACATAGGAGACAATCAGAGATGGGAACAAGGGAATTGGTACAGGCTGTGAAGAGTTATCAGTATCCCTATGGCAGTACGGAGCAACAAAAAATGTTTATCATCATATTTAATTATTATCAATGTATATTTTCTCTCCCGAAACTATTCTTCATCACAATTTATCATTTGTCAGAGAATACCAGGTCATTTGTGATGCAAATGTTATTAAGATACAGAGCCTTCCTTAAATTATTTTCCCATCTCAAAGAATGTGCTGTAAATTAAACATATAATTGTGAGACGGTGCTAAGTCTTGTAATAAATATACACAAGTTAAACTAGAGACTTACTGGAATGAAATGTTAACCTGGGTTATAACCTGGTTTGGTCAGAGGAACTAAATAGAGGAGTAACCTAGGTCTTGTATTTTAAAAAGTATTGTAGGAGTAAAATAAAATAAATAAAATATAAAATAAAATAAATAAAATAAAATGTATTATAGGAACTCAGGGGGAAAAGCCTGGAATTTTATGTCAGTCCTTTTGGTTGGAGTGTAGGGTTATATTGAGCAAATCTCTTCATGGATATAAGAATGTAGAGAGGAGTAGGAAACAGATTATCCAGGGCTTTAAAAATGATGTAAAATAATTTATATTATTTATATAATTTATATTACTTATACATCATTAAAAATGATGTAAAATAATTTATATTATTATTATTTATAAATGTACATTTATATTATGTGTTTATTCAAATAAGTATAATAATAATTATAAAAAATAACCACAATAATAACAGCAGCCAACTTATACTAATTGTTAAGTGTCACAAGCTATTTTTATGAATTATCTCATTTAACCCTATTTTATGGATTAGGGAATTAAAACTCGGAGAGTTAAAAAATTTTCTCAGAGTCAGAGAGCTTTAACTAGCAAAATCTGCAATTTTTACCTATAACACATATACACACATACACACACGCATGCACCCATTCATATACACAAACACACACATCTATGTGTTATAAAAATTGTACATGCTTCACCAGACTGACCACAGACTCTGAGGTAGCTCAATGACCTGGCTCCAACTCTTATCAGGCACTCCTGGTTTGCTGGGATCTGGGAGGAATTATGCCTGTCCACATCCCTAGTTAAAGGCCCACCAACCATAAACATGACTGAACTCAGAAGAAGCCTTGTGACCTGGCTCTAGCTCCCCTCAACCAAAGTCCCAGAGGTAGTCCTAACTGTCTGGGGACCTGGCAGGAGAAGACCTTTACCTACCAAAACCAGTCAATAAAGACTGGAGGAGGTGACAGCTTCTTAAAGTACATAGACACCAATGTAAGGCTACATGGATCATGAAGAATCTAGCAAACATGACACCAGTATAGGAAACCAATGAAGCACCAGTAGCTAACCATAAAGAAATGGAGATCCATGAATTGAGTGGAAAAGAATTAAAAATAATTATCTTAAAGAAACTCAATGAGCTATAAGAGAACCCAGACCGACAATTAAACAAAATCAGAAAATAATGCAAGAACAAAAAAAAAATCTCTAAAGAAATAGAAACCATGTGGAAAGAACCAAAGAGAAATCTTGTGGCTGAAGAATACAATTACTGAGCTGAAAATTCAATAAAGAGCTTCAACAGCAAACTGTTTCTGACTCTGTGAGGGAACTCAAAGAGAAGTTATTTGAAATTAGGCAATTAGAGGAACAAAAAGAAAAAGGAAAGTATGAAAATAGTGAAGAAGTCCTGAAAGAGTTATTCAACACCACAAAAAAGCAATATAGATACTATAGAAGTCCTAGGAGAGGAAAGGGGCAGAAAGTGTTGTTGTTGTTGTTGTTTTGAAGATTTTATTTATTTATCTGATACAGAAAGAGAGCAAGAGCAGGAGCATCAGCAGGGGGAGGCAGAAGGGCAGGCAGAGGGAGAAGCAGGCTCGCCACTGAGCCGGGAGCCTGACATGGGACCATGACCTGAGCCAAAGGCAGCATTTAACCAACTGAGCCACCCAGGCGCCCCCAGAAAGCTTATTTAGATATAATGGCTAAACTTCTCAAATCTAGAAAGCTTACTGACATTCAGATTCATGAATCCCAAAGAAACATATGTACTTTAAATCCAAAGAAGTTTACACCGAGATACATTATAATTAAATTATCAAAAGTCAAACACAAAAAGATAATTTTAAAACAGCAAGAAACATGAATTATTATTATTATTATTAATTATTATTATTATACAAGACAGCCCCTATAAGACTATCAGCAGATTTCTCATCTTGCAGGCTAGGAGAGAGTAGGAGTTTATATTCTAAGTATTGAGAGAGAGAGACAAAACAAAACTTCAAGCTAAAATGCTTTGTCCAGAAAAATCTGTCCTTTAAGAATGAAAGAGAGATACTTTCCCAAACAAGAACTAAGGGAGTTTGTCACCATTAAATCTGCCTTAGAAGAATTGTTTCAAGTTGAAGTTCAAGTAGAAGAACTTCAAAAAGTTCTTCAATTTGAAAAAAGGACATTAAACAAGTAAAAAAAGTAAAATACCTCATTAATCTTACATATGAAAAAAGAAAATCTCACTAGTAAAGATAAATATAAAGAGAACAGAATATGGTAATGGTAGTGTGTAAATCACTTTTAACACCAGTATACAAATTTAAAGACAAAAATAGTAAGAATAACTATAACCACAGAAATTTGCTAATGGAAAGATAATGTAGAAAGAAGAAAAAATTGGCATCATTTACATAAAATATGTTGGGAAAGGTAAGTGTAGATTATAGATATATGATTATAGTTAATTAATAGTTATCAGCTTAAAATAGACCACTATAACTCTGCTCACTAGGTATAAGCCCCATGATAAATATGCATGCACACACACAAACACACACACACACACACACATGCACACACCATACAGTAGATACACAAAAAATAAAGAGAAACAAGAAAATACAAAACTGACAGAAAACAATTTAAAAATGGAAATAGTAAGTCTTACCTTACTAAATGTAAGTGGACTAAACTCCTCAATCAAAAGCTACAAAGTGGTTGAATGGATAAACACTACCAACAGGTATATACTGTCTACAGAAGAAGCACTTTAGATTTAAGGACACACATATGCTGAATATGAAGTGGTGTTGAAAGATACTTCTTGTGAATACTAACTAAAAGAGGGCAGAGATGGCTATACTTACATTAGACAAAATAGATTTTCACTTCCAGATTATCACAAGAAACAGCAAAGGTTATCATATAATGATAAGAGTCAATTCAACAGGAAGATATAATAATTACAAAAATATATGCACCCAACCATAAATCACCTAAATATATAAAGCAAACATTGACAGATTTGAAGGGAAAAAATAGACAGTAATATAGGAATAGTAGGAGGCTTCAATATCCCACTCACTGCAATGGACAGAAAGTCAATTAAAAAAAACAGCAGAACTAAGTGACACAATAGAAAAAATAAAGCTAATAGGTAACTGCTGAGAATTCCACCCAGCTCTTTCTTTTCAAGTGTACGTGTCCCATTCTTCAAGAGATCACATGCTAAATCACAAAAAAGAATTAACAAATTTAAGAAGATTGAAATCATTCCAAGTATATTTCCCAAACACAATGAAACTAATAGAAATAAAATAGCAAAATTCACAAATAAATGAAAATTAAAGACAGTCTTAAACAACTACTGGGTAAAGAAGAAATTTAGAAAGTTACAAAATATCTCCATACAAATGGAAACAAAAACATACGTAGCACACCACAACTTATGTGATGCAAGAAATGAAGTACTAAGAGGGAACTTTGTAGAAATAAACACCTATATTAAAAAAGAAGAAAGCTGTCAAATAAACAACCTAACTTCAGAACCCAAGGAATCAGAAAAACAAACAAAGCAAAACAACAAAGAAGGTTTCTAACTCAGATGTACTTCTTATCTTTGTTCCCAGATAGGTAAGGTGTGTTGTTCCTTTGAATTCTTTAAGGATATTTTTAATCTTTGATTATCTGTAGTTTGAAAACAATAAGCCTAAGCATAGTGTTTTTGATGTTTATCCTGCTTGATGTACTTTGAGCTTCTTCAATCTGTAACCTGGTGTTTGACATTAATTTGATTTTAGGCTTCGCTCTTTTTTTCTTAGAGTAGCCAAGAGTTTATCTATTTTGTTTATATTTTCAAAAAAAGCAATTCTTTGTTTTGTCAAATTAAAAATTATTTTTCTATTTTCCATTTCATTTATTTTTCATCTAGTCTTTATTATTTCAGGTTTTCCTAATCTAGCATTAGTTTCCAAAGTGGTTTCTGCTAATGAATCTCTGCTCCAGTAAACTGTGAATCCTTGTATTCATTTTTCTGTCTCTCCAATCTTGGGTGCAGGGGTTTGTCCTGTGTCCCTACCTGTTATTGCTTCTAGGGGAGATGATTTTTCAGTCACTTCAAGATGGAGAAGCAATTTCCAATCTCCTTACATGTGGAACTGGAAACCAGAAGTCCCTATTCTTCATATGTTTGTATCAGTATTTTGAATTCTTTATTGACTATGCTAAACAGTTAAAATATGCTTATTGTTGTTTTGTTATTCAAAGAAATATAAGCCTATATCTTGACTTCTGACTAGTAAAATGAGGTTATTTGTGTCTACAAAATTTCCTTCCACTGACTATATTTTTACTTCCAATATGTTTATATTGTTTTGTTACCACTGAGAAACTTCTCATACTTTTTCTTTAAAAGTTGAAGATATACAAATAATAGTCTTAATTTTATGACTATGGGAATATATATAGTACATAATTATTACATACCCATCTTATTTGCACTGTTACTTAAATTTTCTTCAGTTTTTAATTAATAATTATTTTTAATTATTTTGCCTTAATCACCTTCTTATATTGTTTTAAATTTGCACGCATAATCCAATTCCTAAACTTCCTATGTATTCCTCTAGATATTGTCCTATTAGAGCTCTTCCTCATCTTTTTCCAAACTAAACTTGTTACCCTCTAGCTTGCTGCACATATGAATATGTGGGACGTACTGGGACTTAGTTTAATTACCCTATGGTTTTGCACTGCTTATTAGGGCTCATGTATTCTTTTATTAATTCACTTGGTTTTTTGCAAACCATCCTCAAGTAACTTCTTAGGTTAAATTAATTATATCTAAATACTTAGAAAACATTATGCCTTTGTCTTCTAAAATCCTGTCTAGCTATTGCAATTTTTTACCCACATCTAATTTTATTTATTTTGCAGTCAAACATTATTTTTAGATGTTTGTTGATTTTTTCCCTAAAATCACTTATCATTCTATCTATCTCTATCATTAATGCTTTAAAATTTCACAATATGTTTAATATAGATTTTTAAAAATTCATAATCCTGAGAACTCTTAATCCAAAACTTCCAATTAAACTGATAACATATGCCTTCCTGGATCAAGTTTTTTTCTTTCTTTCTTTCTTTTTTTAAATGTTTTTCATCCTCGTGTTTTGTTTTTGCTGGAGATATTTTCATACATTCAATATTCGCATTGAATCAAAGGCCTTTGTATGTACTTTAACAACCTCTCCCCCAAAAGGAATACATGGATCACAAGGAATACTGTGCCTTCTGTTCTCACAACAGTGGATTCTGTAGGATTAGAGGTGGTGATTCCCAAAGGTGGTATAGTCTTTGTTACAATTGCATGGAGTTCAACTTCTCTGTCCATTAGTTCTACTTCATTTTTCCCCACAGGTCTTTAACCTTACAGCACTTTCCAATAAACTGCACACAAATATTTACCTCAGTCTCTGATTCAAAGAGAACCCAGTCTATGATACTGTCACTAACAAAGACAAGTACATGTGACCTAAGAGGAAAAACAATTTGCATACACATCACAATAGAAGGCTTTATTCTTTAATATAAAAGGCACTCCCACAAACTAATAAAAAATTTTTAAAGAGCATACTTGACTGTCCTCTAAAAATAAAAAGAAGACCTATATCATTTCTTTTACAAGGTCCAAATTGCATTTATCAGCAGTAGCAAAACTGAATATGAAAATCCAATTATAGGCACAAAGATAAGAACCTTAGAAAACAAAATGTGACACTCCTCCCAAAGAGCCACATACAGACTCTCTGAAATTGCAGGTAACAGAGGAATCAATTTTGCTTGATGCAATGGGAAAGGCCTCCTAGGGCAAGTCTCCTAGGGCATTAAACATAAATGGCTAATTCATATGCATAATGGGAATTCAGCTGAACACTGCTTGAATTAATTCATTTAAGGACTTTTATTCCTTCTGGATAGTTTCCTGAGTTTTCATCCCCAGAGGCCTTTGTTACGCTAAAGGACATTCAGATAGGACTAGAATCAGACTGTTCTGAACAACCTTGTGCCTAACAACTAGGATTGGAGTAGCTTCATCCTTTATTCATTTCCTTTTTAACCTTAAAGTATAAATGCAGTGGCCAACACCTTGGTAAGTACCTGAAAACCTTCATGATCTTATCAATCAATAACATTAAGATACGTACCTTTTTCCCCTGGCAAGCTATCATGATTTTTCTGTTTAATGCTTGCTTCAGTTTTAGAATATGCTCAGCACCTGAAGCTGTCCTGATAACACCATCCTGACTACATTAAATATCACTCTACATTTAACTTAAGTAACATGAAAAACAACCTTATTTCACAACTTCCATATAAATAGTAAACTTTATTTAAACTCCATCCTTTAAGTACCTTCTGTGTCTGTTACTTAATCTGCATTTTTTACATATTTGCAAAGCACAGAATTGGGTAGCGTAGGCCCTTCTGAGATGGAAACAACATACTGGAAATGTTTTTGTACAGTGTTTTACTTCCCTGTAGACTCTCTAAAAATATCACATTTTAAGGCAAATAAAATAACCCTTCCAGAGAGGTATAGTACTTTTTTTTAATATATCATCTCATTGAATTCTTTTTTTTTAAGGTTTTATTTATTTATCTGACAGAAAGAGAGCCCTTGCACACAAGCAGGGGAGTGGGAGAGGGAGAAGCAGGCTCCCCACTAAACAGGGAGCCTGATGTGGGACTGGGGCCCAGGACCCCTGGGATCATGACCTGAGCCAAAGGCAGTCGCTTAACCAACTGAGCCACCCAGGTGCTCCAGTATAGCATTTTCTAAAGAGACATATATGTATGTATTAGTTTTTGGAGAAGTAGAGATTGATAGTGAAGAATAAATAATGTGCTCATTGAAAACGTTATTACTTCCTTTTTCTTGATTTATCAATAAATAATTTTTTATTACATTAAGAGAACTACATGTCAAAAAAATTCCAAATTATCGACAACCTATGAAGTTTGGGAGAAATACAATATCATTTATTATATAATCCAAAACATCCTAGGCATTTCTCTAATTGTTCATCTCCTAAACATCTCATTTTTGAGATGAAAATAAATATTTAGTGAAATCAATTTCACAAAAATGTTTACAGACAACTTAGAGATGGAAGTAGTTTGGGCAGAGGAAAGTTCATATAAGAAGTTGGGAGGTGGGACTCACTCCAGAAAATCCATTCAGAAGGCAATGAAAGTTTAAGAAGTAATAACAACCCAGAAAGAACGGAGGGTGATTGGAATTTGAGATTGTAGAATAGACAAATCCCAGAAAAGAAATAGTTAAGAGAAAAGGGAACATCAGTTTTTAAGAATTCTACATCCTGACAACAGAATCATTATGACAAAGTGGTTGAATATGTACGTAAAGATAAGAATGAAAGTACTAAGAAATGGCCTAAATAGTTCAGATCTAAGAGACATTATCAAATTCCCCATGACAAAGATTGATGAAGAAGCCTGCAATTAGCTCTAGTGTGTTATTGAATAAATTAGTAGATTAGCTAATTATTTCCCAAAAAGCACATGATCAAACTATTCTCAGAAGAAATCAACTTCTCCTTAACATAAGCTCTAACAGGTTATATTTTTTAAATTGTATCAAAGTTTTGATGGAGAATTTTATTCAACATGGTGTGGTAAGCTGAATCAGGTATGTCAATTTGCACTTTATGCCAAACACGTAGTAATAATAAATAAAATATAAAGATAATAAAAAGACATTGCCATGCTCCTTAGATAGACAAATAGGTAGAAAATACATGATAGATGATAGATAGATAGATAATACATAGATGATGATAGATGATAGATAGATGATAGATAGATAGATAATGATATGCCATGTAAAAACATAATTGTGTGTTGAAGCTGAATCCACAGATCTATGTGGCTGCTGGTCTAGAGGCATATTGGTGATTGGCAGCTCAGCACCTGTATGGGACGCAGCATGATAGTGCTCCATATTTGACAAGGGACCAATATAAGTTACCCTGCTTGTTACATGAAGCTGTTAACCCACGTGGAGAGTGGAAATAGGTGTTGTCACAGCCCACATCTACTCCCCATAACAAGCCAGGTGTTGAGATAGTTGGTGGGTGTTGATTGGTGGGGAATGGGAAAGGCAAAACTGTGTTCAGCTCTCATTTGGAACAATATCCTTTTACCATTATAAAAAGACAGAACAGTTGACAAACGAGGAAGGAAGTCAACTGCTACATCTAATCATGGAGCATAAACAAAATAAATCAACAAACAAGGACATTTTCTTTTCTTTTTCTTTCTTTCTTTTTTTTAAGATTTATTTGACAGAGAAAGACACAGCAAGAGAGGGAATACAAGCAGGGAGAGTGGGAGAAAGAGAGAAGCAGTCTTCCCGAGGAGTAGGAAGCCCGATGCGGGGCTCGATCCCAGGACCCTGGGATCATGACCTGAGCCAAAGGCAGACCCTTAATGACTGAGCCACCCAGGTGCCCCAACAAGGACGTTTTCACTCAAAGTGATATTACAAGTAAAATTCTAAAACATGTATGAAGATTAACACTGATAAAGAAACTCTACAATCTCAATAATAATAGTAATGAAAAAAGAAAAACTAAAACAATTTAAAAGGAGTTTTGAAGCAGGCATGCTTAAGATTCTCAAAACTTGAAGGCAGCATAATAACCATAAAATCAATGAAAAATTATGACGGGATAGGTAGACATAAATTGAAAATAAAAATATAAATTGGAAAATAAAAACAGAGTAATGAAATAAAACTCAAAAGTGGAATACATTTCAGACCAGCCACAAATGAAAACAAAATTAGTATGTAAGAAAGTAGTAGTAAAGAATGTATCAAAATGCAACAAAAACAAATGAAGAGTTTGAAGTTATAAAGCAATCTAACTAGGAAGTTTGATTGAGAAGTTTCAACATGTTCCAGCTAGATATATTGCTCAGTAGGCAATGTTGAAAGTTATAATGGCAGAAGATACTCAAAATCGAAAGAAAAAAAATACATGACTTTTCAGACTGAAAATACTAAATTACAAGCAAAATAAGTTAATTGTAATCTCCACCTGTGTATTGCATGTTGCACTGCAGAATATCAGTGATAACAAGAACAGCCTAAAGACAAGAGGAGGAGAAGAACATCCTAAGTAAAAGGAATGAAAGACCATGTGCCAGCAAGAAACAGATGCACATGAGGAAGTCAGTTGAGGAGTGTTTACTGAAGGATTTCTTTACAGAAGTGCATATGTGGTTAAGGAGGCAAGAGAAGATGATGAGGCACTCAGGGATCTATGGTAGGAAAGGAGGATGCAAAAAGAGGATGGCTGGCATAGACAGGCTTATAATGGACTTCTACAACAAAAATCTGCAATATTCCTCTACATGACCAATAATCATCATGAAAAATAGAAAAATAAGAAAGAATAAATGATCCTATAAATAATGGCAACAATTGCATAAGGATTCTTGAAAATTTTTACAAAAGATGTAAAATCTCTGTGGAGAAAATGACCAAATGTTTTGGAGGGACATAAAAAATTTGAAGAAAGAAAGAAACCCATGTCTACATTGGAAGACATTGTGTAAAAATATCTTATTTTGTCTCTGAATTTTATGTAAAATTATTTGAAATTTTAACAGTATGTAAGTTATCATATTCACATTAAAAAGTGAAAGTATCAAGTTCTCAAAATGGAAAAGAGGCACCTGTATAATTAGTTGACAAATCAGTCCCTGTATAGAAATTATATCTGTTATAATTTGTATCTGTTGTAAGATTCAATTTTGACATAAATTTGTTTTCCTTTTCTCTCAGTTTTTGTTTTCAGTTGGATATTGATGACTACCCTTCCTATCTTTCTCCATTTAGTTTTATACCTAAGAAATGTGTGCATATCACTTGGATTCACAAAGATCTCTATGATTGCAATTGGATAGAGTCAGGCGTCTGAGCCAATCTATTTGCATGAAGCCTCTCCCAATCTTCTCCTCTTGCTTCCCTCATTTACCTGGCATGTCCACCTTCAACACCTCTGAAATGAAAATCTACCTTCTTCTTGATTGGGATCCCAGGGATAGAGCATGCCAACAGTTGGGTCTCCATCCCTATTTGCCTCATGTACCTTGTTGCCATCCTGGGGAACTGTACCATTTTGTTTTTCGTAAAATCAGAGCTATGTCTGCATGAACCCATGTACTACTTTTTCTCCATGTTGGCTCTCTCTGACCTAGGACTGTCCCTCTCTTCTCTCCCTACCATGATAAGGATATTCTTGTTCAATGCTCCAGGAATTTCCCCTGATGCCTGCTTTGCCCATGAGTTTTTCATTCATGGATTCTCAGCTGTGGAGTCATCAATTCTCATCATGTCCTTTGATCGCTTTATTGCCATCTGCCACCCTCTGAGATATACCTCCATCCTGACCAGTGCCAGAGTTGCCAACATTGCACTTGCTTTTTCCTTGAAAACTGTTTTGTTGATCCTCCCTTTCCCTTTCACTCTAAAACATCTAAGATACTGTGAGAAGAACCTCCTTTCCCATTTCTACTGCTTGACAATAAGATCAATGTCATCTATGGCTTATTTGTGGCTGTCACAGCTATCCTAGACTTAATATTTATTTTCATGTTCTACATGATGATACTGAAAGCTGTATTGAGTATAGCATCACAAAAGCAAAGGCTCAAGGTCCTCAATATCTGTGTTTCCCACACCCGTGCTGTGCTCATTTTCTATGTTCCCATTATCTCCCTAGCTGTTATCTACTGGTTTGCCAGACACAGCCCCCCAATCATTAGTATCCTCATGGCTCATGTTTTCCTGTTGGTACCTCCATTGTTGAACCCTATTGTATACTGCGTGAAAAGCCAACAGATAAGAAACACAACTGACAGGGATACTTGACCACATTGAAAACTTAATCAGTGCATGACACAGAACAAGCAGAACAAATCAGTAAGGAATCACACCATATATTAACTGCTTTACAATATCATCTTTCAACACATTTATTAAGATTGAAGAATCAGCTTTGCAAATATGTTGGTTTAGGATTTCTGATTAGGTCTCATATATAAACACAAAATGTATTCTAAGATTATATTTTCACTCAGCTTACTTTAAACAGCCTTATGAGCATACTATATGCTTGCCATTGTCATACTTAAAGTAATATAATATACATTTATTTGAGAATTAACAGTATACATTTATAAGGATAGTGATCAGAAGTGATAGAGGATTGCCTCTTCATTTAAAATAGCCTTCTTCAACTCGTAGTTTTCACTTTTTGAAATATTCTTATGCTCTCAGGAATGAAAATTGAAATGGGCAGGGATATGTGCATACATGAAACCAATAAAACAAACAAATATACAGATGCAGAGTTTACAAAAATATAAGAGAACTTAAGTCATTTGCCCATTTCATTTATTTCAATATTTCCTTCCTGAGCATTAAAATATCACTGTCTATGTTATGCAAGATAGAAAGTTTCCTGTCTTCTTTCACTAGTCTTCCAGGTTTCAATGGGAGTTCTACCTAATGCCATTAACTCATTATACTGTATATGATTTGTCTCTCTCCCATGCAAGAATGTAAACCCTGATTAAGACTAATTTTCAATAAAGATAAGATTACAACTCTCACAAAGACATAAAATGAACATCCATTAAAGATCTAACTTAATTTTTTATAGGCTCCACACCCAGCATGTAGCCCAAAGTGGAGCTTGAACTCATGACCCTGAGATCAAGAGTTGGATGCTTAGCCAACTGAGCCAACCAGGTGCCCCAAATTTAACTCACTTTTAATGAAAGAACCAGGCAAATGATACAACCAGTTCAAAGGAGACCCCATACAAAAGATACAGTTACAGATAGGAATATTGACATTAATTTGTAAATGAGTACAATGAGTCTACTTCATGGGACACATGTCTATTGACCATCTACCAGATAGAATTTATTTGCAGGTCTACTTACATGAAAATACTTGGGTTGCTATTAGTATCCACAACTTATAGAACTGGAAAATAGCTCAAAGGCAATGAAAACACCAAGACCCAATACTCAGAATCAAATAACCCATAAAAAGTATGTTCTAAACGATGCAGTTTTCCACTGAAACACACATTTTCCCCTATAGTCTTCCCCATTTTAAATAAAGGATAATTTCAAAGAAAGATTATTCTTGATCACAAAATAAGGTTTTCATTTGATTTTACCTCATTATTTACACAGCTTCAAAAAGAAAATGAGCCTTCTGAAGTTTTTGGCACTGGGGATTTCTATACAGAATCAGATTGGCTATTCAAAAGCTGCTGTCACAGGCTATATCCAGGATAGGGAAGTACAACCAAGAAATTGTCTTCATCAAATTATTCCTTCAGGTATCTATACATTTGGGCAAAATATTCTTTTTTCAGACTCCCCAAAACATCCCAGGATTCTGGTCTGCCATGGAAGTGACCACCCTTAGCAGCTATAAGGGCTATGGCTGTAAATCAAGTAACAGGCTAATTTACTTCAAAGGGCTTTGTCAGCACATGTTTTATACAGTCAGTTATAGTTCCCTAAAAGTCACTAGTCATACTTGATTAAATGAACAACATTTTCAAGTATGACATTCTAGGGAAGGTCTTGGTTGCATAATCAATTCTTCAAATTATATCCTAGGTAAAAAGAGGACAGGCTCTTATTGTACCCAGGAAAGTACACATTGCCATGAAAAGAGACATGCTCAGTGTGCCTGGGTGCCTCAGTCTGTCGAGCATCTGCCTTTGGCTCAAGTCGTGATCCCAGGGTCCTGGGACCCAGGCCCACATCCAGCTCTCTGCTTGGCAGGGAGGCTGCCTTTCCATTTTCCTCTATCTGCCATTCCCCTTGCTTGTACTCCCTCTCTCTCTGTCAAATGAATTAATAAAATATTTTTTTAAAAAAAGAAAAACCCTCAGTGGGAGTTGCTGAACTCTGAGGAGTCAATGACAATCAGCTACAACCTCAAAATGTCTCATTTTACAAAAGCAGAATCTACTGGATTATTATTGGTTAGAAATAGCTTAAGAGAAAAATCCTCTTTATATTTTCAAAAAATGGAGCATAACATAGATAACATCAACAATATTCCAAACAAAGTAATAAGATGTTAACCATCAGTTCATTCAGTCCTATGCAATTAATTTCTGTTCTCTTGGATCTTGGGTTAACAGTCTCATGAAGCTATCATCTATTGACTGAAAAGAGCCCTGGAAATCACCACTCCACCCACTGGAATAGTCTGAAAGTTACCTTAGAGTCTGTTCTTTGAAGTTTGAAGTACTTGGTGCAGGCCTTTTCCACAAACTCTGGCTGAATCCTTTTCTACTGAAGACAAAACTCTGGCCTGTTGCGAATTGCAGAGTTTTTGTGAATGCATCAAACAAAAGCCATCTATTGTTTTAATATATTTAAGCTAATGTAAGAGTGTTGCATTAATCTTAAAATGACCATTGTTAATTTTACTTACACCATTCAAATATAAAAAGTCTAATGAAAGTTCATAATACATATAATGCAAATGACAAGTAAATTCAGTTGTTTACATAACAACCAAAACAAGATAATAAAACTACTACCAAAACAAAAAAAAAAGTTTTAAAAAAAATGTCTCTAAGGATGATGATATATCCTACACATAAGGACAGTTGTATACAAATCAATACACATAATTTTTATAGTGAAAACAATACTGGTATATAACATAATAGTCATGGGAAATAACTTACATATTATACCAAGAAAACACCAACATTATACCATGAATGTCAAGGAAAGAGATTCAGTGAATATGGAGTAGGCCTAGAAATCTCTTTGCTTATAAAATTCCACAGGGAAGCCTGAGTGCAGTTGAAACCGACCGTCTTTCTGCAACCCTCAGTTTGTTGTGGAAAAAGAGGGAGGTAGAGGGATGGGATAACTTGGCAATAGGCATTGAGGAGGGTAATTGAATTGATGAGCACTGGGAATAATATGCAACCAATGAATCATTGAGCATTATATCAAAAACTAATGATGGGGGCGCCTGGGTGGCTCAGTGGGTTAAAGCCTCTGCCTTCGGCTCAGGTCATGATCTCAGGGTCCTGGGATCGAGCCCCACATCGGGCTCCCTGCTCTGCAATTAGCGGGGAGGCTGCTTCCTCCTCTCTCTCTACCTTCCTCTCTGCCTACTTGTAATCTCTCTCTGTGTGTCAAATAAATAAATAAAATCTTTAAAAAAAACTAATAATGTACTTATACACTAACTGAATTTAAATAATAAATAAATTAAATAAATAAATAAATGCATTGCCACATTCTTAAAAAAAAACTACCATCTTTGCAAATGAAAATTCATGCTAGAATGAAAATTAAATTTTCAAAAACTTGTCAATTTGTAGAAGGAAACAAGTATAAGTTTAAGGTAGTAAAGTTCACTGGAAGAGACAGACATATAAGGGCATAGTTATCATACACCATGAAACTGTTCTGATTATTCACATAATGCTCTTATGTGAAGATAGGAGCATATTCTGCCAGAGGAATCAGAAGAGGCTTGTGGAGTGTTTTGCTCAAAGGGTTAATTCTTCTCCTTTACAAGGGGTTGAATGACTCTTCTGGGCTCCAGTTCCCTTTGAGGTTTCACCTCCAGAGAGTTTTCTTTTTCTCTGGGTACAGCCTACTGAGCTGGAACCCTCAATGTCCTCTGGGCCAATAGGAAAGCAGCAAGGAGGCAGGACCAGACTCTGCATGTCAGGATAGACTGTTGTGCCTACATAGCAGTAAAATTCTGGGGACTGCATACCTTCTCCATTTCATCTTTACCTTGACATGTGGGTCCAATGACTTACCAACTTACTGGTAAGCTTCCGGATGTTCATAGCTATCACTTGCCTTTGCACCAGCTCAAGCAAAAAAATTCACATGGTATCTGCCTGGGTGTGGTTGCTGAGTGATTAGGATGGATGCCATTACCCTAACCCTCTAAAAAGTCCAAAAATTCCGTAAATGCATGGTAATAGTCCAGAGTCCTGCTAAATGTTAACAGTCAACCAAGTGTTAGGCCAGAATCATGGACCAAGCACAGAGAAATTCAAAGCCAGGTGCTTGAACCTGGCTGGCTCTGGGGTGGTATGTTTGCTGAATGGTCGAGTTATTGCAGTGCAGATATGAGAGACCTCTGAGTTTGCAGAGGGCATCAGTAAGAAGGCAGGAAGGACCACATGGAGTTACTTTCTCCATAGTCTGTCCAAATTTCGCATCCTTCTTCATAGTTTTAAATATCTGCATTACATTTTCTCTCTCTTGATGAATAGAAAGCAGTCATGATTCTAACAAAAAAACTATGAGTTCACGGATTTTAAGTAATAGTGTGAAGGTGAGTTTTGTATAAATTTCATTTAATCATTTGTAAATAGTGGCTTCCAAATTGAGGGTATAACTTTTCATTCATTTCATTATGTCAGTGTATATCAAATGATATCTGCTTATATATGATCCTATGGAGCCAGAAAGAGGACAAAGAGCACCAATGATATCACAGAGCACACAACTTCAAGTGACAAAAATTTATCACTTAAGTTTCCTTCTAAGACTTTTATTGTTTTAGCTATTTTTTGTTTCAGCTCTAGAATATATTTTGAGATAATTTTTTGTGCAAGATGTGAGATATGGGTCTACCTTCATTCTTTTAGGATGTGGATATTAAGCCTTGCTAGCCCCATTTTTTGAAAGAATACTGTTTTTAAAAATTAATATTTTTTAACAACTACAAATGCAATTGTATTAATTGATGTCCTTCTTTGATCCTATATTTTTCCAAACAGTCTTCAAATAAAAGGCAGGACTATCTTTTAAAAAGTTGCTATAGGAAATAGAGGCTGTGAAATTTACTGCTTCCTTCATGCATGATGAGCTCAGGAAAAGCATTTAAAATATCTATCTGCTGGCCATTGCTTGTACAGATTAATATGCATTCATGTTTCTCTCAATATCCTATCTATATGGGTCATGCTGTTACTCCCGATGATATAGTTTAAAATATATTGTTTTAGTCCAAGAATTCTTATACAAAAAAAGCTACAATCCCAAGATTTCATACCAATGTTTAAAGCATACATATTCAAACTAATCTATTCATGCCATTGCAGGAAGGCTTTTCTGAGATCCATAATCTGATGCCCTCACATTCCTATACACAAATTAAATGATCCCCTCACATTCATTCTTTAACACCTCTGACGGGGAAATCTCTACCTTCTTCCTCATTGGGATCCCAGGGATGGAGCATGCTCACATTTCGGTCTCCATCCCCATTTGCCTCAAGTACCTCCTTGCCATCCTGGGGAACTGCACCATCCTCTGTTTCATAAAAACAGAGACCTCTCTGCATGAGCCTATGTATTATTTCCTCTCCATACTGGCCTTGTCTGACCTGGGACTGTCCATATCTTCTCTTCCAACCATGCTGAGAATCTTCTTGTTCAATGCCACTGGAATTTCTCCTGATGCCTGCTTTGCTCAAGAGTTCTTCATTCATGGATTCTCAGCTATGGAGTCATCAGTACTTTTCATCATGTCCATCAATCGCTTGATAGCCATCTATAGCCCTCTCAGATACACCTCCATCCTGACAGGTGCCAGAGTCACTAAAATTGGCCTTGCGTTTGCTGCATTATGTATTATCTTTGTTCTCCCTTTCCCCTTTATTCTAAAGAGACTGAAATTCTGTAAGAAGAGCCTTCTATCCCACTCCTATTGCCTGCACCAGGATGTCATGAAGCTGGCCTGTTCTGACAACAGGGTCAATGTCATCTATGGATTGTTTGTGGCTCTAACAGCTTTATTGTACTTGGTATGCATTTCTGTGTCTTACATGTTGATCTTGAAAACAGCATTGCCTCACACAAGGGCCACCTCAAGGTCCTCAACACTTGCATCTCCCATATCTGTGCTGTGTTAATCTTCTATGTGCCTATTGTCACCTTGGCCACCCTTCACCGCTTTGCCAAAAATGTTTCCCCGGTTGTTAGGGTCATCATAGCTGATATCTTCCTTCTGGTTCCCCCTCTAATGAATCCCATCGTGTACTCTGTGAAAAGTCAGCAGATTACAAATCGGATCCAGGCAAAACTATGTGAGAAACAAGGTTGATGAGCAATTTCTGCCACAATGAAAATTCAACTCGACAATTTCTGAACAGCTTTAGAAACCTGAAGGAAAGAGAATGAACACAAAGAGACACACTGCCTGTACGCAGAAGGCCCAGCAAATGTCTAGTTATGATTTAATTAAACAGCAACACAATCTAGATTAGATGTTTTAGGAGTCAGGATTGGGGTTCCTGTCTTTGTATCTAAGTGTCCCATCTCCTTTCTGATTTTTATCTCTCTGTGAAATCAGCTATCAATCTTAGCCATAACAGTGAAGTCCTAATTAGATTTAAAAGATTTTAAAAAATATCATTAAACAAAAATAGAAAAGAGTAAAATAGCATGTTCATGGCTTTATTTATCTTAGGCATGATCAGCAATGACTAAAATGTGTGACTAATTGCACGTACCTACCCATACACAGACTCAGCATCTTCTGAACATCTAGTGTGTATAGGTGTGTGTGCCTGTCACCAGCAATTTATATAAACTATTAAAAATTCTTCTGTTTGGGACACCTGGGTGGCTCAGTTGTTAAGTGTCTGCCTTCAGCTCAGGTCACTATCCCAGGGTCCTGGGGTTGAGCCCCACATCAGGATCCCTGCTCGGCAGGAAACCTGCTTCTCCCTCTCCCCTGCCTGTGTTCCCTCTCTCATTGTGTCTCTCTCTCTTTGTCAAATAAATAAATAAAATCTTGAAAAAAAAAATTCCTCTGTCCTATAGTAGTGTGAGGTATGTTTGGAGATATAAGGTTCACATACATAAGATGATTTAAATTAAATGCAAAAAAAATAGATATGCAAATATTTCGCTCAGCTATACTTTTAATTGTTTGCAATAGACTCCATAAATTACTTCCTTTAAATGTATATTGAGTTAACTATTCTTCATCCAAATCTGTATAACATTCTCTATTTACTACTGCTATGATGTTAAACAACAGTATTTTTTTATTATTATCTATGTCCTTAATCAATCAGTTTAAGAATCAATTTAACTTTTGTCATTGTCAGTACTGAGCAAAGTACCTGGAATATCCCAGTTGTTTATTGTGCATTTATTAAAGATTTCATGAATATGAATAAATTTCCTACTTGACAAAGCCCTGGTGTGGGATCTAGATGATTTATCTGTCCTAGATTGTTCTCATACAAATATATATGTTAGAGAACTATGCACACATTTTCAAGTAGAAAGGGAGATTTTTTTTAGCCTTAGAAATCACTTTAATAAGAGATGTATGATAAATCATTAAAATGCAAATGTAGATTTTTAAATTTCTATCAGAGTTCTTATTTGGAAGTGTGCTTTCACCATTTCTAGGCATTTATGAAGGATATTCATGCTTTCTCTAGAGGATCTAGTTCCATCCATGTTGTTGCAAATGGCAAGATTTCATTCTTTTTGATGGCTGAGTAATATTCCACTATATATGTATACCACCTCTTCTAACAGGCACATCAAAAAATGTTCAACATCACTCAGTGTGAGGAAAATAAAAATCAAAACTACAATGAGATACCACCTCACACCAGTCAGAATGACTAAAATTAACAACTCAGGAAATAACAGATATTGGTGAGAATGTGGAGAAAGGGGAATCCTCTTACACTGTTGGTAGGAATGCACACTGGTACAGCCACTTTGGAAAACAGTATGGAGTTTCCTCAAGTTGAAAATAGAGCTACCCTCCAACCCAGCAATTGCACTACTAGGTATTTATCCAAAGGATACTAATATAGTGATTCGAAAGGGCATATGCACCCCAGTGTTTATAGCAGCAATATCTACAATTAGCCATGCTATGGAAAGAGCCTAAATGTCCATCAACAGATGAATGGAAAAAGATGTGGTATATATACATATATATGCAATATATTTTTAATAAACTTTGTAAGTATACAAAAATATTCTATGATTTTAATTAGCTTTGAAGGTATGAATAAAATGTATAATAGTAAAGCCAAAGGATCAAACTATGTCTGAGGAACCCCACTAATATAAAGCTCACTTATTCTACAAATTAAATAACTGGGTCAGAAAAGAAAAGAAAAGTAAACAGCACTTGGAAATCATTTTAAAAGTGAATCTAAAAAAAAATGAAATAAACTGGTATCACAATCCTAAATTTCAAGACATACTGCAAAACTGTAGTAATCAAAACAGTATGGTACTGGCACACAAAAACAAACACATAGGTTAATGGAATGGAATAAAGAGTACAGAAATAAACCCATACTTATATGGCCAATTAATACCATAACAGAGGCAAGAATATACAATGAGAAAAAAGATAGTCTCTTCAACAAATGGATGCTGGCAAAACCAAACAGTGACATGCAAAAGAATGAAATTGGGCCACTTTCTTACACCAGACACAAAAATAAACTCAAAATGCATTAAGGACTTAAATGTCAGATGTGAAACCAAAAATTTCTAGAAGAAAACATAGGCTGTAACTTCTTTGATATCAGCTGTAGAAACATTTTTCTAGATATGTCTTCTAGCAAGGGAAATAAAAGCAAAATTAAACGAGTAGATCCAACGCCAAAATAAGAAAAGTTTGCACAGTGAAAGAAAATATCAATAAAATAAAAAGGAAATGTACTGAATAGAAGATATTTGCAAATGACATCTATTATAAGGGTTTAATAGACAAAATCTATAAAGAACTTACACAACACAACACCTAAAAAACAAATAACCCAATTAAAAATGGCCAGAAGACATGAAAAGGCATTTTTCCAAAGAAGGCATACGAATGGTCAAGAGACATGTGAAAAGATGCTCAACATTACTAATCATCAGGGAAATGCAAATCAAAACCACCATTAGGCATCACCTTACATCCATCAAAATAACTAAAATCAAAACGGTGAGTAATGACAACTGTTGATAAGGATGTGGAGAAAAAAGAATCCTCAGCCACTGTTAGTGGGAATGCAAATTGATGCAGCCACTGTGGAAACAGTACAAAGGTTTCTCAAGAAATTAAAAATACAATTTTCATATGACCCAGTAATTCCACTGCTAGATATTTACCCAAAGTAAATAAAAATACCAATGCGAAAAGATATACGTAACTCTAAGTTTATTGCAGCATCATTTACAATATGATAAGCAAGATGTAGTGTATATTTGCAACAAACATAATGCTGTGAAATAAATCAGTCAGAGAAAGACAAATATCATATGATTCCACTCATAAGTGGGATTTAGGAAACAAAACAAATGAACAAGTATTTTTTTAAAAAAGAGATAAAACAAAAACAAAGTAAAACAACAACAACAACAAAACCCCCAGACTCTTAAATACACAGAACAAACTGGTCATTACTAGAGGAGAGGTAGGTAGGGGGATGGATGAAATAGATAAAGGGTATTAAGAATGCACTAACCTTGGGTACCTGGGTGGCTCAGTTGGTTAAGCAACTGCCTTCGGCTCAGGTCATGATCCCGGAGTCCCTGGATCGAGTCCCACATCAGGCTCTAGCTCTATGGGTAGTCTTTCTCCCTCTGACTTTCTCCCCTCTCATGCTCTCTCTCTCTCTCAAATAAATAAATAAAATCTTTAAAAAAAAAAAGAATACACTAATCTTGATGAGCATGTTTTTTGGAATTTAATTGTAAAAACTGGAGTAATCTCAAGTATATATAGGATCTCATCAGATCTATAGTATCTCACAAAAAGTTCCCTATTGAATTTAAACCTAATTCTAATACTAATACCACTATTCCACACTCAATTCTGAAAATCAAATAGCTTACGTGAGTGAGATACACACTCCATTACAAGTGACAACAAACTAAATAATATTATCTTAAACATTCTTAGATAAGATACTATAATGGCCTACAGATATGGAGTGAAATCTGTAGGACTCTGGGGAGCTACAGTGTACTTCAGTACAGGAAAGAGGTCATTAGCACCACCAACTCTCACTGTCTTCACCTCTCTTTTCTACATTGTCAGTGTTCTCAATGAAGCTAACCCATATGGTATGGTGAGTGGTCACAAGCTGAATAAAAAGACAGTGGGGACACTTCTTATGTCTCATCTAACAGAGAGAGAACTTTCACTATCAGCCCCATTTAAAGATCTAGAGAAAGGATTGAATGAATATAGCTTTCTTATTCTCCTAAAGAGAACGGACACTATATCCAAGGAGATGAGTTTAAGGCCAATGGCAAAATTAGTCATGGCAAACGTACTTAATAATAATTGTGAATCATTATGAAAAAATAAAGTCATCTTTGGAATGTTATGCTTAAGAATAGAGACATGCAGCCAGGTGCATGTTATCTTAACTGATAGCACCTACACAAGACCTATGAAAGCCCTCTTCCTGAATATAACTGAAGCTATACCTTTTTTTTTAACTATTCTTTCCTAATAAATGAACTTTACCTACCTGTTTCCATTGAGCAATTGCTTAACCTGCAGTCCATCTGTTTGATATGCATACTTTTATTCACATTTGGTACATAGGACCAAGAAGAACATCCACTAATCTGTAATGCCTTTTTTTAAATAAAGATTTTTATTTGTTTATTTATTTATTTATTTGACACAGAGAGAGAGAGAGACAGAGAGACAGAGACAGAGATCACAAGTAGGCAGAGAGGCAGGCAGAGAGAGAGAGGAGGAAGCAGGCTCCCCACTGAGCAGGGAGCCCGACGTGGGCCTCGATCCCAGGACCCTGAGATCATGACCTGAGCCGAAGGCAGAGGCTTTAACCCACTGAGCCACCCAGGTGCCCCTGTAATGTTTTTTTTTTATGATAAGAAAAATGCTTCAGAGATGCCTAGGTGGTTCAGTCAGTTAAGCATCTGCCTTTGGCTCAGGTCATGATCCTATAATCCTGGGATCAAGTCCCACATTGGGCTCCTTGTTCAGTGGGGAACCAGCTTCTCCCTCTGCCTGCAGCTCCCTCTGCTTATGCTGTGTCTCTCTCTCTCAAATAAATAAAATAAAATCTTTAAAAAAAAGAAAAATACTTCAAATCTATATGATCAAATATTAATAATTATTATATATACACATAGTTCACTCTATTGTGTCAAAATATTCCATATTTGAAATATTCTCTATATACAAATAAGACTTTCAAAATAATATTATATAAATGGCACATGCAAAAATATAAATAATGCCAGCTTACACAGTAAAAATTCATATGAATAGATATTACATTTATTAACATTTATTAACACCAAAGTGTTATCCTTTTACTCCATAGAAAGCATAGCCAAATGGGAAAGATACTAAAGATAATAAAGTTAAAAACAGTATATGATTTAAGATGGCATATTTTTTTCAATTCAATTCATTCATTCATTTTTTCCACAAACATTTACTAACCTACCACATGCCATTCAACTTGCTAGAGACTGGACATACCAAAATAGCAATAAGAGATATAATAACTATCCTTTTGTAGCTTATTAATATTGTCATAACAAATGGAATCCATCTCCAAAGTTGGGCAATAAGCCAATAAACACATAACACCACCATAGCAATTGTGACACACACACATACACACACACAATGATAATAAAAACCCGGATACATTCTGCCATCTCCTTTATGAGAAGGAATCTGAAAGTGCAGAGAAAAAGCAAGAGTTGATGGTAGAGAATTCTGACAATGTAGCCAAGGGAACTTATTTCCAAGTAGGATGAAAACAATAGGATATGAGTAAAATAAAGTAACTAACATAAAGTTAGAGATTACAGAGGATTATGGTAATATTCTGTTACACTTTCTTTCTTTGATCAACTCAATATTAGCTCCCATCCAAGATTATGTATTAATGGAGGTAAATATATATATATATATACATATATATATATATACACACACACACACATATATATAATGGAGATAAATATATATATACNCAACTCAATATTAGCTCCCATCCAAGATTATGTATTAATGGAGGTAAATATATATATATATACATATATATATATATATATACACACACACACACATATATATAATGGAGATAAATATATATATACATATATACACATATGTGTGTGTATACTTTTTTTTTCTTTCAAGAATATTTTCTCTGGAATCCTTAAAAAGTATTTTCTTTTCTTTGTTGCAAAGGTCAACAAATGTGAGGTTACATGTTCCATATAATTCCTTAGAATTAACTAATAGTTTAGAATGAAGAAAAAACTGTAAGATTGTATCATCCATTCAATCCATAACTCCATAAATATTGATTGACCATCCTCATTGCTTGAAATATGTTCAGTTACCAGGCATCCAACAGACCTGAGTTCCTACCTTACCTCTACCATAAAACCCTTATATGATCTAGGAAAGACAAGTTGACCTCCTTGAGGAATATTTTCTTTATCAGTAACATGAAGATAATAAGTGTACTTGTCATTATCCAAAAGATTCATAGACTCAAAATCACCATCCAGTAATGAATGAAAGTCAATAAGTGGAAGAAATTAAATTCTCAATAAATGTTGGCTATTACTATGAATAAGATGTGAGACTGAAGAGATTAAAGGGATCAGATTTGGAGTTTATATGATATTAAGCATAAAGACTTATTATGGAGATGGGTCCCTGAGAAGAGGTCAGAATTGGAAAAGGAGAAAATGAAGTCTATTGGAAGTTGATTTTAATAGATATTTATATTCATTTTGTTAAATGAAGTTGATTTTAAGGGATATTTAGCTAGGATGTCCAGGAGTAAATATGTGGAAGGATGGATCCAGATTTCAGGAATTAAGTTTAGGCAAAAAATGTATACCAGAGGGTGTTTGTCTTACATCATTTCCTTGAATGCACAGATTCAACTCACAGCATTTGTTTTGACTCTGTTCAGAGCAGAGTAGTAATATCTGAACCAAATACCCAACGGAAGTGTCAGAAACTTTGCATGGGATTTACCGTGTCTTTACCATCCCTGGTTTTAAGGACCTCTCTCCAACAAAAATGGCCCCTAATTCAAAGTCTAGATACTTATTTCATTTCTTTGGTATTAACCATCTCTGGGGATTTGCTGCATCTGCACATGTTTATTCTTATTCTCAGAATGGATTCATCCTGGCTGCAATCCCTCCCAGGGTTCAATGCCCTTGGGAATATGGAGACAAACCTTTGTATATAATGAGCCTCCTTTGGTGACAGAGTAGTCATTGACTTCTAGGATCCTTCAGCTACTCTCAGAAGTACTCTCCAAAATATCCACTCTCTGGTGAGTGCTCAGATATCCTCATTTATTTTGCTTTCATTCTTTTTGACAATCAACAGCATACAGCTTCATATAGAGTAGGAAGAAGCTTCCAAAGGCCACATCTCTAGGAAAATTGTTCTTTCAGAGACTTATAAATGAACAATTTATCTTTTAGGGAATCAATCTTTAACAGAATTCAGATTCTCCTAAATTGTGATACTAACTACTTCATTATTATTAGTCTCTTGTCAACACTACAAAAGTGGTCACAAATTCCGGGTCAGGAGAACATGAGACATTATCTGTCAGTAATCTCTGCAGTGACTGCCCTTACAAATATACACAGAATTTGAAAATAGTGGGAATATTTTTTATTATTATTATTATTTGCCCCAGGGATACAAGTCTGCGAGTCATCAGGCTTACACCTTTCACAGCACTCACCATAGCACAAACCCTCTCCAATGTCCATAACCCCAGCCACCCTATCCCTACCCTCCCACCCCCCAGCAACAATAGTGGGAAATTTTTAAAAGAATATTTCAATAACAACAAATTTCAGTTGGCAGGGCATAGAACTAAGGGTAGTTTGTGAAATCATACTTTTATGGGAGCTCCATAAGAGAGGTAGGATGAAATTGAGTTCTGAGATTCTTTTGCCTTCACAATGTCATTCTAGAAGTCATATATTCTACCCAACATCTTATCTAGGATTTGAAAGCAAGGAATAGTAGAAAGTTCCACATTAATTGGTTATAGTTTACTAATATTTCACAGGGAAAATGAAATTAGATTAATACCTGAATGCAAAATATATTTCTAGTTTCTCTATAGGAAAAACATGGTCAAAAGGAATTTTTTTCATCTGTTATATAACTAGAAATTAGTCTAAATTAGCATCCACTTCTCACTATATGATAGTCTCATAAGTATTTTATTCTGCTGAAAAAGCTAAAAAGAGTCAAAATGTCAACAACTGCATTTTTTCTACCAAATTTCCAGATATCCATGTTTACTAACTCAAGAATCTCTGTTTCATTGTGTAGAACCCTCTATTTGCATCATGTTTATTATTAATAAATCGAATGTTGAAATCACCACCTTCTTCTTGGTTGGGATACCAGGGCTGGAATATGCACACATCTGGATCTCTATCCCCATCTGCAGCATGTATCTTTTTGCTATTCTGGGAAACTGCACTATTCTTTTTGTCATCAAGACAGAGCCATCCTTGCATGAACCCATGTACTACTTCCTTTCCATGTTGGCCATGTCTGACATGGGCTTGTCCTTCTCTTCTTTACCCACCATGGGGAGGATCTTCTTATTTAATGCCCCTAAAATTTCTGCCACTGCCTGCTTTGCCCAGGAGTTCTTCATCCATGGATTCACAGCAGTAGAATCTTCAGTGCTCCTCATCATGTCATTTGACCGCTTCCTAGCCATCCACAGCCCTCTGAGATACAGTTCCATTCTGACTCCTGTCAGAGTTGCCAGAATAGGAATAGTATTATTCCTTAAGAGTGTCCTCCTAGTGCTGCCCTTCCCCTTCTCTCTGAGAAGTTTGAAATATTGCAATAAAAGCCAATTATCCCATTCCTACTGTCTCCACCAGGATGTCATGAAGTTGGCATGCTCTGACAACCGAATTGATGTCATCTATGGCTTTTTTGGAGCACTCTGCCTTATGGTAGACTTTATGCTCATTGTTGTGTCTTATGTCCTGATCCTCAAGACTGTGCTGGGAATTGCATCCCAAAAGGAGCAGCTCAAGGCCCTCAATACTTGTGTCTCACACATCTGTGCAGTGATCATCTTCTATCTGCCCATCATCAACCTGCCCATTGTCCATCGCTTTGTCAGACATGTCTCACCTCTCTTCAATGTTCTCATGGCAAATGTTCTTTTACTTGTGCCTCCAATGATGAATCCGATCATGTACTGTGTGAAAACTAGGCAAATTAGAGTGAGAGTTCTAGCAAAATTACATCGGAAGTAGATACAAGAATGATATGTAATAGGAAACATAATTGTTTTGGGAAAGATTTCCAAGATAAGTTGCAGAGAACCTAATATTTGACATGAAGATGCATCAGGATCAGTTTTTGCTATTATGTGAGATTTATTTCATTCATAAGTGATACTGGTCATAGATATAAATAGCACTGGTAGCAAAGTGCCTAACTTGAGGTCCCTCCCTTAAGGCATATAGGAAAATCCATGACCAGGATGAAAATAGATGTCTTATGATGTGATCTATGATAAAACAAAAAATGATACTACAGAAAAATGGTCAGGTATATTCTTCCAAGGGAAATACAGAAGTGGGTTCTTTACCCCTCAAATGTAATCCATCTGTATTAGTTTCTTTCAGGTCTAGACACAAATTATAACCTACTCTGTCTTTCTCCCACTATTTTCATATTAGTCATCCCAGTGTAAGTCACCAATATCACTTTAATGAAATACTGCAATAACTTCACAACATTTTAAATATCTAGTCTGGATACTTTCTAATTGGTTTTTTATGTAAGACAAGAGTTATGTCTTTAAAATGAGGATAAGATAATGTGATGATGACTCTTTTAAATATGAAGTTTCTTTTTCTTTGAGAATAGAATTAAAGAGATGAAGTTCATGCTATAAGACCATACATTGACTGGGTCTTCTCTACTTCTCCAACATCATCAGACAGTCATTAAACTCCAACCCTTTTGGCCTTCTGAATATTTGTAGAATTTACAGAGCTCTCTTCTTCTTATGAGTTATCACATCTGATGCTCGATTTTAGAATATCCTTGATCCCAATTTCATATAATTTATTTCTATTCACTTTTCTGTTATGTTCTGACTTAATTTCACTCTAGAATGCTTCCCTAAACCCTCAGTCCAAAACATGACCCTCTTTCTGAATTCTTTTTTATAGCTAGTTTATTTTCTATTCTGTTATTATTTGCAATCACAGATATAATTTCATTCTTTTCTTTTTACTTTCCGAATAAAGTGTGATTTCAAAGAAAGGCAAATCATATCCATTTTGTTTCTGTGTCCCTAATGTGTAGCATATTTTCTGATGTGGAGTAAATCTCCAATAAATAATTGTTGAGTGAATATGAAAGTGAGGCCACATTTGGGGAAAAGGGAATTATTTTTGAAGAGTTCAGTAACACTCCACCCAGATGTGATATAATTGTCTTCAGTTGTGTATTACAAAGGCAGACATATCACAGATGCTCAATAATGTTAAAGAAAACATAATATAGGAGTAAGGAGGAATTTATTGTTTTGATTGTGATAAGTGACAAACAGTCCAACTTACCTTTCTAACATGACCTCAAAACTCAGATCATAAAACAGAGTTTTCATCTTTTCTCATAGCCACTCATTAACTCAAGTCTTATTCACAAATCACAACAATTCTTATCTCCTACATTTTTATCCTCAGGTAAATCAAGAAACAAAGTCCATAAATGTCATATGCTTAATGAATATTAATGAGCTCATACTTGGAAGGTACCTCAGAATTAATGAAAACTTTTCACAGCCATAAACATTGTTTTTGAACCTCTTCTATGTGCAACATGTGCTTCCAGGCATTTTCAGGCATATATTTTATTTGATTCTCATAATACCCTGGCTTTCTAAAACATTCCTGCCTATTTTTTTCAGTTGAAGATACTGAGGCTCTGAGAAATTGATTTTGTGAAATTCACATAGGCAGGAAATTGAAAGCTTTAATTCAAACCTTATTATTTATACCCCAGGATAGTTCTATCTTGGCTACATATTAGCGTTCACATACATTCAGAATTGCACCTGTTTCCACAATGTGTCCTAGAATAGGAAATCCCATCACCAGATCAGAGCAAGGAGTTTTTCCATTTCTTGGGTGTCTTAATCCACCCAAAAGTTTCACATTGCAGCTTCGAAAGGAGCTAATATGTTATCTGCTTCAAAAATACAGTAGTGGGGCAGCTATAGGATAAACAGCCCCATCCCAAGTAAGATGAACTGAAAAGCAACTGGGTGATGGGAAGGAAGGAGGACATGTGATGTGATAAGCCCTGGATATTATACAGAACTGATAAATTATTGAACACTACATCTGAAACTAATGATGTACTATATGTTGGCTAATTGAATTTAAATTAAAAATTTTAAAAAAGAAATAAAAGCAAAGGATCACAGGTCCCAAGCAAGTCCAGAACTTAGCAGGGCAAATCCCATTACACTTAAAGTTTTAAAATAATTCTCTTTTGCTTTATGTTCTGTCCCCCAGGTCTGCCAGGGAGGCATCCTTGCATTTTTAGACCACCTGAGTATTGGCCTGGTCCCTTCAACCCTGGGTATTGGCAGTCTGTTCCACTGGAATCAAAGCAGTGGCTTCATCCTTTGAAACCAAAGAGAAAACAACCTTTTCTCCCAAGCCTTTGGTTCTCTGGGTCCATGGTAGTGTTGGCAGCCCTACTGAACTCTGAACCACCTTTGGGGTCATTCCTCCCTTTTCTTGAAGGCTAATGCATGTTTGTAGCTTAAAAGCTGTATTGGCCAGTCCCATAGCCTCTCAAAAGTCTGACACCTTTCCTTCATTTCATCTCATTTATGTCCCTATCAGTAAAAATTGCCAACGCTTCTGTTTGCATATAATGCTCTAAAACCTTTTTGGCTTCCCATGCAATTCACAAGGTCATCACAGATTTTATTCAGACTGCTACCATATTGGAAAGAGACTTGAGTATAGAGCCGAGCTCATCTCCTCTGAAACAAAAGGTGAGAGGGTTTTGAAATGCTGAATGAAATGTGCTAACAGAAAGTATTGAAGGATGTGGGGAGGGAGAGTTTGGCCACTGTGATTAGGCCATTTGTATTTGATAAATGGCACTTACTCAAATTAGGCTTCTAACCTCTCACAGAGACTGAGACAGGGGTCCTATCTTTCTTGATGATTTAATTTCAAAGGGATGGTTCCCATGACCTTTAGAAAAAAGACATTCCTGATTGTAAAAGATATTGCTCAAAGAGACAGAGAAAGGATTTACAATTGTAAATTTTCTAAAGAAAATATTCTAAGAAAAGACAGATCAGGGGCCTATCTCAGGTTTTAGTTGAATATAGTAAATTCTTTCAGCAGGGCTCATCTTTCTCAGGCAAACCAGAATAGAGGTCATGGACACCTGGGTGGCAAAGTGGTAAAGCATCTGCCTTCAGCTCAGGTCATGATCTCAGGGTCCTGGGATTGAGCCTTGAGTGGGACTCTGTGCTCAGGAGGGAGTCTGTTTCTCCCTAGTCCCTCTTGTGTTCACTCCCTCTGTCTCTCTTTCTTTCTTTAAATAAATAAATAAGTAAATAAATAAATAAATAAAATATTTAAAAAAAAGAAATCTCAGATTGAAAAGCCACTAGTATTTGCGTACCGAGACTAGGAAACCAGTCCAAGGAATTTTCTCCATCAGATGCCCCCTGCAGTCCCCGTACACTGTGAACAAACTCTTCTCTTCTTGAAGTCAACAAAACATCTTTAGGGTCCTGGCCTTCCACCAAAGTGACCTCTCTTAACCGTTTCAAGGCTGAACTGTATAACCAATTATCAGGCTACTTTTTCTCAGAGGGCTTTGTCAGAACTGGCTCTATAAGGTCAACTTTAGTTCCTTAACAGTTGTTGATAATACCTGATTACATGAATAACGTTCTCACGTATGCCATCCCTGGCCATACTCTGGTTGCATAATCAATTTTTCCAATTATTTCTTGCTAAAAAGGTGACTGAGCTTTTATTGCACCTATAGAAATAATGGCATTGCCATGAAAACCAAGGACACTCAATAAGAATTTTTGAACTTGAAAAACTCAGTCAGAAATAGGCAACATTTCAGGGCTCTTGGGTAGCTCAATGTGTTAAGCGTGTGCCTTTGCCTCGACTCATGATCTCAGGGTCCTGGGATCTAACCCTGGTTTGGACTCCCTGCTCAGCAGGGAATCTGTATCTCCCTCTCCCTGTGCCCCTCTGTGTGCTTGGGCATGCATTCTCCTTCTCAAGTAAATAAATAAAATCTTTAAAAAATAAAAGTAGGTAACATTTCAAAATGTTTCACTTCAGTTTATAAAAGCAGAGTCTCCTAGATTATTATGGGTTGCAGAGAGTTTAAGAATGCTTTTATATATCTAGAAAATAGAACATTAAAAAAAACAAACAATATTCAAAACAAACACAATAAAATGTACATCATCAGTGCAATCAGAGTTGTTTAATTCCTCTGCTAGATCCAGGATTCGTAGTCCCCCAGAACCTATCTCTCTCTCAACTATTAACAGTCCTGGCTATCATGACTCACTCCACTGGCACGGACTGATAGTTACCTAAGAATCCAGTTTTGAAAAATGGAGTGCTACTGCAGTCCTTTTCCCTGGGCTCTAAGACCAGCCTTCCTTGTTGAAGACCCAATACTCCGGCCTGTTGAAGATTGTGGAGCTTTCACATAAGCATCAGAATAACAAAAAAATAATCTACCGTTTTAAGATAGTTAAGAAAGTTAAAATTATCTTAAAATGGCTATAATTAATTTATTTCTGATGATTTTTACATGTCAAAGATCGAAGGAGAGTTGGTAACAAGAATAATGCAACTGATAAGAAAATTTTGTTTGATTCTCTAATATGCTAAACAGGATAATTAAGTCATTACAAGAAATGAAGTTCTTGATAATTATCTCTAAGAATAATGATAAAGCAGATTTTCAAGGACAGGGGATGTTGCCTTTTTGTATAAAAATTGATAAATAGAAAATTTTTTGAGGCAAGTACCTTGACTCACATTAGTCATGAAAAACAATATATATAATGCAATAAGCAAATATCAAAACTACACCAAGAACATCAAGAGATTCAGTGAGTCTAGAAAAAGACCTAGACATCTGAATTTTTATAAAACCCCATAGTGAAATCTATATGTATATCTATTTAAAACTCCTTCACCTTGAAGAGGTTCAATGAAAATTAAAGTTGCAAAACCCTCTCATCTTGCAGAAGAAAAACCCTATAACTTTCACAAAGTAAATCTAGTGGAGGAGGCAGACACAGAAAACCATAGTTACATAATCTGAAACTGCTCTATTATTCACAGGGCACTCTGGGATTGTGGGTGGGGTGAGCATACTTGTACCACAGACAGCAGAGGAGATTTCAGACTGTTCTCCACAAAAGACTAATTCTTATGCTCTCCTCGTCTCTGGTCCCTCTGAAGCTTCACCTATGGGGAATTTTCTTTTTCTTCTGAGTATATCCTGTCAAGCTGGACTCTGCAGAGGTTTCTGGGCCACTGGGAAAACATCGAGGAGGGCTAGATTGTGTAGGTCAGGCTATATCAGTGTGCTTATACATCAGCAAAACTCTTGGTAAGTTTCCTGATGTTCACAGGTGTCATTCCCTTTTTATAAACTCAAACAAGCCATGCCTGAATTATCCAAGTCAGTGTGCTTCCCAGTTCTTAGCATGAATGCCAGCAGTCCAACTTTCTAAAAAGTTCAATACATGTGAATGCATAGGTGGAAATTCACTGTCATGCCAACCATGGGAATCAACTTGTTGATAGGTGCAAATCACAGCAAGAAACTCCAAGAAAAGACAGCACCTGGGTGGGGGAATCAACTTGTTGATAGGTGCAAATCACAGCAAGAAACTCCAAGAAAAGACAGCACCTGGGTGGCTCAGTGGGTTGAAACCTCTGCCTTCGGCTCAGATCATGATCTTAGGGTCCTTGGGATCAAGGCCTGAGTCCGGCTCTCTGCTCAGCAGAGAGACTGCTTCCTCCTCTCTCTCTGCCTGCCTCTCTGCCTACTTGTGATCTCTCTCTGTCAAATAAATGAAAAAATAAAATCTTTAAAAAAAAAAAAAAAGAAACTACAAGAAAAGAACATTGACCTGGATATTGAGTGATATGGTTTGCTGTTGTCATAGTTATCCCCTTATGTGATAATATAAGTTGTTTCTGGGTTTGAGTATGTGTGTCTACTGAGCTTTGGGTGGGCATTAGAGAAAAAATGGTGGCCACTAGCAGCCTTTCTCCATAACCTGTCCTAACCCCGTATGCTTCTGGTTAGATTTAAATCCTTCCTTTACATTTCCCTCTTAAGAAGCAAGAAAGCAACTTTATGATTCTGACAAAAATGGTATCTATGAGTTCATGGCTTTTAAATCATCTTTTAAGGGTGTTTTTTTGCATAAATTTTATTTAATTTAAAGACATAGCAAGATGCCCTGCAAGATCCCACTATAAATTTTCATCCATTCAGTGTTTGTCAGTC
Organism: Ailurus styani; assembly: GCA_002007465.1. NCBI lineage: Eukaryota > Metazoa > Chordata > Mammalia > Carnivora > Ailuridae > Ailurus > Ailurus styani. Next base: position 353,203 of record LNAC01001145.1, on the reverse strand, counting down.
CATATCAAAATGTTATCTGGTGACATGGGGTTCTATGCAACTAGAGAGGAGGCCAAGCAGCACTATCACCAGTGGGACCCCATTGTGCACTGAGTTACTGTTAATCCTTGACCCAGTGAAAGCAACTCAGGAGCTCAAGAAATACGATAATGGAAGTAACAGCTCGGAAACATACCATGATTATATTGCAGTTTATCGATTGTGAGTCTACAAGTAAGAGAAAGATATATAAGAGAGGGAAAGATACATACAAAAAGTTAGTTGCAAGGAGGAGAAAAATGGAGAAAGGAATTGTGAGGGTCTATGTTTAGGAAAGAGTGGCAACAATAGAAAAGCTTGGCACTGATTATATACAGAAAGCACCTATAAGCCTCCTGCGAAAGGTATGAGGGAAAGGGAAGGCAAGAAGAAAGAACAAGGGAGGGTGCCTGGGTGGCTCAATCTTTAAGTGTCAGCCTTTGGCTCAGGTCATGATCCCAGGGTCCTGGGATCAAGCCCCACATCAGGCTTCCTGCTCAGCAGGGAAGCTTGCTTCTCCCTCTCCCACTCCCCCTGTTTGTGTTCCCCCCCTCTGTCAAATAAATAAAAAAAATCTTTAAAAAAAAAAAGAAAGAATAAGGCAGTGTAAAGTGACATTGCTAGATGCCTCTTGGTGGAAGAATATCAATTATCTAATGACAGTATATTGTTGTGAATGCAAAACAGAGTATAATTTTATATTTATTTTTAACAATTTGGAATAGAGATGGTTTGTTTAAATAATGTGAGTAATTTTCTTCAATATAATTGCTTTTTTGTTGTCAAAAGAAAACAATACCCAGACACTAGTTATGAGAAAATATATACCTCTAAATATGTTCCTCATTTTTTCCACTTGTAAACTAACATTGACTGTCTTGAGATTGATTATTCCTTCAAGGATACAAACCTGATAATAAGCCAATGTTGGGAGCACAGAATTTGTGCCAATGATTATGCTTATTTGTTTTGTTTCTGTTCTACATTTCTTTAGCCTCTTTGTGACAAAGATAGATTGTCCCGCAAATGTTTAATGAGAACCAAATGTATCACAGGATCGAGTGACAATGAGATAAATATAAAATATGCTCTGCTCTCAAAGAAAGCAGTGAGATTGGAGGAAGAGATGCCAAAGAAATGAACCATAATTAGTAAGATAAACATGCAAGGTTACCAAAGAGGTTATAGACCAAACCATCAGTCATCTTGCAGTGGAAGGTAGGGGAGAGTCCTAGAGAAGGTTTTCTAAAATGATGCCTATCTTAGGATATGAGCAAAGACAGACATGGAAAAAAAAAGTAACCTACAGAGCATTTGTTGCATTTGCAAAGGCAAGAGATATGAAACATTATATTCTGAAAACTAAAAATAAAATGGCCAGAACATAAAGAGTTTTGCTGGCCATGAAGAGAGAGAAGGTTAGCAATTAACTTCCTTCTCTGGCCAGGATTATATTAAGATCACATTAAGACTACTGTGATAGGGGATTAGTCCCCTATTTTCTCTATTTTTTCTTCAGTACATAGAAAAAAATGCACACTGCTTTCCTAAAAGAATTCAATGATTTGTTTTGTAGAAAGTAAACTTTTTGATCAAATACTATTTGATCTATTATCAAATAGATAATTTGCCCTATTATACCCTATTATTATGCCCTATTATTGGCCTTATATTATGCCCTATTATATTATGATATTATGCCCTCCCTCCTCTTTATCTCCACCCATGTCATTCTCCACCCAAGACTTCATTCTTTTCTATATCTGAGTTACATATATGTATATACATATATATATATGTATATACATATATATATATCCCTTATTCTTTACTCATTCATCTGTTGATGGACAGTTGGGCTGTTTCCATAATTCAGCTATTGTAATAATGCTAATATAAACATTAGGGTGCATATATCCCTTAGAATTAGTATTTTTGTATCCTTTGAGTAAATACCTAGTAGTACAATTCCTGGATTATAGGGCAGTTCTATTTTTAAGATTTTGAGGAACCTCCACACTGTTTCCCCAAGTGGCTGCACCAGTTTGCTTTCCCATCAACAGTTCCTTTCTCTGCATCCTCACCAACATCTATTGTTTCCTGTGTGGTTGATTTTTGCCATTCTGACTGGTGTGAGGTGATATCTCATTAATGTTTTGATTTATATTTCCATGATAATGGGTGATGTTGAGCAAAAAAACTCAGTAGTAGCATCTATTGTGAGTAGAGTATTGATCTCTACCTCAAGGGAGGTAGAGAAATAAATAGAAGCAGAACAAGATACAAAAAGAAAGACATTAAACAGAAGAAAGATAGAAAAGAGCATGATTAAGGCACAAAGCAAAGAGAGAGAACATCATGGAAAAAAAATGGATTTACCCAAGACAGTGAAATCTGAGGGAGAAAGGCAAGGACTCCAAAAAGATGGAAGCAGACAGGAGTAATAAGAAATAGGTACAGGAAGTGAAAATATAGTGAGGGCTCAACAGGAGAAAAAAAAGGACAAAGACTGTGAAATGGGAGTCAGGGAATCAAAGTAGTAAATACATACACATATACAAAGGAGTTTTATTCATAGGAGATATGGGTACAGAAAAGGGAGATGAAAATAAGCAGAAAGGGAGCTAGAAAGAGGACAGAAAGACTTTCACACCATTGTAGAGAAACTGCTTTTGTAAAACCTTATACTTAACAGGAAAACTAACCTTAACTCTTCCTTTACTCTCGTCTGCTGGCAAGGCACACCTGACTACCCTTGTCTGTCCACACTGGAAAGACAGATTATCATAGTGACAAAAGAGCACAGTCTGGAGCCCTCTTAGCAAATCCTGAAACCCTGCTTCACTACCTCCTATTTCTAGGACTTCAGGCAAAACCATTTATTGCTGCATGCCTCAATTTCCTTATGTGGTAAATGAGTATAATAATCATTTGCTTGTATGGTTGACAGGTATTTGCAAAGTGACAAAGCAGTACCTGGAACATAACAAGTTTTTGTAAGCTTCAGAAAAAAAAAAAGGAAGGAAGGGGTGTTTTTGATCATGAGGAGGGAAACTGGAGCACATTATACTTTGCAACAATATTGAAAACATAGCTCAGCTCTGCATACTCCTCCAATGTGTTGAGAATCACAAGGTTGGGTTTACAGATGGAGGGAGGAATTTAAAAGGGATCCTTCAATACTCTTATTAAAAAATCTGGGAAGGGTCTGTTTCAGGTCATGGGTGATATATCATTGCTTATTACATTGCACAGAATCCCCATGTTTGAGAAAGTGAGTATCAGTGAGAGATGGAACCAGATATCAGTTGAGAGATACTACAGAGACAAGGAGATGTAAAGAGAAAGATTCAGTCACTTAGAAGAGTCACAGAAACAGAGTCAGAGAGACAAGGACAGAGACCTTGAGAAAGAGAACATTGTGGGGACTGATGGACATGGCCCAAAAGTAGTGAAAAAGGATGGTGCTAGAGGAGGGACTTCTGGTAGGTATTCCTATCTGAGGTAAGTAAGTATTCCTAGAATCCAGCATAGGAGAAGACAGACTACTGAATGGAACTTATGTCCATCTTTCAGCAGTAGGGCAAGGTAGACAGGACAAAGTTTTACTGGTGAAGAAGGAGAAAAGAAGGTTGAAAGTTGGTATCAGCAGACTCTAAGAAATAGAGAATTTTTGTTGGGCAATTATGACAGAAAACCTTCTGGGTGAGGGTGAGGGGGTTGTTTGTGTCTGGTTAGGATAGACCATGGGAGGTTAATGAGCAGCTCTCTCTGTGATACGGAGTCCCAGGAAGAGATTTCAGATTAGACTGGTGAGTAGAACATCCAGAAGGGTCAATAACATGTCAGTCCCTCAGGGATCAGGATGAGAACATATGGATCAGGAATTGCTGGACTTGGGAACTAGAGAAATATATTTATTCTTTTTCCTAGAGGCCCTGGTTCCATGCTCCTTCTGAACCTTTCAGTTATTACATGGGACAAGGCACACTTTATAACAGAAGGATGTTAAACTTGAACTGTTGGGTTCTAAACCCTGCATTAAATATTCAGTTTTCTCTACCAGGAAAGAAATCCACACTCATCAGTGCAGGCAGCTGAAAATTTGAAAGAAAAGTCAAAATCTTTGCAGGGAAGTTCTCACCCTGGTCTGGACAAATACCAGGGATAGATTTTAAGAGGTTGGAGATTTAGGCTTTGTTGAGAAGGAGAAGGGTAAAATCCTGATATTTTCTGGAGATTTTGGAAGAAGAGATAATTTGAGAAATGATAAGGAAGGTTAGAATTTAGTAATTAAAAACATCTAATAATATTGTTCTTTAATTTTCTTCCTTGGACACACATACACATATAGCATCTTGACAGCTGAAAAGAAAAAGTTTATAGATCAAACCAAAAAAAAAAAGCATCAAATAAGATATTATTGAATACTTATTAATTGTTGGAAAACAGAGTGCTTTTCCATGTTTGGAAGGAACAGATAAGCAAAGAAAAGATTAATTTACTGCCTAAAATTGAATTCTAAAGCACAGTGATCACAGAGTAAGAAAATTCTCAGAAAGTATTAAAAAATGTGTTAATTATTTTGATTAAATCATTAATTTTGTATAATTCAATAAACAAATATAATTGACAAATAAAAAGCCTATGAAGACAATTCACAGAAAAATGAATATAATCATTCATGTGAAACAATGATCTACCTAACCAGTAAACAAATGAGAATAGGTTTTATTGTTTTGTTTTGTTTTGTTTTGTTTAGGGAAAAGGGGCTAAAAAATAACATTTGGTAATAACCAGAGATAATTTCATACATAATTTAGACATGAGCTGATGGTACAAAGTCTCACGAATTTCTGGCTTATTCTACTTACCAGTTGTATAACCTTGGACAAATAAGTAGACACACCTGTGTTTTAGATACTCTGTTTTTATATGATTACTACAATGACTGTGTTTTAGATACTCTGTTTTTATATGATTACTACAATGACTAAATAAGAAAAGCTATATATACTTAACAGGGGAACCTGTGAGTGCCATATTATTCAAGAAATGATAGTTTAACTTTAAATAGTATTTTTAAATTTGTATTGGGCAATATATATCAGTATATATTATATATCAGTATATATTAAATGTTATATTATTTGATTCAGTGAACCCTTTTCTGAAAATCCATGCTGAGGAAAACCTTAAGATATGATAAAAATTGATTTACATGAAGATATTCCTGTAATGTTAAGTGTGAAAAGAGTGGCCTACAAAATTAGTAAAGAATATAGAGATACCACATTATATAAAATGAAAAAGGAATATAATATTTATACATCGAGATCAACTACATAGATAAATTAACAACATTGGTAAATAATATAGAAGTCAAAATAATGAGCATAATGCAGCATATCCTCTTATTACTTCAACTGGATAAAGTCTTGGAATATCAAATAATTTATATTTTGTATACACTATTCAAATTTATCTGAGAGTAATGAAAATTCATTTGGGGGATTGGTATATATTTGTCTAAGTCATTTGGATAATAAACAGAAAAGTGTAACAAAATATCATTACCAAGTATTGAGAAAGATAAATAAAATTGAGAGACAAAAGTTTTGACTTAAAATTTAATCCTATCACTATTAATATTAAATAAAAGACCAATGTATAAGAAGGTCTATTGTTTTGTTCTTTGGAACCACATATGCAGGACTACTCAGGTTCCTGGAAAAATAAACAAAAAGATTAGAAATTAGAAATTATTTGATATGTAGATAAAAGAACTAATCAATTAAGTCATTTGATTTAACTGAGACATGTGTTCATATATATGAACAACTTTTTTTTAAACTGAAAAGCATTATGAAGCAAAGAATGATAAAGAGATAAAAGTGTGATATATCATTATTCTTATTAGTAGGTAAATAGGCCACCAACATTTTGTCCTTTGTTGTTAGGTTTTAATGTATGCAAACATATCTTTAAAGACACTTCAAAGATTCATTTGTGACTGATCCCCCAAATTTTCTTTCCTCTTGAGGATTTAACAAATCGTTCAGTCACAGCTTCTGCTGCAACTGGAGCTTCCAGGCTTTGCAGAATTTTGAAAAGCTAAAAGGTATCAAAAATGTTAAAATTATACATAATGACCTTTTTCCTTTCTCATCATGTTGCATTTTCAAAGAACAAACATGTTAAGTTTTAGAAAAACAGAAATATGTTAAAACAATGAGTTTAAGGATATAAGGGAACCCGTGAAGAATGAAAATAAGATTGAGAAATGATCCACAGGCTAATTTGAAGGAGATCAATGCAGCTTCCTTATTTTCACTGAGATTTTGTTGTATTAGTGAACACAACTTATCTAGAACTTTACATTTCTCTGTTTTGCATGCACATTACATTTTTCAAGACTGTGATATATGCCTGATAGCAGCATCCTAGCAAAGATCACAGGCCCCTCTATACAGCTGCAACCAGATTGCATAGTTAATAAACTGTTCCTGAACTGATGACTCAGCTGCCTGGGATGTCTTTCTTCATACTTGTATTTGTGTAAGTCATTTGAAGAACACTAAAGACTGATTTTACATGAATGTGGTAGAATGTGCTCACACATTTGAGTCATTTGAACACTAAAGAACACTAAAGATTGATTTTACATGAATGTGGTAGAATGTGCTTTGACTTTCTCAGCATCTCTCACACCCAAAGGCCTTCTGAAGCGCCACGATGGTGGTCTGGAATAACAGTGGTACTACGGAACCTATCTTTCTCTTAGGGGGTTTCCAAGGGCTGAGGTCTGTTCATGATTGGCTCTCAATTCCATTTTGTCTTGCATACCTGGTGACCTTTCTAGGCAACATCACCATCCTCTCTGTTATCTGGAATGAGTCTTCACTCCACCAGCCCATGTATTATCTGCTGTCCATCCTGGCAATAACTGACCTGGGCATGTCCATGTCTACACTCCCCATGATATTGGCCGTGTTATGGTGGGAAGCCCAGGAAATCAAAGCAGGAGATTGTTTCACTCAGCTATTCTTCATCCACACCTTCACGTTCTTGGAGTTTTTAGTGCTGCTGGCCATGGTCTTTGACCGATTCGTTGCTATATGTGGTCCACTGCACTACTCAAGCATCTTTACCAATGATGGGATTGGTAAGATTGGCTTGGGATGCTTGCTATGAAGTCCTGCAGGAGTTGTGATGCCCATACCCATATTATTAAGGCACTATCATTATTGCCGTGTTAATGTCCTCAGCCACCCCTTTTGCCTGCATCAGGATATTCTCAAATTATCCTGCTCTGATGCCAGTGTCAACAACATTTATGGACTGTGTGTGGTCATTATCACACTGGGCAGAGACTCAGTCCTCATCCTCCTCTCCTATGTCCTAATTCTCCATGCTGTGCTGGGCATTGCATCTCATGAAGAGAGACTAAAGGCACTCAACACTTGTTTTCCCCAGGTATGTGTACTTATCTTCTTTGTACTTCTAATATGGGTATGAATGGTCCATCGCTTTGGGAAACACCTGCCTCCCTCAGTCCACATTCTCATGGCTGGCATTTACCTGCTTCTTCCCTACTTAATCCCATCCCAGTACTTAATCCCATCATCTATAGTGTCAGAACCAAGCAGATTCGTCTTTGAATTTTCCACATGTTTAGGCAAAGTCCGAGTCTTTAGAAAACACATGGCATTGGTCTGGAGGAAAGTTTTCTCCATCAGATTCATAATGGTGCAACTTTCTAGATATGTGATTTTGGAGAACTCCCTGAATCTCTTTCATTTCTAAGTTTCTTATTTGTAAATTTGAAAATTATCATTGTTCTGATGATGTCCCTGCATTATATGATCACTGTGAATAAGACATTATGAGGATTATAATATAACAAAGTAATCTTATTAATGACATTCTATTGTTTTTGAAAATAATAATACAACTGAGATCTCCTAATAATTCAAAGACCCAAATAAGGTTATCTTTGCTAGTCTGTGATCCACACACACAAGAGCCCAGTGTCAGAATGTTGTGGAAAAATTTGTTTCAAGAAAGTAGGCTTGTCCAATAGTGGTCCTAAAATTTTGAAGACCTTGCCAAACCCAGTCTTCTCTCTGTCAAATACCATCACTATACCTAACTTATTAACCTTATCCTTTTCCACTTATCTATGCATCCTCTTCATTTACTATTAGAAATCATATTCTATTAGAAATCACCCTTGAGCAAATAATACATTATATGTTAATAAAATAAATAAATAAAAATTTAAAATTTAAAAAAAAAACATAAGAAACAAAAANAATACATTATATGTTAATAAAATAAATAAATAAAAATTTAAAATTTAAAAAAAAAACATAAGTAAGAAACAAAAGAAAGAAAGAAAGAAAGAAAGAAAACAAATCATAATCACCTGCCAGTGTTGAGACAAGCACTTAGGTCACAATTGCTCAACCAAAGTCGACATATAGTAAGGGGGAAAACTGAAGCAGGCATGCATTCGTCCCAGTGAGATCAAGAGAATGATACTACATCTGGAATGTAGTTTTGGAAAGCGTTCACCCATACGATCAGGTTATAACTTCGGCAAAAGCAATTAAGCAATCAAACATTAAATACAAAACAAGCATTTCATTTCTGTTTATTGTCATGATGGAGTAACAGGGATCAGATTTATTCCCTCACCTTCAACTACTAACAAACAGTGATAAAGTTTATAAAATAATAGTTCTAAAAACTGGATAAAAAGGAAGCAAAGACAATGATCTCTAAGAGAAGGGAAAAATGACATGAGCACATGTCATGTCTTACTTACTTACTGGAAATTTATCAAGTCACAGAGAGGGGCAGAGAACCCAAAAAGAATCTGAAGGTCTCCCTGAATGACAAGGTAGAATGAAGAGGTGTGCAGAGGTAGAAGAGAGGAGAGAGGTATGCGGAGACAGACAGGAGATTTCAAAACATTCCTTAGAAGCCTTCGGTTGAGTACTGATCAGTGTATGTCTTCAGAAAAACTACTGAGGCCAAGGAAAGAACCACCAGAGAGGAGCAGAGGGAGCAATTCTCAGGTCTTATATATGACTGAAAAGAATTCCTCTGCTTACAGACAGTGTGGAGAAACTTTGTAATAAACAGAACATCTGGCTGGGTGTTACTAACCCTTAATAATGACCTCATTATCTCACCTAGTTACCATAGCAGTTACCATAGACAAAAAGCTATATTTAGTCTTTCCTAACAAAGCCTGAAGAAAAGTCTTGAAGGGGTTAAAGCCATTTCCATGTAACTTTATGACACATAGGAATAAAAGTAAAATATATATTTAGAGAAATACAAAAAATGAGTGCAATTTATTTTGTGCCTTTTCTTCGGAAACCAACAGCCTTGAAAGGAGCATACATTATGCTTCCTGCTATATTTTATAGGAATAGATTGCACGTTCTAGTCCCATAAATGCTTGTTCTCCGAATATGATTGGGCTAGTAGGCCTACCTAATTCAATGGATCTGTGTTAGGAATTTCACCGTAGAATACATCTAAACAAGATTCTCAACAGACAGCTTGTCAATGATAAAGTTGAAGCTTTTTATCTTCATTTGTTTGACATTTAAAAACAAATCCCTCCATTTGATTCAGAATCAAGACAATAGGTTTTTAAACTCTGGAGTCCTTCTTAAGTGGCCACACATATTTTTATAAAAATCAGTACAAGAACAGGAAAAAAAGTTAAAGAAATATTTCATAATATTAATAAGGAGGGAAATCATGACTAAATTATGAAATAAAGAAAAACATACATAAAGATCAATCTAGAAAACCATTTATCAACAAAGAAGAGTTATAGAGAGAAATAAAAAAGGGAGATTTTAAATTAAAAATAATTTCCAACTTTTAATGTCATAGATCCATATCTTAGTTTGGTCCGATTCACTTGGTAAATGAGGATGAATTTTCAGAAATTTAAGAAGATGATACTAATATATTTCAAAGAGGAAAGAAAAATCAAAAGAGGTTACCTGCAGGAAATAGGAACTGCATTGGTATCAGAATCCTTGATTTCCATATGGACAATAGATGATAAATCCAATTATGCTTTTAATATCATCTTCAACCAGTATAAGTATATTAGTTTTCTAGAGTTGTGGTAACAAAGTACCACAGGCTGGGTGGCTTAACAATAGACATTTCTTGTCTCATGGTTCCTGAGGCTGGAAGTCTGACAAGGAGGGGTCAATGGTGCTGCTTCCTCCTCAGAACTGTGAGAATATCTGTTCTAGGCCTCAGGTCTAGATTATATGACGACTTCCTTATGTACATGTGTTTCCTCACAGAGCTTTTTTGTTTTAATAAGAATACCAGTCGGATTGAATTAGGGGCCCACCCTACTCTAGTATGACCTAATTTTGACTTAAATTATTGCATCTGTAATGACCCTATTCCCGAATAAGGTCACAGTCTAAGGTACTGGGTGTTAGGACTTCAACATATAAATTTATGGCAGAGAGGGACACAGGTTAATCAGTAATGACTAAACCCAAAATTTCAATCATAGTTGAGAGAAAAATAATATTTCAGGCATACAGAAATGTTGAAACTCTACCTCCCATTCATTCTGTTTTGGGAACTTAATATAGAGATGTGTTCCACAAAAAGTAGGGAGCTGTCTGTGAAATGGGAAAACATGAGGTATGAAAAAAATGAATCCCAAAAGGAGAGTAGAATAGGGCATTCCCAGCTAGGCACACAAAAAGCAACCAGTTCAGACTGGAGCTACAGATTGAGGCCACTGGGAGGGAGGTCTTCTAGGAAAAAAATAAATTAATAATAATAATAATAATAATAATAATAATAAAATCTGTATCTGTTGAGATATTTTACATTTTAAGTTTCTGAAAAGATAATCCAAACTGTCTTAGTCATTAAAAAGAATTTATTGGTTTTTACAACAATAAAGATGTTTGTCTGGTTTTATATAACAGTTATTTGAATAAATAAACTGTGTCACTAGGAACCAAGTTTGTTTTAATATTTGCTGTTGAGATTCTGTGTCTCATTTTGATCCTAAGTTAGCTGCCTTTATGAATCCAAGATATCTCTTAGCATCTCTCAAGATTCAATGTGTCCTACTTCACACTCACAGAGGAAGAAATGTGCTGTTAAGCAAATTTCTTAAAATTGATTTTGATTATGTATGAAGACCTTATTGGATCCAAGAAAATATTTCATCGTATCTGTACAGGTGAACAAAAACTGTATATTTGCAGGACATAGCTTGAACGTTTGTATAAAATGATGAGAAGATTGACATGGTCAAAAGAAAGAAAGATACTACTTCTCATGCATTGTAGTCAGTGTTTTATTTTGTAAGCCTAAATGCTATTTTAGGAAAGTTCCCAGAAACTTTAGTTGGGTGATAAAGGGATATAATTTTTACAATCCAAAAAAAAAAAATCACACTCTAATAAAATCTATATGATATATGCACGATTGACTCTAATATTTGAAAAGAAAATATTTTTAAAGGATTTTATTTATGGGCACCTGGGTGGCTCAGTGCATTAAAGCCTCTGCTTTCGGCTCAGGTCATGATCTCAGCGTCCTGGGAAGGAGGCCCGCATCCAGCTCTCTGCTCAGCAGGGAGCCTGCTTCCTCCTCTCCCTGTCTCTCTGCCTGCCTCTCTGCCTACTTGTAATCTCTCTCTGTGTGTCAAATAAATAAATAAAATCTTTAAAAAAAAAAGTATTTTATTTATTTATTTGAGAGAGAGCGGGAGCAGATTGTGGGGAGGGGCACAGAGGAAGGGAGAAGCAGGCTATCCGCTGAGCAGAGAGCCTGATTGTTTGATCCCATGACCCTGGAATCATGACCTGAGCCTAAAGAAGATGCTTAACTGACTGAGCCACCCAGGTGCCCCTGAAAAGAAAATATGTAATGTTATTAGAGATTTCACAAGAAAAATGGCTACAGAGTTAGTAGTGATTGGTGATTCCTAAACATGCTCTGCATGAATAATATATTCAGCTGTTCTTGTAAGCTGAAATCTAGAAGAAGAAAGAACAAGAAGAAAAGAAGAAGAAGAAACAAGTTATGATTGACCACGTACTATATATAAGACACTGTTTAATGCTTCAGAGACATTTAATTTGTATCTCAAATGTACCCAGTGAGAAAGACACTATTTTGATTCCCATTTTATAGTTAAGGAAACTGAGGCACAAAAATGACACATAAGTCATCCAAAGTCACGCAGCTAATGTGTCAGAGCCAGAACTTGAACACCAGCTCTCTGGCACCAGGATTAAAATTTAGGCACTTATCAATAGGACTTTTGAAATTTGCACAGGTGAAATTGTGGTCGTGGTAGGGAATTCTTGTACAGAAAACAGTGTGGAAAAAGGATCATGGATCTCTGTCCTTAGTGCTACTTGGGGAAACTCAAAGCAGCTTTATGACAGGAGGTTGGAAAAAACTTAGTGAAAAGAAATAGTAAAATGAAAAAAAAAAGCCTTCTGTACTAGTTCAAATATTTGAATTTAAATTAGCTAGTTCCATTAAATACATAAATGAAGAAATGAACAAATATATTCATAAATAAGCTAATTTCTTCTCTATGCAGTTCAGTAAGCCCTCAAATTGGACCACAGAGCCACATTCACACGGGGATACAGTCTGTTTTCACATGTGTCAAGTATAGATGACAAAAACCATGTGCTTCCTCCCTACTCTTCAACTTTTGCTTACATATATCAGTTTGCTTTTATGTTCCTTGGGATTTTTGGTTTGGGGAATAAAATCTAGAGGATTGTGTGCAGTCTCCAAGGACTCAATCCCAGAGGTTCACATAAAGCTGGGATTGAAATGAGATGTTTTCTTAGAAATATCCCTTAGGTACTAGAAGCCTAACGTAAAGCACTCTCCATGAAGTCCTCAGAGAGACGTATAAGGGCTGCGCTTCTCGATGCTGTGTGGAAGTCTTGATTCCTATGGAAGGAAAAGGTGGATCAGTGGCTGGTGTCTGGTGAACAGTTGTGGTGGGAAGTGCGGATACGTGGGCAGAGCAGCCTGAGAGCTGGACCAAGTGGCCAACTGCACCAGGCAGGAAAACAACCAAAATTATATCTCTAAATAGGGATGAGATTATCTTTAAAAGTCTCAGGAAGATGCAACGTCTTTAATATCATCCTGTCAGTTGCATTGGATGAAATCAATTCCCCTGTCAGTAGGAAGGGATGAGGCCAGTGGAGAGCTGCTGGGTGAGAGGGCTCCTACTGTTGCTCGGTATTAAACAAGAGGGACTCTCCACCTTGGCCTTGGACATCGCCTGTCTAGGCAAAAGTTTCTTACTTGACTGGAGTGTTTATGTTTTTATAGACAAATAAGAGTCTGTGCATTTGACAGCATTCTTCTTTCTTCCTTGGACTGAACTCACAAATGGTAGTTTATTATTTTTTATCCTTGATATGCTTTCTATATTGAAAAAAATAATTAAAAATGATAAAGTGAAGTTATGACAAGGACTAAAATGGATATCTCTGCTTTTTTTAACTTTATTTATTTATTGAGAGAGAGAGAGCATGTGTGAGTGGGAGAGGGGCAGGGGCAGAAGGAGAGAGAGAATCTCAAGCAGACTCCATGCTGAGCGTGGAACCCAATGCAGGACTCAATCTTTCCACTCTGAGATCATGACCTGAGCTGATATCAAGAGTCAGACGCTTATCTGACTGATCCACTCAGGTGCCCCCATCTCTGCTTCATTTTTTATTACAACTGCTGAACCATACATTCCAGGGCAAGTTCCTTTATCTCATTCTGAGTGGTTTGATGCATTCTGTAGCATTTTGAAGGCATTACTTAAGTGTCTTTCTCTATACCCTTCAGATCATTACAGAAGTGGATTCTTCTCTATTGAGACATGATTGTCCCAGAGAGCTGCAAAAAAATGCCTTTTCCATTACCAAAATCATTTGATGCTTTTTACCCAGACTTTTCCAGGGTCTTTAACTGGTAACAGAACTATCCAAGTGTTGGCTCCATGGCAGGGGTAAAATGAACACAGATAAGATTAACAGGTGCTCTGAGAGTACTGGATATGCTGTGACAGTGAACAAGTGTGACGTGGCATTAGACAACCCTCCTGTTCCCTTTCCCAGATGTCTATAAATCATAAAGAGTGGCCATTTGTACTCCTGGCCAGGCATCACAAGGGGCTGCCCTTATTATCTACTTGGGTCTGTGAGAGGCTGNGGGTCTGTGAGAGGCTCCTGGGCCAGGGTCAGAGTTTTTACAGATCAGTCCTAAGAATTCAAATTTTAATTGTGTGAGTACCTATACACCTGGATCTATGATTTATTTTCATTATGAATTTTTAAAGGTATTTTCTTTCTTTCTTTGTCTCTGTCTTTGTCTTTCTTTTTCTTAAAGGCATTTTAACTGCCTCTATAGTGTATTAACTTGAACTCATCTGTAGTCTTGATGTTGCCAATGTCACTCATCAGAGTATATTTCCCAGAGTGGAATCACATCCCATTCTCCTTCAGAGTGAATGATAAGCTCTAATTATCAGAAATCTTTACAGAACTTGTTGCAAGCCACCATGTTTGGCATCAGAGCTCAATCAGCAGGCAGGATGGTAGCTCTGAATATGACCTTGACCTGCCTTAGCAAATGCCTGTGAAATATCTCACATATGTCCTTCAGTAGCACACTTACTATGTATTAAGCATGACTTCAGCTCTATGCTGAAACACTGAGCTAGGAATTGACATGACATCACCTTCACTCTCTGATCCCTTTTCTGATCTCTTTGTCTTGCTCTCTCTCATTTTTCCACTAGAGGAGTAGAATTTCACCTCCTTTGACCAGTGACAGGATGATATACCAGAACAGGAGTATTTTTCACCCAGCCACATTCTTCCTCGTTGGAATCCCTGGTCTGGAAGGGTCCCATGCCTGGATCTCCCTGCCTTTCTGCTCAGTTTACCTGGTGGCTTTACTGGCCAATGCCACAATTTTGCTGGTCATCAGGATGGAGCAGAGTCTGCGGAGGGAGCCCATGTTTTGTTTTCTGGCCCTCCTTTCAACTTTTGATTTGGTCCTATCCACAGCCTCTATGCCCCGTATGTTGGGTATCTTCTGGTTTGATGCTCATGAGGTTAACTTTGGGTCCTGTGTGGCCCAGATGTTTTTGATCCATGCCTTCACTGGCATGGAGGCCGAGGTCCTGGTGGCCATGGCCTTTGACCGCTATGTGGCCATCTGTGCTCCACTCCACTATACGACTATCTTGACATCCCGGGTGCTGGTGGGTATCAGTGCGTTCATCGTGTTTCGTCCGGTCCTCTTTACACTTCCCATGGTATATCTCATCTACCGCCTGCCCTATTGTCAGGCTCATGTAATAGGTCATTCCTACTGTGAGCACATGGGCATTGCAAAACTGTCCTGTGGAAACATCCATATCAATACCATCTATGGGCTCTTCGTGGTCTCTCTCTTTCTGTTGGACCTGGTCCTTATTGGCATCTCCTATGTCTACATTCTGCGAACTGTCTTCANGCTGTCTTCCGCCTCCCATCACAGGATGCTCGGCTAAAAGCGCTCAGCACGTGTGGCTCTCACGTTGGGGTCATCTGTGTTTTCTACATCCCCTCAGTGTTCTCCTTCCTCACTCACCGATTTGGACACAACATACCACGCTACATTCACATTCTTGTTGCCAACCTCTATTTGGTTATCCCACCTTCACTCAACCCCATCATTTATGGTGTAAGGACCAAACAGATTCGAGAGCGAGTGCTCCGTGTCTTTGCTAAAAAGTAGGTACTCTTGCCTTTGTTTACCAAGAATTTTGACCTAGCAGGGAAAAGGTGGACTTTTTTTGGAGATTTCTCTCTGTCTATATTTAGTGCTGCCAAATTATATTCCAGAGTATTTTATCTTGGCCCATTGTTGATTCTATGGTTTGAATAATCTTTAAAATATTTCAAGTTCAAGGACCAAATAATGCAGTTGTTGAAATTTTGGCTCTTTTTAGCTCTTTTTCAGCAGAATAAAATATTTATGGGACTAACATATAGTGAGAAGTGGATGTCAATTTAGACTAATATCTACTTACATAATAGATAAAGAAAATTCCTTTTGACCATGTTTTTCCTATAGAGAAAATAGAAATATATTTTGCATTCAGGTATTAATTTAATTTCATATTCCCTGTGAAATATTAGTAAACTGTAGCCAATTAATGTGGTAGTTTCTACTATTCCTTGCTTTCACATCCTAGATAGATGTTGGGTAGAATATATGACTTCTAGAATGACACTGTGAAGGGAAAGTTATCTCACAGCGCTATTTCATCCTACCTCTTGGAACTCCCACAAAAAGTATGATTTTACAAAGTGCCCTTAGTTCTATCCCTTGCCAACTCACCTCTCTTCAATGTTCTCATAGCTAATGTTCTTTTACTTGTGCCTCCAATGATGAATCCTATCGTGCACTGTGTGAAAACCAAGTAAATCAGAGTGAAGAGTTCTAGCAAAATTATGTCAGAAGCAGATATAATAGTCATATATTGTAGAAAACATATCTTGGGAATGTCTTGGATAAGAGTTTAAAGGTGAGTTGAGAAAAAGTAGTATTTGCCACAAATAATCATCAATATATTTTTCTTGTTATTATCATCAGATTTATTTTATTCAAACTGGATACCAAACAAGGACATAAAACAAGAAATATGAAGTATGTTTTCTGAGTTCTCCATCCCTTAAAAAAATGAAGATATCAGATGTCATCTGTCATAAAAGCAATAAATTCCAATCAAGATAGTGATATGGTAGTTCATCTTTCTACCAGAAATGTGTTTTTAATCCCATATTCAATCTATCTGTACTAAATTCTTTTGATTCTAGGCCCAAATTATATCATAATTCATCTCCTCACTATCTCTTTCTTTAGTCCCCGTAATGTGTCACCAGCATTTTTTTAGTGAATTATTGCAATAACCTCCATGGTTTCCAAATGGCTACTTTTGCTGCTTTCTAAATGATTTTCTATGTAAGATGAAAGTTCTCTTTTTAAAAGAAAAATTGAATGATATACTATGTCTTTTTAATATGTACTCTAACTTCTTTGGAATTAGAATTAAAACTATAAGTACATACTAAAAATCTACACATGTCCTTGGCCTTCTCTATCTCTCCAATATTATCAGATAAACTACAGCTATGGAGCCCTTCTGAAAATTTATTGAATTTACAAATATTTCTGTATCATTTAGGTTTTTACATCTTACCCTTATTCTTAGATGATCCTGTTCTAATTTTCATTTAACTCTTTACTGTTCACTTTTTAAAAGTTTTATCATAATTTCATAATAGATTACCTGAACTCTCAGTTCAAAGTATGATCCCCCTTTTAAAAAGTCTTTTTAATTGCTTGTTTATTCTTCATTATACTTATTATTATGAATTGCAATTACAGATGCAGTTTCTGGGTTTTTTATTTCTACTTTCTAAATAGAGTGTGCTATTAGTGGGGGTAAAAACCATATCTATTTTCTTTTTTTTTTTTAAAGATTTTATTTATTTATTTCACAGAGGGAGAGAGATCACAAGGAGGCATAGAGGCAGGCAGAGAGAGAGGGGGAAGCAGGCTCCCCGCTGAGCAGAGAGCCCGATGTGGGCCTCGATCCCAGGACCCTGAGATCATGACCTGAGCCGAAAGCAGAGGCTTTAACCCACTGAGCCACCCAGGCGCCCCCATATCTGTTTTCTTTATGCCTCTGTGCCTAATATCTAGGATAATTCTGGCACAGAATATGTCTCCAAAAAATAACTGTTAACAAAAGATTGTGGAAATGAGGCCGTGTTTTATAAAGGGAATTGTTTGTTGAAGATTTCAAAAATGTTCCATTAATATAACTTTCTTAAATTGTTTATTTCAAAAGTAGGCATAGCACAAATGCTCACAGATTTTGGAAGTAGGAAAAATATGGGATTAAGGAGAAATTTTTTGTCTTGGGTTTGATGGTGACTAATAGTCCAAATTCTCCTCCTAATGGGACTTAAAAACCTTGTGAATCACAGAAAAAGTTTCTTACATTTTCTTATCCCCACTCATTGACCCAAGTCCTCTACCAACCACACCAATTCTAATCTCCTACACTTTTATCCTCAGGTAAATAAAGAGACAACTTCCAGAAGTAACAAATGCTTAAGAACAATAATCTGTCTGTAAGGGGACAGCATCTCACAATTAATGAAAAACTTCCAGATATAAGCACTGCATTTGAAATGATAATATATACAAAATGTACTTCTAGGCATTTCCAGGCACACATTCTATTTTGATTCTCACAATAACTAATTTTATAAATCATTCTTCCTATTTTTTCCATTGAAGAGATGAGGCTCCGAGAGATTATCTTACTTAATTCCCACACACACACAGGAAATCAAAGCTGGGAGTCATATCTTATCTTTTATACCCCAGGACAGTACTATTTGGCTACATTTTAGCTTTCACACTCAGCATTGCATCTGTTTCCACAGTCCTATCTCAGATCAGGGAGCTAAGCGCCTCTGTGTCTGAATAACCTCACAGATGTAGCCATGGGCACTGAGGGCTATAGCACACCAACACATGTTAATAAACTTTATTAACTGTAAGAAATGGAAGGTCATATTTTCCCAGTGTGAAGATAGGCAACACAAAGTAAAGGCTTTGACTGTCTGTTAATAGGAGGAGGGATAATAAAATGGATTTAAAGGCTATTCAATTCTCATGGTTTATTGCACAGGCATGTCACACTCAGCATAATTTATATTTCAGGTTGTTTTTGACCTCCTTAATGAAATAAGACAAAAGTAAGATGAAGCTAGAAAAATGCCAGTAGGGATGGGGGACTTTATGGTCACCCTGATTATTTCCACATGTTCCTGGAAGAATGAAAGACTAAATCTGGGCCTCCTAAAACAATGGTTCCCAAATGGGAACACTTTGGCCACCAGAAGACATTTAGCAATATGTGGAAACATTTTTGGTTGTTGCAACCTGGGAGGCGAGGTGTGTTACCAACATCTACTGGGTGAAGATTAGGGATGCTGCAACCCATTCTACAGGATGCACTCTACAATGCACAGTACACTTGTCTCCAAAAAATAACTATCCAGCCCAAATAGCATAGTGTCAGAGATTATGAATGTTGTCTAAATGTAACTGTCAAATAAGAAATCCGTGGTTACCCAGATTGCCTTGAGTTAGACTACACAGTACTTGGGCATAATCTGCTGTCAGGGAAGTCCCTCAGAAAGGCACTCAATGGAAGACTGAGAAAACTTCTGGAAAGGCAAAAGAATCCATTTTAAAATGCTAAAAACACTCTTCCTTTACAAGAAGGAACAGCAGAGACAAATGGAATGCATATAAACTTGACCAGGTGAAAATAGTTTAAAGATTTTTAAAAATTATGAAGTTTTATTTTTTGTTGTTTTGTTTGTCTATTGGATATTAGCCAATTATGAGAGATTTGGGGAAAACATTGCAAGGGATGGTACACTATATAAAATTAAAAGGACAAAGAAGGGCCATTATTTCCTACATGTATTATGCCAGAGAATCAGGCAGAAAGAATATGTCTTTGTGATACTGAAGTTATATGAGCACATTAGTGTAATTTTCAAAATAGATGACTATTTGCTTGTGTAGCCTAAACATCTTAGTGTTATTAGGGCCCTTTGTTTGGCATATTTTCCTCAAAGATGACCTTATAAATTAAAACCTCTGGTAAGTTGGGAATCTATCCTTTCTAGACTTCAGTTCTGATGTACAGAAGTGAGTGCCCAGTTGCATCAAATCAAAGACATGCTGATTGTAAACATCATTCCAATTTCAGAGATCTTAAAATGTGAAGAATGTGCATCTTAGAATACATAAAATATAGTATTATTTAAATACAGAAGTTATTCCTTGTTATTATCTAAGGTATTTTCAAAATTAGGCAGGATCTATAAATCTTAGATTCATCACTGGCAAAAGACTCAGAAATAATGCCTCCATTTCTTTACATGTTTAGAAAATAATTTCTTGGGGTGCCTGGGTGGCTCAGTGGGTTAAGCCTCTGCCTTCAGCTCAGGTCATGATCTCAGAGTCCTGGGATCAAGTCCTGCATTGGGCTCTCTGCTCAGCAGGGAGCCTGCTTCCCCCTGCCCCTTTGCCTTCCTCTCTGCCTACTTGTAATCTCTCTCTCTCTCTCTCTGTCAAATAAATAAATAAAATCTTTAAAAAAATAAATTAAAAATAAATAAATAAGAAAATAATTTCTTTGCAGTGTTCTCTTTTTCTATTTTTTCCCACCTCACAGGCACTCTGTTTCTTATTTCTGCATGACCGTTCATTAACCAGTTGTTTTTTTTGATTCCCTTAGATTCTTCAGTTTCAGTTGGAGATGTTCTACATTTTGCTTTTGCCATCTCAAGCTGTTTGATAAGTTGTTGATCAAAGAAACCGTCCAAGATTCTCATTATAACTGCATATTAGAGTGCTCAGTGAAGACACACAATTATGTGCCAATATTTTATTCAAAAACCATGTTTTAAATACCTACTTTGTTACAATTTACTACATGCTTGTGAAAAAACGATTCATGTGATGAGAAAACATTCTATAATACATTTCAATTCATAAAGTATAATCAACCTGGTGAATTTAATTGCAGTATAAACACTGTTGGTTTTCTTTTTTGTAATGCAACTCACTTAAGTTTCTTTTTTGTAATGCGACTCACTTCAAAGAGACAATCCACTTCAAAGATAACTGTAAGGACAACCACTGAACTAGATATATGCCAGGCTATCCACTCCACCCCAGCCCTCACATCTACCCACCAGGCTCCTTTGTTTGAGAGATCTTGATTGATTTCAATAAGTGACCATTTGGATCACTTATTTTTTCTCTACCTGTAATGTACATTCTGGCTCTTATGTTTTAAAATCACAAATAAAGAGTGAGCACATAAAACCCTGAGCCCCAACAAGAGCCAAACCCCAGTCCTGTGCCCTGTGCTGGCAAATGAGCCAAGAACAAAAGTTGATAAATAGCTGTTGAATCTCAACATGACCTCCAAGCTCATATCATACTCAATTTTCTTTATCTGACTCTACATTATGAGCTCAGGCCTAGATCCATGTCGCCTGAGTCAACCCCTTAGAAGATTTTCCATGAGATGTGTGGTGTTAATCTCCAAACAGCTCTTGCTTGTAGCCATCCCCAAGGACTCTCTTGGCTTCATAAGATATTGTCAACAAAGCACAAAAGGGAGTCTATAAATTCTTCCCTGATTCTAATCTCTTCCTTTCTATTGACTTTGGGGTAGAGTGTTACCTTGGTTTTAAAAAAAGTCAGAAGGAGGTAAGATATAAACCTACTCTTTCAGAATATTTGACATCATTTCATTCCATTCTCCATCTCTTTGGATCCAGAAAAGATGGACCAGATTTTAAAACAAAAGCAAATCAGGGGGTACCTGGGTAGCTCAATCAGTTAAGTCTCTGACTCTTGATTTCAGGTCAGGTAATGATCTCAGAGTTGAGAGATCCACACTCAGTGTAGAATCTGCTTGGGATAACTCTCCCTCCCATCCTGCTCTTACCCCTGTTTTCTCTTCCTCCCTCAAATAAGTACATACATACATACATACATACATACATACATACATACATATATAAACTCTTTATTTTTTAAAAAAAAGGCAAATCAGAATATTTGTTCATGGAAATTGAGACTCAGAATAACCAAAGAGAGATAGAATGTACATGGGAGTCTGTCCTGGGAAATTTCAGAAATACCCAGTCTGAATGAGATGTGTGAGAAGGGTCTATATGGCCAATATTACATGATTCTTTTTCTTTATGACCCAGTGGCAGATAGATACAGGACCTTGGACAAATAATTATATCTCTCTAAGACTTTTTTTAAATCTGTAAAATGAATAAAATTATGCCATAACAACACAAATGAGAAAATCTACCTAATCATTTAGCAGGGCGTTATATTACTATATAAAAGTTTTAAAATAATAAATATATGATAAAATAATTACATTTATGGATGCTTTTCATATACATTTAAATTAAATCTCAATAATACCTAGTTCTTAAAAAAATGTTCTTCAAGACAATGGTGAGACCAAGACCAGAACACAAATTGTCCATCTGTCAGTCTATCATCATAATATAATTTTGGCCAAATCTAGGAGTCAAAAAAGCAAGTAAGTTCTATGGCTCAGATAAGGAGTTACAAAACATGGGCAAACTCATAAAATGGTGGATATCATGTACTTATTTGCAACCGTGGCCTTTCTCTTGTGTCCTAAACACTCATCCTTAGAGGAAAACAGGTCCTTGGAAAATACTGTGGGTATTCAATGGCTCTAAATTCATAACTCTCAATAGTTACTCTGAATGTAAATGGACTAAATGCCCCAACTAAAAGACACAGGGTATCAGAATGGATAAAAAAAACAATACCCATCGATATGCTGTCTACAAGAAACTCATCTTACACGCAAAGACACCTCCAGATTTAAAGTGAGGGGATGGAAAACAATTTACCATGCCAATGGACAGCAAAAGAAAGCTGGAGTGGCAATCCTTATATCAGATAAATTAGATTTTTAGCCAAAGAATATCATAACAGATGAGGAAGGACACTATATCACACTAAAAGGATCTGTCCAACAAGAATATCTAACAATCATAAATATCTATGCCACTAACAGAGGAGCAGCCAATCATATAAACCAATTACTAACAAAATCAAAGAAACACATTGACAAGAATACAATATTAGTAGGGGACTTGAACACCCCCCTTACTGAAATGGACAGATCATCAAAGCAAAAGATCAACAAGGAAATAAAGGCTTTAAATGACACCCTGGATCAGTTCGACATCACAGATATATTCAGAACATTCCATCCCAAAACAACAGAATACACATTCTTCTCCAGTGCACATGGAACATTCTCCAGAATAGACCATATTCTGGGTCACAAATCAGGTCTCAACAGGTACCAAAAGATTGGGATCATTCCCTGCATATTTTCAGACCATAATGCTCTGAAACTAGAACTCAACCACAAAAGGAAAGTTGGAAAGAACTCAAATACATGGAGGCTAAAGAACACCCTACTCAAGAATGAATGGGTCAACCAGGAAATTAAAGAAGAATTAAAAAAATTCATGGAAACAAATGAAAATGAAAACACAACTGTTCAAAATCTTTGGGACACAGCAAAAGCAGTCCTGAGAGGAAAGTATATAGCAATACAAGCCTTTCTCAAGAAACAAGAAAAGTATCAAATACACAACCTAACCCTACACCTACAAAAGCTAGAGAAAGAACAGCAAAGAAAGCCTACACCCAACAGGAGAAGAGAAATCATAAAGATCAGAGCAGAAATCAATGAAATAGAAACCAAAAGAACAGTGGAACAAATCAATGAAACTAGGAGCTGGTTCTTTGAAAGAATTAATAAGATTGATAAACCCCTGGCCAGACTTATCCAAAAGAAAAGAGAAAGGACTCAAATTAATAAAATCATGAATGAAAGAGGAGAGATCACAACCAACACCAAAGAAATACAAACGATTATAAGAACATATTATGAGTGACTCTACACTAGCAAATGTGACAATCTGGAAGAAGTGGATGCATTCTTAGAGAAATATAAACTACCAAGACTGAATCAGGAACAAATTGAAGACCTGAATAGACCCATCACCAGTAAGGAGATTGAAGCAGTCATCAAAAATCTCCCAACGAACAAGAGGCCAGGGCCAGACGGCTTCCCAGGGGAATTCTACCAAACATTTAAAGAAGAATTAATACCTATTCTCCTGAAACTGTTCCAAAAAATAGAAATGGAAGAGAAACTTCCAAACTCATTTTATGAGGCCAGCATTACCTTGATCCCCAAACCAGGCAAAGACCCCATCAAGAAGGAGAATTACAGACCAATATCTTTGATGAATACGGATGCAAAAATCCTCAACAAAATACTAGCCAATAGGATCCAGCAGCACATAANAACCAATAGGATCCAACAGCACATTAAAAGGATTATTCACCATGACCAAGTGGGATTTATTCCTGGGATGCAAGGTTGGTTTAACATTCGCAAATCAGTTGGCGGCATCACAATTCCAGACTCCAAGCTCCATTACAAAGCAGTCATCATCAAGACAATATAGTACTGGCACAAAAACAGACACATAGATCAGTGGAACAGAATAGAGAGCCGAAAAATGGACCCTCAGCTCTATGGTCAACTCATCTTCGATGAAGCAGGAAAGAATGTCCAGTGGGAAAAAGAGAGTCTCTTCAACAAATGGTGCTGGGGAAACTGAACAGCCACATGCAGAAAAATGAAACTGGGTCTTTTCTTTACACCACACACAAAAATAGACTCAAAATGGATTAAAGACCTCAATGTGAGGAAGGAATCCATCAAAATCCCTGAGAGGAACACAGGCAGCAACCTCTTCGACCTCAACCGCAGCAACTTCTTCCTAGGAACCTCACCAAAGGCAAGGGAAGCAAGGGCAAAAATGAACTATTGGGACTTCATCAAGATTAAAAGCTTTTGCACAGCAAAGGAAACAGTCAACAAAATCAAAAGACACCTGACAGAGTGGGAGGAGATATTTGCAAATGACATATCAGATAAAGGGCTAGTATCCAAAATCTATAAAGAGCTTCTCAAACTCAACACCCATAAAACAAATAACCCAGTCAAGAAATGGGCAGAAGACATGAACAGATATTTCTCCAAAGAAGACATCCAAGTGGCCAACAGACACATGAGAAGGTGCTCAACATCACTTGGCATCAGAGAAATACAAATCAAAACCACAGTGAGATACCACCTCACACCAGTCACAATGGCTAAAATCAACAAGTCAGGAAATGACAAATGTTGGTGAGGATGTGGAGAAAGTGGAACCCTCCTACACTATTGGTGAGAATGCAAGCTGGTGCAGCCACTCTGGAAAACAGTATGGAGGTTCCTCAAAAAGTTGAAAATAGAACTACCCTATGACCCAGCAATCGCACTACTGGGTATTTACCCTAAAGATACAAAGGTAATGATCCTCAGGGGCACATGCACCTGAATGTTTATAGCAGCAATGTCCACAATAGCCAAACTATGGAAAGAACCTAGATGTCCATCAACAGATGAAAGGATAAAGAAGAGGTTATATATATATACAGTGGAATACTATGCAGCTATCAAAAGAAATGAAATCTTGCCATTTGCAACAAAGTGGTTGGAACTAGAGGGTATTAAGCTGAGTGAAATAAGTCAATCAGAGAAAGACAATTATCATGTGATCTCTCTGATATGAGGAACTTGATGGTGAGGGGTTGTGGGGGGTAGGGAGGGAAAAATAATGAAACAAGATGGGATGGAGAGACTCCTAATCTCACAAAACAAACTGAGGGTTACTGGGGGGTGGGAGGGTAGGGATAGGGTGGATGGGTTATGGACATTGGGGAGGTTTGTGCTATGGTGAATGCTGTGAAAGGTGTAAGCCTGATGATTCACAGAACTGTACCCCTGGGCAAATAATAATAATAAAAATAAATTAAAAAAAAGAAAAAGAAAAGAACAAAATAAGTATTGTGGGTGTTCACCTATTTGGAGATTGGGAATAAGAGCAAAATCCAGCAAAAAAGCAGGCGGTATGATACTGAAACACAATAGATGACAAAAACCATGTGCTCCCTCCCTTCTCTTCAACTTTTGCTTACATATATAAGTTTGCTTTTATGTTCCTTGGGATTTTTGGTTTGGGGAATAGAATCTAGAGGATTGTGTGCAGTCTCCAAGGACTCAATCCCAGAGGTTCACATAAAGCTGAGATTGAAATGANAGGGTTACTGGGGGGTGGGAGGGTAGGGATAGGGTGGATGGGTTATGGACATTGGGGAGGTTTGTGCTATGGTGAATGCTGTGAAAGGTGTAAGCCTGATGATTCACAGAACTGTACCCCTGGGCAAATAATAATAATAAAAATAAATTAAAAAAAAGAAAAAGAAAAGAACAAAATAAGTATTGTGGGTGTTCACCTATTTGGAGATTGGGAATAAGAGCAAAATCCAGCAAAAAAGCAGGCGGTATGATACTGAAACACAATAGATGACAAAAACCATGTGCTCCCTCCCTTCTCTTCAACTTTTGCTTACATATATCAGTTTGCTTTTATGTTCCTTGGGATTTTTGGTTTGGGGAATAGAATCTAGAGGATTGTGTGCAGTCTCCAAGGACTCAATCCCAGAGGTTCACATAAAGCTGAGATTGAAATGAGATGTTTTCTTAGAAATATCCCTTAGGTGCTAGAAGCCTAACGTAAAGCACTCTCCATGAAGTCCTCAGAGAGAGGTATAAGGGCTGCACTTCTCGATGCTGTGTGGAAGTCTTGATTCCTATGGAAGGAAAAGGTGGATCAACGGCTGGTGTCTGGTGAACAGTTGTGGTGGGAAGTGTGGATACGTGAGCAGAGCAGCCTGAGAGCCGGACCAAGTGGCCAACTGCACCAGGCAGGAAAAAAACCAAAATTATATCTCTAAATAGGGATGAGATTATCTTTAAAAGTCTCAGGAAGATGCAATGTCTTTAATATCATCCTGTCAGTTGCATTGGATGAAATCAATTCCCCTGTCAGTAGGAAGGGATGAGGCCAGTGGAGAGCTGCTGGGTGAGTGGGCCCCTACTGTTGCTCTGTATTAAGCAACAGGGACTCTCCACCTTGGCCTTGGCCATCCCCTGTCTAGGCAATTTTTTCTTATGTGGCTGGGGTGTTTACGTGTTTATAGCCAAAGAAGAGTCTGTGCACTTTGCAGCCCTTGTTCTTTCTTCGTTGGACTGAACTTGCAAATGGTATTTTTTTTTACCTTGATATGTTTTCCATATTGAAAAAAATAATTAAAAATGATAAAGTGAAGGTATGATGAGGACAAAAATGGATATCTGTCCTTTTTTTAAAAAAATATATATTTATTGAGAGAGAGAGAGAGAGAGAGAGCATGTGTGAGTGGGAGGTGCAGGGGAAGAAGGAGAGAGACTATCTCAAGCAGACTCCATGCGGAGCATGAAACCCAATGAGGGACTCAATCTCTCCACTCTGAGGTCATGACCTGAGCTGAAATCAAGAGTCAGATGTTTAACTGACTGATCCACCCAGATGCCCCCATCTCTGCTTTATTTTTGATTACAACTGCTGAACCATACATTCCAGGGCAAGTTCCTTTGCCTCATTCTGAGTGGTTTGATGCATTCTGTAGCATTTTGAAGGCATTACTTAAATATCTTTCTCCATGCCCTTCAGATCATTGCAGAAGTAGATTCTTCTCTATTGAGACACAATTGTCCCAGAGAGAGGCAAAAAAACCTTTTCCATTACCAAAATCACTTGAGGATTCTTACCCAGATTTTTCCAGAGTCTTTAACTGGTAAGAGAACTATCCAAGTGTTGGCTCCATGGCAGGGCAAAAATGAATGCTGATAAGATTAACAGGTGCTCTCAGAGTACTGAACATGCTGTGACAGTGAACAAGTGTGACGTGGCATTAGACAACCCTCCTATTCCCTTTCCCAACTGATACTCGGTGCTGTCTGTAAATCATAAAGAGTGGCCATTTGTACTCCTGGCCAGGCATCGCAAGGGGCTGCCCTTATTATCTGATCTGGTGTCTGTGAGAAGCTGCTGGGCCAGGGTCAGAATTTTCACATCAGTCAGAAGAATTCAGATTTTAATTGTGTGAGTACCTATACACCTGGATCTATGATTTATTTTCATTATGAATTTTT
>LNAC01001145.1:310367-323771 GCA_002007465.1 Ailurus styani | reverse complement strand
TGTTTTTGATCCATGCCTTCACTGGCATGGAAGCTGAGGTCTTGCTGGCCATGGCCTTTGATCGCTATGTGGCCATCTGTGCTCCACTCCACTATACGACCATCTTGACATCCCGAGTGCTGGTGGGTATCAGCATGTGTACTGTGGTTCGTCCAGTTGTGCTTACACTTCCCATGGTATATCTCATCTACCGCCTGCCCTTTTGTCAGGCTCGTGTAATAGCTAATTCCTACTGTGAGCACATGGGCATCGCAAAACTGTCCTGTGGAAACATCCGTGTCAATGCCATTTATGGACTCTTTGTGGTTTCCTTCTTTGTCTTGAACCTGGTCCTTATTGGCATCTCCTATGTCTACATTCTGCAAGCTGTCTTCCGCCTCCCATCACAGGATGCTCGGCTAAAAGCGCTCAGCACGTGTGGCTCTCACGTTGGAGTCATCTGTGTTTTCTACATCCCCTCAGTGTTCTCCTTCCTCACTCACCGATTTGGACACAACATACCACGCTACATTCACATTCTTGTTGCCAACCTCTATTTGGTTATCCCACCTTCACTCAACCCCATCATTTATGGTGTAAGGACCAAACAGATTCGAGAGCGAGTTCTCCGTGTCTTTATCAAAAAATAAGATTCATGACATGTTCTTTTACTAAGGATTTTGGTCCATCTAGAAAGATCTGTGTGTTCTTGCTCTAACAAATATCTCCTAGTTCTAATCTACTGCTTCCAGTTTGAGATACAATTTGATTTATTCCTAGCTGCTGACTAATGGATTCTAAGACCTGTGGAAACTTCACTGGATCTCAAGTTCAAAGGCTAATGGGCTATCTTGGATGGAGCTGTGTGGACTCTGTCTGCATGTCTTCATGCAGAGTTCTTCATAGGATAACATTTCTTTTTTTCTGGGTAAAGAACATATTATACTGTTATTTATTTATTTATTATTTTTTAATTTACATTCTCTAATTAGGGAAATGTGGCACTGAAAATTTGACCCTATATTCTACTTCATGTGTTGGTTGATTTGTCCATTCATTCATGCATTCATTTTATTATTCCTTTAATTTATATTCATTTTGTGTTTGTTATATGTCTTGGGTCATTCTAATTGCTAAGGATGTATCCATGAACCAAACTAACACAAAACATCTGGCCTTTTGGAACTTGAACTGTGTTATGTTCTTTAAAATGCGTTAAGTTCATAGGTTCAAAAAATAATCATTGCCAAATCTGTAACTTGAAGTGGAATGGTCTGCCAAACATGTAAGATTCAGTGGAATGATAGCCAAAACAAACATGCAATTTTAAAAGTATTTCTTTTTTGTTTTTTAGGTTTATTTATTTATTTGAGAGAGAGAGGGAGAGAGTGGGGGAGGTGGAGCAGAGGGAGAGAGAGAATCTCAAACATACTCTCCCCAGTGAGCACAGAACCCAATGCAGGACTCAATCTCAGGATCCTAGGATCATGACCTCAGTTGAAATCAAGAGTTGACACTTGGGGTGCCTGGGTGGGTCAGTTGGTTGAGCGACTGCCTTCAGCTCATGTTATAACCCTGGAGTCCCTGGATTGAGTCCTACATGGGGCTCCCTGCTCAGCAGTGGGTCTGCTTCTCCCTCTGACCTTCCCTCTCTCATTCTCTCTCTCTCTCTCAAATAAATAATAAAATAAAATAAATAATAAATAATTTTAAAAAAGAGTTGATGCTTAACCATCTGAGCCAACTAAACGCCCCTCAAAACTATTTCTTACATATCAACAGTACTGTTATCACTGACTGTCTCTCTCTAGTCAGACCCATAAATACAAGTGTAGTTTTATAATTCAGTTATGTGTAGTATTTCTATCTATGTGATGCATGCTGGCCTTTGCCCATCATTTTATTCACTTTTGTTCTCTCAATCCACATTTGACCCTGAAATACTCCATTGTCAAATGCAAAGGCTCTCATTCTAGATCCATGATCTAGCTCTAGTTCCTCCACTGACTTTAATGTACAAGCTCTCAAACCAATCTATGAATAGTCACCTCTTTTTGATTCTACTTAGGGCTTTCAGTTAATTCAATAATAATATTTCCCAGACCAAGCAATGACCTTTTGCATCATCAAAGTTGTCATAATGCTTTACATTAAAAATTTTTTCTCTTTTTCAGACTATTTACAAAAGAAACTAAAGTAAATGTATAATGCAGACCTTTGTTCCTTCAGCTCATGAATTAACAACCTTCAACATTGCACTCATCTCAAATATGTTGCTTAATAAAAATATACACAGAATTAAAGTGGAAATTACTTTCAACACTGCTCCATTACAAATTTTGTCCTATTTTTCCAGAGGCAAAATGTATCATTTATTTTTCTGACACACAGTACAGAAATTTTTAATTTTATAACCAGTCACAGTGTTTTAGTTACATCATTTTTTATTAATTTATGTAGCTTAAAATATTTCATATTTTATTTTATAACATTTGGCTTTACTTATGTATTCATGTCTTAATTAATATTCACATTATTATTATTTTTTAATTAGAAAGTATCCTGCATTTCCTTGCATTTATTTGTTGGTGTATTTTAAGTTAGTTTATGCTGGTTTTTATAATTTGTGGTAAAATTATTGAGTAGCAAAATTGTCAATAAAAACATTTCTGATTTCTTCATCATTGTTTTTGACCCTTCTTAAATATTTCACATTTTTCAATACTTTCCTTTTTTTGAACTTTCTTGCTTCCATAATTTAACTTTGTTCCCTAGCATTAGTCAAATATTAGCTTTTTAATTATAGTAATTTGTAACTACCACTCTGAACAAAACAAAAATTTTAGCCTTCTTTTGCTTTGTCCTGTTCTTGTACATCTATATCTCTCATTTTGCAATTGCCTGGAACTGTGTTTCCAGGCTTAAAAAACCTTCTTAAATGTCCATTTTTTATTTGATCATATATATTTTTAATTATTTCTTTCCACAATAAATATTCATGAATATTTTCTTGTCCTGGGATTCACAGTCTTTTTGGAGAATATCTGTTTTTCCCACTAGCCACAATCCCAACTTGTCTGGTAATATTTAATTGTATTTTTATGGCTAAATATGTCCTCATCTGCTCTCATATTTGAAAAATAAATAAAAAATTAATAGAATGTTGGAACTAAGTTCTATTCCATCACCTTGCTGAATTCATTGTTCAACTTTTTGTTTTCTTGCAACTAATGTTGTTAGTGGAAAATATGCTAGTCATTTTCCCACTCTTTTGAAAGGACTTTTTCTCTCTCTCTCTTTTTTTTTTTGGAATCATCTTTATTTCAATGTTCTGAAATTTCATTATGAGTCGAGATTTATAAATTTTTAAAAAAGTCATGTTCAGTATTCAATCAGTCTTTATTTTCTTACGTGATATATACCATATATCTATTACTTCTAGATATTTCTATATCTATTACTTTTCAAACTTTGTTTCTTTAAATATTTCTTTCCCCACTTACCACCACATTCTTTTGTAAATATGTAAAAATAAGGTTGGAACACCTTATCTTTATTTCATGTATTTTAACTTTTCTTTCCTTCCATCATTTATTTATTTTACTGTAATCCTAGAATACATCTGTCTACTCTTAAAACTCCCAATTTTTATTTTCAGCAGTTTCCATTCTATTCTTTAGTCCTTTAATGTAATTATTTCGACACTTAAATTTTTTATGTTTGATCCTTTTTTTAAAAATTCAAATTCAATTAGCCAACACATAGTATATCATTAGTTTCAGATGTAGTGTTCAACAATTCATCAGTTGCATATAACACCCCATGCTCATCACATCATGTGCCCTCCATAATGCCCATTACCCAGTTACCTCATTCCCCACCCACCTCCCCTTCAGTGACCTTCAGTTTGTTTCCCATAGTTAAGATTCTCTCATGGTTTGTCTCCTTCTCTGATGACTTCCCATTCAGTCTTCCCCTCCCTTCCCTTATGGTCCTCTGCACTGTTTCTTATATTCCACATATGAAATCCTTTTAATTAAAAACCCCTATACTTCATGATTGTAATTCTCTCTCTCTTTCTCTCATATCTTTAAGGCTTCTATTTTAAATATTATTTATTTTAAATACTCTGAAGTGGTTTATTTTTAATTTGATTTCACACAGTTTCGTACATATTGTTCTTTTTTAAAATTTTGTTAGTAATTTTTGGACGTTTGTTGACTATTTACTGTGAGATTTCTTTGCTATTGTGGTTTTTTGGTAGGTTCTTCGAAGACCCTGGCTAAGCAGTATTTTCAGGTTGGGTATTTAGAAAGCACATCCTGAGGTGGAGGTATGCATGGAGGCAGAATAATGTACTTTAAAGAGGTCCTCATCATAATCTTCAGAATTTGTGAAGGTGTTAAGTTTCATGGCAAAGAAGAACTAAAGTTGCACAGAGGATTAAGGTTGTTCATGAGAGGGAGAGTGTCCTGGACTATTGAGGTAGAGACAATGTAGTCATGACTCCTTGAAAGTGGACAATAATAGAAACAGAAGAAAGAATCAAAGAAGCATGTGATAACTCAGTTGTGTAATTATTTATACATTTATTTTTGTTTACAAGTTTTTATTTAAATTCCAGTTATTTGACACACAGTGTAATATCAGTTTCAGGTGTAGGATTTAGTGATTCAATACATCCATACATCACCTGTGTTCATCATATCTGCCCTCCTTAAACCCCGTCACTCATTTAACCCATCCCCTCAACTTCCCTCCAGCAATCCTCAGTTTGTTCTCTATAGTTAAGAGTCTGTTTTATGGTTCATCTCTTTCTTTTTTTCCCTTATGTTCATCTGTTATGTTTCTTAAATTCCACATATGAGTGAAATCATATGGTATTTGTCTTCTTCTCACTGACTTATTTTGCTTAGCATTACATTCTCTAGCTCCATCCACATGACTGAAAATGGCAAGATTTCATTCTTTTTGATGGCTGAGTAATATTCCATTGCATACATGTACCATAATTCCTTTATCCATTCATCAATTAATGGGCATTTGGGCTCTTTCATAACTTGGCTTTGGTTGATAATGATGCTATAACAATGGGGTGTATTTACACATCTAAAGCAAAGTAAGAGCAACGTCATATGTGTAGAACTTAAACCTTCATTCCTGGCTCTGAAAATGGAGTAGAGAGCCATGAGTTAAGGAATGTAGGCAGACTATAGAAGCTGGAAAAGGAAAAAAAAATATGTCCTTCCCTAGTGTCTCCAGAAAGGGATGCAGACCTGTTGAAAACTTGATTTTAGCTCAGTGAGATAAACATCAGCTTTCTAACAAACTGAACTGCAAAATAATAAATTTGCATTGATTTAAGGTACTATTTTCCTGGTAATTTATCACAGTGGCATTAGAAAACTAGTACAGTTTTGCTCCCAAGATCAGCACCTTGGAGAGGTGAATGAAGAAAGAGGGACAAAATGATTTGTAATGACATGGGAACTAAAGTATCAGCCAGATGTTTACACAGGAGTGTCAAGAGCTGGAGTGGTCCTTCATTGTTGTCCTGATTGGGGTGAATCAGGTAAACTTCATGTTCCTTCATCAACCAGGCATTGTGGGGGTTCTCTGGGAGGGGAATTTGACCTTAGGTGAGGAAGGTTGATTAGACAATAGAAGCAAAGAAGGCCACATTCTAAGGAGTTAGATGACTGAGAACTTCAGATATGAAAGGAGGATATAGATTACACATTGTAGCATCCAGGGTAGGAGTCTCGTGTGAGGGAGACACTACTCTGAAACTCCACCTAATTCTTGAGGCATTTGCCTTTTGTTGGTTTTGCCTCTGGCTTTTCTGAAAACCTCGAGACAGAAGCCTTCATATCCTTTCCCTGTCTTTGAAATCTAACTACTCCTTGTGTTTGGAGGTGTATGCTAGGCTGTTCACTCTTATCCTTTAATGACTTTTTTTTATTGATTTTGAAGGTATGTATACATATAGATAATATTAAAATAGTTAACATTAAAAAATGTTAAAACTAAGTCATATGTATATATACACCTTCAAAATCAATAAAAACTGTGATATATATCTTATAAAATATATATGATAAATATATGATATATATATCATATAAAAAGTGATATATATATATCACTTAGTTTATCATCAATTTTATTATATCTGAAGCTTTCTGGGGGGAATGACAATAGTTACATAGACTGCCATCTTGACAGCAGAAACTGTCACATGATTTTTTTAAAAGCTTGGGAAACCAATTTTTTAATTATATCCTATTTGACAATAGGTCTGAGTGGTCATTTTTTCAACTAATATTCATTTATGATTGTTTTCATTGTTAAATTGTTGTATGGTCATTACTTAAACATTTTAAATTCCATAAATTAGAATAAGAGGCAATCATGTTGTCTGTATTGCAATGACCCCCAAACATTTTGACATTGTTTTGCTGTTTCAGAAGATGTTGTTTTGTGTTTTTGACTTGTTCATTGAAATTATATTATGTATTATTTTGTATAGTTCATGTACACCTATAAATGAAGGTGTGTACATTATGCGTAGATTCCTAATGCACTTTAATTTTAATAGAAGTAAAATATCTTTGAGCAAATACAGTCTTCTGTCCGTTTAAGTACTTATTTTGTTTTTGCAATCATTCAAAGCAGTATAATAAAAATTTTTGTGCTAAAGCTCATTTGATACTTGAAATAGATAATGTAATTATTCAACATTTCCAATGGTCCTCGCTTCTTCATTTACAGCCAGTAAAAGTTTCAGCCATTTTCCATCAGCTGGTGGTAATCCGTTAGCATTTCTTGTATGCAGGTTGGCTGGCAATGAAGTCTGTTAGTTTTTGTTTACCTCAAAATGTCTTTATAGGTAACTCAAGATGAACAATACAACTTGAATAGACATTTGTAGCTGAATTAGTAATCAAATAGTTCTTATAATGAAAATCCTAGGTCCACATATGTCCTCTAGTGAACTCTTTTCTAAGTGTGAAGAGGAATTAATATCTCATAACAGTACAAACTCTACAAAACCATATGAGTGGGAAATCCAGGATCTGAAATGAATCAGACCAATTCTAGGATTGGATATATTTACAACTTCTCTCTATGGCCTCTGAGACATAGATATGAAAAATTATCAAGGAGGAATATTGAGAAGCTCAATCATGGACAAAGGATAGTGGGACCAAAAACTCACAGATGTCAATTCTCATAGTTAAGCATTCAATGAACCTAGAGCCCATGGTCAGGTCAGTGCAGGGGCATAGCGAGTACTCAGGTTGAAAATGGGGTCTCCGAGGGTTTGTGCTTTGGTGAATGCTGTGAAAGATGTAAGCCTGATGATTCACAGACCTATACCCCTTGGGCAAAGAATAAAAATAAAATTAAAAAAAAAAGAAAATGGGGTCTCCTATGCCAGGTTATTATTTTTGAAATTAAAATATGGATTAAGTATGCTTTTATCTAGGGAACAACAATCCATAGAATTAGGCTGAAAAATATTACTTAGAAGGAGGTAGGATGTATCCATCTTTATGTTATAGAGAAATGATAACATTTGTGTGGTTTTGCCCCACATTTGTAGCTTTCTCTCTATAAATTCCCATCCATGTCACTTTTTCTTGGGTTTCTTTTTCTCTAAATCATAGTCTAGGAGTTTTGCCAGCAATCTCAGAGGATTTGATCCCAGGGCACAATTTATACTAGAAAACTGAGTTCTAATTTTATAAGTAGCTCCAGCCTTAGTATAAAACGACTCTCCTTGGACTGGATTTTTTTTAAAAAAAGTACATAGGGCTGTGCTGCTTGAGATTTTCCTTGTGTCTCTATTCCTGTGGAGGAATGAAGCATCATCAAAGATGAATTTTGCTTTGATTTCAGTATGTACTGCAGTCAAATGAAAGGGAGATGGTCAAAGGTGGCTGAGAACTGCTGGCTTGATATGATATGATATGATATGATATGATATGATATGCATCATGTAGTCCAAATTCTGAATCTAAGGGGGGAAGAAACTTGCAACATATTTTTTTTTTTACTGAAAACTTTTTTTCATTGTAGTTTGTTTTGTTTTGTTTTGTTTTGTTTTTCTGTTTTAAGTTCAACCTTGCAACTTATAAATGGAGATTGGGTATCTTTTAAAAATATCTAGAAGATCCAAGACATTTAAAATCCATCTACAGAATGATCATATAGTTGGTTGATAAAGTATCATTTCTGTTTCTGCTATGAGTTATAGGGAATGAATGAGACAAACTTTCGAAGCACAATGAAAACCTGAGGTGAGGAGTGCCATGTTACTGAGAGTTTATTTTCAGAGAGAAACCCAAGGTGGGCATCCAGGTGTTAGAAGGCTTGTTCCTGGCCAGCATCCCACTACTGGACGGTGGCTGTTATCTGGAGTTTCAGTTCTCAAAAAAAACACAAATAAGGGAGGCATTGCAAAATACAGTTCTTCTCTCTCCCCTCCACAAACAGACAGACACATGTCTAATCTGAGAATGCATATAACATTTTTTTACCTTGTTATGCTTCCCAAAGAAATATGGAGCTATATAAAAGATAAAAACTGGAGTCTGTGCTACTATTTCCTGATATCGAACCATTCTGTCTCAAGGTGGAGACCCATAGAATGTCCATTTATTTCATTATTTGAGCTTATGAGTGACTAGATGTTTCTTCATTATTTTGAAGGTTGCAAAAGCCACCTTCTCTATGCCCTTTAGACAACTACAGAAAGCAGTTCTGTACAGACTTTGTTACCCCAGTTTTTTGCTGCTCAAAATGCCTTCTTCATGTCCCTGCCTCCTGAAGCCTTCTAGGCAGTCTTTCACCCACATTCCCAGTTCATCAGGCAGGAGTGAAGGCAGTGCATGCTCGTTCTGTGGCAGTTGTAAACTTAGCAGGTTTTCCCAGAGGAACTGATATGGCACGGAGAGTAAATGAAGAAGCTTTCAAATACTGCTGGAAACCACCATACCCTTAACACTCTAAAATGCAATAGGCTATGCAATGGGTTTGTCTTGGGAAAATAGAGACATGAACAAAAATACACAGAAGGTTTATCATTATCTTTCTTTCTGGGATGTCTCAAGTATAGAGGTTTATGACCCAGTATGTGCTTTCGTTTGTGGCAATGTACTTCTGATATTCTGTTTCTCTTTGACAGGATGTTTGGCTGGATCTTGGCATTTTCTCTATGTCAATAAGTGATGAATGAATCATTAGACAATATCCTAATTATAGAAGTGTCTTGTACATCTGTGCCTGTCATGTTGCTTCTAGCCGGCCTGTCACCTCTTGGATTATATCTGCATTTCCATGTGTGTATCCTTGATTTTTTGCCTATCTCTCTTCAGACAAGAGCTTTACAAAAGGTACAGAGCATACAAAATTTTTCCATATTTAATAGCATGTTCTGTGTCTTATAATTTTGCCATTGGCTTGCTGACAAGGCTTATAGGTTAAAAAAAAGAGGATTAAATTCTTTGAGAGTGGACTATTTAAATGAGTATGGCTTGGCTTATAATAAAAAGAAATACATTATCAAGCCCTTTCAAAGAGCAAACTTTTTCATTTTCACTATATATTGAAGCTAGTCATTTTCATGAACACCTTCAAACTTTTTTCCCCTCTTTGTAGGAATGACATCTCCTTCTCTGTCATTTGGAAGGATGTTTTATCCCAACAGGAGTATTTTTCACCCAGCCACATTCTTCCTCGTTGGAATCCCTGGTCTGGAAGGGGCCCATGCCTGGATCTCCCTGCCTTTCTGCTCAGTTTACCTGGTGGCTTTACTGGGCAATGCCACAATTTTGCTGGTCATCAGGATGGAGCAGACCCTGCAGAGGGAGCCCATGTTCTATTTCCTGGCCCTCCTTTCAACTTTTGATTTGGCCCTTTCCACAACCTCTGTGCCCCGCATGCTGGGTATCTTCTGGTTTGATGCTCATGAGATTAACTTTGGGGCTTGTGTGGCCCAGATGTTTATGATCCATGCCTTCACTGGCATGGAAGCTGAGGTCTTGCTGGCCATGGCCTTTGACCGCTATGTGGCCATCTGTGCTCCTCTCCACTATACAACCATCTTGACATCCCGGGTGCTGGTGGGTATCAGTGTGTTCATTGTGTTTCGTCCTGTTCTGTTTACACTTCCCATAGTCTATCTTATCTACCGCCTGCCCTTTTGTCAGGCTCATGTAATAGCTCATTCCTACTGTGAGCACATGGGCATTGCAAAACTGTCCTGTGGAAACATTCGTATCAATGCCATCTATGGACTCTTTGTGGTCTCTCTCTTTCTGCTGAACCTGGTCCTTATTGGCATCTCCTATGTCTACATTCTGCGAGCTGTCTTCAGCCTTCCATCACAGGATGCTCGGCTAAAAGCACTCAGCACGTGTGGCTCTCACGTTGGGGTCATCTGTGTTTTCTACATCCCCTCAGTGTTCTCCTTCCTCACTCACCGATTTGGACACAACATACCACGCTACATTCACATTCTTGTTGCCAACCTCTATTTGGTTATCCCACCTTCACTCAACCCCATCATTTATGGTGTAAGGACCAAACAGATTCGAGAGCGAGTGCTCCGTGTCTTTGCTAAAAAGTAGGTACTAAGGGCGCCTGGGTGGCTCAGTTGTTAAGCATCTGCCTTCTGCTCAGGTCATGATCCCAGGGTCCTGGGATCAAGCCCTGCATTGGGCTCCCTGCTCAGCGGGAAGCCTGCTTCTCCCTCTCCTGCTCCCCCTGCTTGTGTTCTCTCTCTAGCTGTGCTTCTCTCTGTCAAATAAATAAATAAAATCTTTAAGAATAAATAAATAAATAAATAAACAAACAAATAAATAAATAAATTGTAGGTGCTCTTGCCTTTGTTTACCAAGAATTTTGACCTAGCAAGGAAAATGTAGGTTCTTTGTTGAGATTTTTCTGTCTAAATTTAGTGCTGCCAAATTATATTCCAGAGCATTTGATCTTGGCCCGTTATTCATTTAATGATTTGAATAATTTTTAAAATATTTCAAGTTCAAAGACCTATTCCTTGGAAGCAAGAACTGTTTGTATTATTTCACTCTGTCTGAGAGTGAACAATCAGTCCAAGCAATGACCCTTCCCATCATTACATTTGCAGTCATTTTTTAGTTCCCTCGATGTTTAAGTCCTACTTTTCCTTCCCTTCAACAAAAGACAAGGAAACATACAGCAAATGCCTTTGTTCTCACAAAATGGAATTAAAAACTATTATTACTGAGACATTTATCTTGAATGTTATTCTTAATCGAATACATGAGACATTAAATTTGAAATGACCTATGAGTCTTAACCCATCCAGTTCCAGTTTTGTCTTATTCTCAGAGACGGGAATGACCACAATAAGCTTTTCATCTCTCTTAGAGTCTGAAGTGATCTTTTTAAATTCAATAATTTCTAAGGGGTTTGGGAGTATAATTTTTTTAATTTCATGTAAATGGTACTACATTGTGTATCATTTTACACTTGTTTCACTTACTATTAAATTTAAAAATATGTCTATATTAATACTTATGGGATCTAGTGTTCCTTTTTAAATGTACTAGAATCTTTCCTTTGCATTTTATCTTTTCATAATTTGAATATATGTAATATTTTAGTTATTTTTAATTCAGAATCAATGTTGTGACATTTGTATGAATCACTTTTGTGCATATTTGAAAAAATTCTAAAGGTTATATGCTTAGAAAAAGTACGATAGTCAGATAGTAGGTTACTGATTGAATAGGTCATGTTCTTCTTTATTTTTATGGTGTTTATTTACTTATTTCCTTGCCTCCTCTCCAAGTTTCTGCCTAGCTTCTTAAAAGTCTCATAGTATGAGTTTTTGATTATACTTGGCACATTAACACTTTCCAATAAGGCCTTTATGTTTAATACCTTATTTTCATATGACAGGTTAAATTTTTAAATGAAGTCAATACTGATTGTATTACTTATAACATGATTTCATTACATTCCAACTTAGGGTTTCTGCATAACTTTATTATATATCAACATCCCAACATCTATGTTGTTATTGGGGTATGTGTATGTTAAGTTTTACTTTTAATTTCAATCTAAATGTAATTTATTTTGAGATGAGATGTAAGAAAATGAAATACCTTTCTGTTTCTATTTTTAACCTGTTTAATAACACAAATGACTTAATAACTCATCACTTCAGAACTGGTTTTCATTTATTCTTTCTATATATTAAATTTTAATTTGTACAAGAGTCTACTTTCCATTTATACAGTTGGTTTGTCTGTTCTTGAACCAATATCACAAGGTTTTTCATCACTATAAAATAATAATATATTTTAATAAATTTTTTAACCTATTTTTTTCTTTATTTTTCATTCTTTCCCCCAGGGGTACAGGTCTGTGAATCATCAGGCTTACATCTTTCACAGCATTCACCAAAGCACACACCCTCCCCAATGTCCATAACCCATCCACCCTATCCCTACCATCCCAACCCCCAGTAACCCTCAGTTTGTTTTGTGAGATTAGGAGTCTCATGGTTTGTCTCCTTCCCCATCCAGTCTAATTTCATTATTTTTCCCTCGCCCCATGACCTCCACCCTGCCCCTCAAGTTCTTCATATCAGAGAGATCCTATGATAATTGTCTTTCTCTGATTGACTTATTTCGCTCAGAATAATACACTCTAGTTCCATCCACGTCATTGCAAATGGCAAGATTTCGTTTCTTTTGATAGCTGCAGAGTATTCCATTGTATATATATATATACCACATCTTCTTTATCCATTCATCTGTTGATGGACATCTAGGTTCTTTCCATAGTTTGGCTATTGTGGACATTGCTGCTATAAACATTCGGGTGCATGTGCCCCTGAGGATCACTACATTTGTATCTTTAGAGTAAATACCCAGGAGTGCGATTGCTGGGTCAGNGGGTCGTAGGGTAGCTCCATTTTCAACTTTTTGAGGAATCTCCATACTGTTTTCCAGAGTGGCTGCACCAGTTTGCATTCCCACCAACAGTGTAGGAGGGTTCCCCTTTCTCCGCAACCTCGCCAACATCTGTCATTTCCTGACTTGTTGATTTTAGCCATTCTGACTGGTGTAAGGTGGTATCTCGCTGTGGTTTTGATTTGTATTTCTCTGATGCCGAGTGATGTTGAGCACTTTCTCATGTGTCTGTTGGCCATTTGGATGTCTTCTTTGGAGAAATGTCTGTTCATGTCTTCTGCCCATTTCTTGACTGGGTTATTTGTTTTATGGGTATTGAGTTTGAGAAAATCTTTATAGATTTTGGATACAAGCCCTTCATCTGATATGTCATTTGCAAATATCTCTTCCCATTCTGTCAGTTGCCTTAGTTTTGTTGACTGTTTCCTTTGCTGTGCAAAATAGCTTTTAATCTTGA
>LNAC01001145.1:287801-308064 GCA_002007465.1 Ailurus styani | reverse complement strand
GTTGAGACCTGGTTTGTGACCCAGAATATGGTCTATTCTGGAGAATGTTCCATGTGCACTGGAGAAGAATGTGTATTCTGTTGTTTTGGGATGGAATGTTCTGAATATATCTGTGATGTCCAACTGATCCAGGGTGTCATTTAAAGCCTTTATTTCCTTGTTGATCTTTTGCTTTGATGATCTGTCCATTTCTGTGAGGGGGGTGTTAAAGTCCCCTACTAATGTTGTATTGTTGTAATGTGTTTCTTTGATTTTGTTAGTAATTGGTTTATATAATTGGCTGCTCCCATGTTAGAGGCATAGATATTTATGATTGTTAGATCTTCTTTGTGGACAGATCCTTTTAGTATTATATAGTGTCCTTCCTCATCTCTTATGATATTTCTTGCCTTAAAATCTAATTTATCTGATATAAGGATTGCCACTCTAGATTTCTTTTGCTGTCCATTGGCATGGCAAATTGTTTTCCACCCCCTCACTTTAAATCTGGA
Organism: Ailurus styani; assembly: GCA_002007465.1. Lineage (NCBI taxonomy): Eukaryota > Metazoa > Chordata > Mammalia > Carnivora > Ailuridae > Ailurus > Ailurus styani. Next base: position 307,573 of record LNAC01001145.1, on the reverse strand, counting down.
GGTGTCTTCGCGTGTAAGATGAGTTTCTTGTAGACAGCATATCGATGGGTCTTGTTTTTTTATCCATTCTGATACCCTGTGTCTTTTAGTTGGGGCATTTAGTCCATTTNTCCATTTATATTCAGAGTAACTATTGAGAGATATGAATTTAGAGCCATTGTATTGCCTGTAAGGTGACTGTTACTGTATATTGTGTTTCTCGTCTATGTTTCTTTGAGGTTTTCTTTGCTTAGACNATTGCCTGTAAGGTGACTGTTACTGTATATTGTGTTTCTTCCTTTCTCGTCTATGTTTCTTTGAGGTTTTCTTTGCTTAGACGATCCCTTTCAAAATTTCCTGTAGGGCTGGCTTGGTGTTTGCAAATTCCTTTAGTTTTTGTTTGTCCTGGAAGATTTTCATCTCTCCTTCTATTTTCCATGACAGCCTAACTGGATATAGTATTTTTGGCTGCATATTTTTCTTGTTTAGTGCTCTGAATATATCATGCCAGCTCTTTCTGGCCTGCCAGGTCTCTGTGGATAGGTCTGCTGTCAGTCTAATCTTTCTACCTTTGTATGTTATAGACCTCTTCTTCCGAGCCGCTTTCAGGATTTTCTCTTTGTCACTAAGACTTGTAAGTTTTACTATTAGATGATGGGGTGTGGACCTATTTTTATTGATTTTGAGGGGGGTTCTGTGTGCCTCCTGGATTTTGATTCTTCTTCCCTCCGCCACATGAAGGAAATTCTGTATTAAGATTTGCTCCAATATGCCTTTTGCCCACCCCTCTCTCTTTTCCTCTTCTGGGATCCCAATTATTCTAATATTGTTTCGTCTTATGGTATCACTTATCTCTCGAATTCTCCCCTCATGGTCCAGTAGTTGTTTGTCTCTCTTTTCATCCTCTTCTTTTTTCTCTGCAATTTTGTCTTCTAAATCACTAATTCTGTCTTCTGCTTCATTTATCCTAGCAGTAAGAGCGTCCATTTTCAATTTACCTCATTAATAGCTTTTTTGATTTCAGTTTGATTAGATTTTAGTTCTTTTATTTCTCCAGAAAGGTTTTTTATTTCTTTAGCGAGGGCTTCTCTATTATCTTTCATGGTTTTTTTGAGGCCAGCCAGCACCTTAAGAATCGTCATTCTGAACTCTAATTCTGTTATATTACTAATGTCCACATTGACTAGGTCCCTAGCCGTCAACACTGCCTCTTGTTCTTTTTTGTTGTTGTTGTTGATTTTTTCCGCCTTGTCATTTTATGCAGATAAGAATAGATGGATGAGAGAACAAAATACTAAAGGGAAGCAATGACCCCAGAGAAATATACACTAACCTACTCAGAAGAGACCTGGAACTGGGGAGAAAATAAAGAGGGAAAAAACCAAAAAAACAAAAAACAAACAAACAAACAAACAAAAACACAAAATCATACAAAACCAAAACAAAACAAAAATAAATAAAACAAAATCCTGTATCTATATCTATATTATATATTTCTGTTTCTATATCTATGTCTGTCTATGACTCTATCTCTACATCTATCTCTATCTCTATCTCTATCTGTTAGACTGGTGAATTGAACAGACCCTATAAGTATATAAAAAATAAAGTTAAATACAATGAAGGGATAAAATATGATTATAACAGTGAAAATTTTAAAAAAGATTAAAAAGTGTTTATAAGATATAAGAGTTAAGAACGTTAAAATAGGAAAAGGGAAAATTTAATTGAAATGTAAGAAACAAATTCAAAGAAAAAAAGTTCAATGAATTTAACTTTGTACGACTGAAGAATCATGGGGGAAAAGCCATGAATTCTCTGCATTGCTTTCCCCTAGCTCCAGTGTTCCACAATTCTCAGCAATCTTGAACTTGACTTTGGATGCTCCCGCCCCCCCCCCCGGTCTTCTGGGGGAGGGACCTGTTGCTGTGATTCTCAAGTGTCTCTGCCCGAGGCGGATTCGCACCGTCCTCACCAGGGGCCAGGCTAAGTAATCAGCTAGGGTTCACTCTCGGGAGATTTTGTTCCCTGAATGCTTTCCTTATGGCTTTGGAGGAGGGGACTGAAAATGGCAGCTCCCAGTCTCTGATCTGGAGGAGCCGAAAGCTTGGGGCCTCAGTGCGCCTCAGAGAAAAGCAGTCCCTCCCGTCTCCTGGTCTCCAGCTGCTCCACGAACTCACCCGGCCTGTGACCGAGTGTCTATATCTGTGGCAGGGCCCTGTTTAGAATCTCTGAACTCAGCAGATTCCTGCAGCTGCTCCCGCACCGCGCGTCCTGGAGGAGGAAGGAAAGGGTCTCTCCAGGTCTGCCGCCCTTGGGGTCCCTGCTCACAGAGCAGTGGCCCGACTGTTTTTCAGCTCAGAGCCCAAGGTATCACCGAGATGAGAGACCCCTTCTCAGCTTGGCTCCCTCTCTCTCGTCGGCTTCTCTCTGATACCTGGGAGCTCGGTCATGCTCAGACACCTCTGGTCTTTTTGTGTCCCCATGGGTCCTGAGACCACACTGTCCCTGCTGGGGCTTCACCCTCCGCTTGGCCTCTGGGGCAACGTCCCTCAGTGGAGCCGACTTCTAACAGTTCTGAGTCTGTGCTCCACTGCTCGCTCCCTTGCTGGGAGCCAGCTCCTCCCCCCGGGTCTGTCCTCCCGTCGCCTCAGATTCACTTCTCCGCAGGTCCTACCTTCCAGAAGGTGGTCAATTTTCTGTTCCAAGAATTGCTGCTCTTCTTCTCTTCGATCTCCCTGAGCCGGTATCCACATTGGCTTATCCAAACCCAAACACCATTCCTTTTCTTCCCCACCTTCTTCCAAGCACAATGCCCAAGATGAATAAAATGAGGAAAGTCTGTGAAATGTATTCTGCCGTCCGTATTTAAGAAGTGAGGAAACTGGTTGTGAGAGGGCAGGCAGAGGAGTTGGAGCACTGCGACCTCGCAGGAAGTCTCCCCAACTCTATTTTAATAACTTTTAAAGCTGATTATCCTCCTATACTTTTCTCACTCTCCCTTTGTTCTTTAAACGAATTTGTAGAAAAATTAAATAACAGGCTGTCATTTTGTTGTACTTAAAAACACCCTGATAGAATTTCGAGTTCATTTATTATTTGTTTTTTTGCTATCAATTAATTAAACAATGTGTCTTTAATTCCTTAAAGTATTAACTGAGAATTAATTACGCTCCTTACTTGGAAAGCACAGATGATAAAATGTGCCTTGGTGAGAGACTGCACTGTGACCTTGCTACCATTCTGTTTCCCAGAATTCTCTTCCTTGTAAGTTTTCAGTTTAGAGTTAGTCACATCAGAAATGCATATGCTGTGGGAGCAAATATGAAACAACAACCACTACTTTCTGTAGTTCGGTATTGTTTACAGGCAAAGACAGAGAAACACAGTGATACTAGAGGTTTCTCATTTCTCCCCATATCCTTCAGCAACACACAGCTCTCCGTGGTTACTGACCTATTTATCAACAGTGATCACAAATGCACCACCAGATATTTTACTGCAAACACAGAAACAATAGTCAGGAATAGCAAACCATCTTCCTTAAATTTCTACATTCACTTCCTTTATGATCCCATCCCAGAAGCTGAGAGTACCTGGTCTTCTGCAAACATCGACTCATTCGTGTAAACTTAATCTGGCTAGAAATTTGTTTTTGAATCTTTCTCTTTCCCTAGCTCCTCCCACGATTGTATCTAATTCCTATAATAAATTCTTTACTTCTTAATACTCATAGTAGTTCTGAGTCAGTTGTTCTGAGAACAGTTGTAGTTCAGAGCACTACTCTGAGTAGTTCTGAGTTCTGACTCATACCCTAACTGATACCAGAAGAGCTTCCTGAGTAATAAATTCTTAAGAATGAAATTTGGAATTAGTTTCTTACCTAAATAACCTTAGGGAAATTAGGGCCTCTGTTCCTATTGGCAAAGGGGACATTGGTGGTAGGCAGAATATGGTGACAAACATATATTATCACCTTCTATAACTAAGTGCTTAAAGAAGGCAAGGCTTTGCATGTCCAAGTATTTCTGCCAAATATTTTAGTAAGAATAAGAAAAGTATAGATTTGTTCTTTCTGTGATAAACAAGCTGGAGAAGGAGAATAAAAGAAATAATTAACCAAAGACCTCAGGGCTTTAAATATCTAGCCCAAGGACTAGGTAAGGAAACAAAGCATGTTAGACTATGCTAAAAAAAGAAAAAAAAATTCCTAATCTTCTGATAGGTCATTTATTAGAAAGAAATAGAACTCTAAAATTGGAATGGCATTATGCGAGTAGACTTCAGTGAAGCAAATCCTGAGTTCTGCCAAACTCCCTTTACCATTAGAAGCAGCTCTCCTCTTGTATGAGGTACATAGTCTCCCCCATTTAAAGAAAATATAATATCTTCCCCTGAGGTAACTGGCTTAAAATGGGCTGGTGATCTCTGCCATAAAAATTCCCACCACTCTGTATGGTTTCTGAGAACAGTGGTGTCTAATAGGAATAGAATATTATAAAGGGTCAGAATAGAATTATATAGGGTCACCTATATAATTAAGATAGTCTCTTAACTATGTTATAAAAACTAAAAATAAGTAAAATTAATTCAATAGAATATTTAATCTAACTTAATATTATCCAAAAATTTTTAAACATAAAATCAATATACATATCAATTAAATATTTGATATCATTTCAATGATAAAAGTAAGTCCTTTTAATCCAGTATTTAACACAAAATACATTTTATTTTGTACACTAAATTTTCAATGGCTAATATAAAATGCAAAACAAAACAAAACACTATGTTGAACTGAAAAATATTTTATACTGCTTCAGACTTTAAACTTTAATTAAAATAAATAAAGGTTAAAAATTCATTCCTGGGCGCCTGGGTGGCTCAGTGGGTTAAAGCCTCTGCTTTCGGCTCAGGTCATGATCTCAGGGTCCTGGGATCGAGGCCCGCATCGGGCTCTCTGCTCAGCAGGGAGCCTGCTTCCCCCTCTCTCTCTGCCTGCCTCTCTGCCTCCTTGTGATCTCTCTCCTTCTGTGAAATAAATTAATAAATAAATAATCTTAAAAAAAAAAAAAAAATTCATTCCTTCAGTTGAATATGCCACAGTTCAGATGTTGAATAATTAGATATGCCTAGTGTCTAGTGTGTGGGAAAGTACAATTTTAGATCTATGATTGGACACAAATGCTAGCAGGATGTAGGGATAAAATACATTAACCAAAAGAACTATAAGATTTTGCCAACTTGAACAGATAAAACCTGGGGAACATGTGTGATATAAAATTCTGAGTACTGGATCTGAGTAGAAGAAATATGAAAAAACATGAGACTGAATTGTATGTAATATGGGGTCCTTAAATAGAGATTCTCTACTCATTGTATTTGGGAATGGTTCCAACAGTTAAATAACTGACTGATACCTGCACTCAAAGATTTTCTTCAGTAAATGAACTGAAATGCCAGCATTTTCCTAAAGAAAACCTTAAAGGACAGTTCCTGAAGACTCAGGGAACACAGAATGTTAAAGTGGATTTATCATGCCTATTCAACCAGCCCCTAACTCTGCCCTTGAGTCCCTAAGAAACATTCTCCACATCATGACTGAGAAATATGTTCCTGAGGAGAACCTAGGAAACCAAGAAAAGTTCTGTTTGGGCTACTTTCTGTAGGTCAGGAATGATGTCAGGAATTTTTGTTGTCAAACTATGTTTCCTGAATTCAATCTTGAGACATTGGAGCCCATTGAAGTGGAGGCTGTCTTCCCTTGGAGAAGGATCCTACTGAACAGCCAAATATACACTAGTCTTATTGAAAGGGACATGTGATCATTTGTCATCAAGACAATGCATTGAAAAAGAAACGGAAAGCTGGAGGCATCACAGTTCTGAACTTCAAGCTCTATTACAAAGCTGTAGTCATCAAGACAGTATGATACTGGCACAAACAATGGAACAGAATAGAGAACCCAGAAATGGACCCATAACTATATGGTCAACTAATCTTCAACAAAGCAAGAAAAAATATCCAGGGAAAAAAAAGACAGTCTCTTCAAAAATGGTTTTGGGAAAATTGGATAACGACATGATAAGAATGGCACTTTCTTGCCTCCCACACAAAAATAGATTTAAAATAGGTGAAAGAACTGAATGTGAGACAGGAAACCATCAAAATCTTAGAGGAAAACATAGGCAGCAACCTCTGACCTCAGCTGCAGCAACTTCTTACTAGTCATGTCTCCAGAGGCACAGGAAACGAAAGCAAAAATGAACTTTTGGGACTTCAAGATAAAAATCTTCTGCACAGCTTAAGAAACAATCAACAAGTTTAAAGGCAACCTTTGGAATGGGAGAAGATATTTGCAAATGACAAGAATAAAAAAGGGTTAGTATCCAAACTCTATAAAGAACCTATCAAACTTAACACCCCAAACACAAATAATCCAGTTAAGAAATGGGCAGAAGACATGAACAGACATTTTTTTCAAAGAAGACATTCAGATGGCTAACAGACACATGAAAAGATGCTCAACATCACTTATCATCAGAGAAATACAAATCAAAACCATGATGAGATACCACCTCTCAATGGTCAGAAAGGCTAAAATTAACAACCCAGGAAATAACAGATGTTGGTGAGGATGCAGAAAAAGGGGAACTACCTGACAAACCAGCAATTCCCCTACTTGGTATTTACCCACCGGATACAAAAATACTGATTCCCAAGGAGTACATGCATCCCAATGTTTATAGAAGCATTATCAATAGCCAAATTATGGAAAGAGTACAAATGTCCCTTGACTGATGAATGAATACAGAAGAGATATTACACACACACACATACACACACACGTGCGTGCAGACACACAGAGGAATATTATTTAGTCATCAAAAAGAGTGAAATCTTGTCATTTGCAGATGGAGCTAGAGTGTATTATGCTAAGCTAAATAAGTCAGTCAGAGAAAGACCAATACCATATGTTCCACTCATATGTGGAATTTAAGAAACAAAACAGATGAACATATGGGAAGGATAAAAAAAAAGGAGAGGGAAACAAACCATAAGAGACTTTTAATGATAGAGAACAAACTGAGAGTTAAAAATATGGATGACAGGGGCGCCTGGGTGGCTCAGTCATTAAGTGTCTGCCTTCAGCTCAGGGCATGATCCTGGCGTCCTGGGATCAAGCCCCACATTGGGCGCCTTGCTCCGCAGGAAGCCTGCTTCTCTCTCTCCCACTCCCCCTGCTGGTATTCCCTCTCTCGCTGTGTTTCTCTCTGTCAAACAATAAATAAAATATTAGAAAATATATATTTAAAAATATGGATGACAACTTTTTAATTACAAAATTAACGATAAATATTTACATCAAATTTTGAAGTAGTTACCAGCCTAACATATAAAATTATGTCACACCAGATGCATTAAAATTTCGATTGATCAAAGATAAAGGAAAATAAAAGGAGGTACAAAAAAGAAATTTCATAAACCAAGAAAGGAAAGACAACCTGGTCAGATATAAAGTTCTTTTAAAATTTTTATTTATTTATTTGGCAGAGAGACAAAGATCAGAGTAGGCAGAGAGGCAGACAGAGAGAGAGAGGGAGAAGCAGGCTCCCTGCTGAGCAGAGATTCCGGAGGTGGGGCTCAATCCCAGGATCCTGAGACAATGACCTGAGCCGAAGGCAGAGGCTTAACCCACTGAGCCATCCAGGCGCCCCAGATATAAAGTTCTTTTTTTTTTATGATTTTTTTATTTCTTTATTTGACACAGAGAGAGACATCACAAGTAGGCAGAGAGTCAGGCAGAGAGAGAGGGGGAAGCGGGCTCCCTGCTGATGCGGGGCTCAATCCCAGGACCCTGAGATCATGACCTGAGCCAAAGGCAGAGGTTTTAACCCACTGAGCCACCCAGGCACCCCAGATATACAGTTCTTAAAGACAACATAAATTTCAGTTAAGAATTAAACACTATTTTTAATATTCTGAAAAAAGTAGACTTAATCTCTTTACTAGAATAGCTTTGGTACAGAGAAAAGTATGAAGTCTCTTCAAAAAAAGAAAAAATAGAGCTACTATATGATCCTGCAACTCCACTTCTTGGTAAATAACTTAAGGAATAAGATCAGTAGCTCAAAGAAATATGTACACCCCTCTGTTCACTGGATTAGTCATGGTAGGCCTGATAAGGAGACAACCTAAGTATACATTGACAAATGAATAGATAAAGAAAATATTGTATATGTAAACAATGGAATATTACTGAGTCTTAAAAAGAAGGAGGTTTATGTAAGTGAAATAAGCCAGACACAAAGACAAATACTACATGATCTAATTTTTATATGGAATCTAAAAAGTCAATCTCATAGCACCAGAGAGTAGAACAGTGGCTTTGGAGTGGGGGAAAGAGGAGAAATATTCATAACGGGTACAATCTTTCAATTATAGGATAAATAAATGCTGGGAATCTAATGTACAACATGGTAATTATAGTTAATAATACTGTATTGTATTCTTAAAATTTTCTAGAGTGAATCTTAACTTTTCTCACCACAAAAAACAAAAGGTAACTATGTGAAGTGATGGATGAACCAATGAAATTGATTGTGTAATCATTTCATAGCATATATATAAAATCATGAGATGTACACCTTTAAAAATCATGTTGTGCAAGCTAAATATACACAGTTTTGGTCAATCATATTTCCATGACGTTGGGAGATCCCCCAGGTAATTTATAATACCATATCTTATAAATAATCTTAAAATGAAGATGAAACAAAGAGTTATTTTTTAAAAAGATTTTATTTATTTATTTGACACAGAAAGAGAGATTACAAGTTGGCAGAGAGGCAGGCAGAGAGAGAGGAGGAAGCAGGCTCCCTGATGAGCAGGGAGCCTGATGCAGGGCTCAGTCCCAGGACCCTGAGATCATGACCTGAGCCAAAGGCAGAGGCTTTAACCCACTGAGCCATCCAGACACCCCAAATAGTTATTTTTTAAGCAAAGAAAACTCACTACCAGAATAAGTGCCTCAGGTAATATTTAAGTTTATTTCTTCAGACATGAGTAAAATCATTACAGATGAAATTCTAAAGATGCAAGAAGGAATGAATAACAACAGTAATAGCAAATATTTGGAAACATTTAAATGAATATTGACTTTCCAAAATAACCTTATGTGCGTAAGTTTCAGAGTTTATGAGAAGTAAATTAAACCAACAATAGTATATAAGTCAGAAAGTAGAAAAAGGGATGAAAATTTTTTTTACCCTTTATGAATAGAACAGTTTATACTAAAATTTGATAAGTTGCAGGGGCATCTGTAGGACAATGGCAAAACTAACTCTAAAATTATGTATAAAATCAAAGCAAAGCAAATGAGACTTACCAGTCATGATTAAAAAATTCTAAAGAAGAGGGCACCTGCATGGCTCAGTGGGTTAAAGCCTCTGCCTTTGGCTCAGGTCATGATCTCAGGGTCCTGGGATCAAGGCCCGCATCAGGCTCTCTGCTCAGTGGGGAGCCTGGTTCCCCTTCTCTCTCTCTCTGCCTGCCTCTCTGCCTACTTGTGATCTCTCTCTGTCAAATAAATAAATAAATAATCTTAAAAAAAATTCTAAAGAAAATCTTTGTTGTGAAGTATCTATATATTGAGTTGAAGCAAAAGATAATAAATATGAGATTTAATTAAGAAAAAAGAATAATTATGTTGTGTACATGAAATTTGCAGTTTATTTAAAATATGAAAGTTGTCAGACTGGTTTAAATATAAATAATTTATTGAAGAGACTGTCTTTTTTCCATTGGATGTTCTTTCCTGCTTTGTTGAAGATTAGTTGACCATAGAGTTGAGGGTCCATTTATGGGGTCTCTATTCTGTTCCATTGATCTGTGTCTGTTTTTGTGCCAAAACCATGTTGTCAAAATGATCACAGATTTGAGGTCAGGCATTGTGATGACCCCAGCTTTGGTTTTCTTTTTCAACATTCTCCTGGTGATTCAGGGTCTTTTCTGGTTCCATACAAATTTTAGGAACATTTGTTTCAGTTCTGTGAAAAATGTCTGGTGTTTTGATAGGGATTGCATTGAAAGTGTAGATTGCTCTGGGCAGCATAGGCATTTTAACAATGTTTATTCTTCCAGTCCATGAACATGGAATGTTTTTTCATTGCTTTGTGTCTTCCTCTATTTCTTTCATGAGTTTTTTGTAGTTTCTAGAGTGTATATCCTTTACTTCTTTTCTTAGGTTTTTTTCCTAGGTATCTTAAGGGCTTAGGTGCTATTGTAAATGGAATTGATTCCTCACTTTCTTCAGTTACATTGTTAGTGAATAGAAATGCAACTGATATCTGTGCATTGTACCATCTTCTTTACCTACCATGACTAACAGGTAGGGTGTCAACAGCTCCGTTCAGGGGATAATATGGGGGCCATCTTTGGGAAGAGGCAATCCACCTCAAAAAAGCAAGATTAGGGGCACCTGGGTGACTCAGTTGGTTAAGCATCTGCCTTTGGTTTGGGTCATGATCTCAGGGTCCCGAGATCCAGCCCTGCACTGGGCTCCCTGCTCAGCGGGGAGCCTGCTTCTCTCTCTGCCTGCTGGTCCCCTGCTTCTGCTTTCTAGCTTTCTGTCAAATAAATAAATAAATAAAATCTTTTAAAAAAGGCAAAAAGAAAATAAATTCTTTGATACTTATAAATGGAGACAAATTTAATTATCAAGATATTAAAAGGCTGAAAGAAAAAGGATAGATGTTTATAAGTTGAGTTTGCTGACTAATTTTAAACTCTGTAAATTCCACAAAGTTAGGGAAAGTGAAATAGTCATCATTTTATCCCCAGCAGCTTTCAGTTGTGAAAATATACACTCAGAAAATGATTATATTCAGAGAAAAACGAAGCTCCATGAAAAATAACTAATCTGGTGGCAATGGATGCATTCAAAACTATATTTGGTGTATAAATATCAATTAGATATTTAGATGAATAGAGAAAAATGACATGACCTATTAAATCAAATTTTAAGGGATGAAGAGATTGCAACAATGGATATTGGGAAGTGGTCTGAAAATCATGTGGAAATTAAATGCATGTAAATATTTACAGAATAAAGCCAATATAGATACATATTTTAATATAATTTCTTTGAGAAGGCATCTTTCTGATTAAAGTTTCATAAAATTTCATATTGAACTGAACATGTATTAGGTGTCATTCTTTTTCTTTTCCTTGTTTCTGTAATAATATTTTCTTCACACGGTCATAGATCTGCTTGGTCCTGACTCCGTATATGACAGGATTGAGCATTGGTGGCACAACGACATAAAGATTGGCCAAGAGTATGTGGATATAGCGGGGGATGTTATGGCCAAAGCGATGTGTCATAAAGGAAAAGAGGGCCGGTGTATAGAAGGCAAGGATGACACAAACATGAGAACCACATGTGCTCAGGGACTTGAGTCGGGCTTCACGGGAAGGAAGACGGAAAACAGTACAGAGTATCTGAACATAAGACAGGGCAATGGCTATGATGTCAAATACCAGATTACAAATTGCACATAAGCCATAAATAATATTGATCCTGATGCTGGCACAAGAGAGACGAGCAAGACCCATGTGTTCACAGTAGGTATGGGGAATGACATGATTCCCACAGAAGGGCAATCGCAAAATAAGAAATACAAAAGGAATCACAAAAATAAATGCCCTCACTAACACACCCACACCAATCACAGAAACAACCTGGTTGGTGAGGGTAGTGCTATATCGGAGTGGGTTGCAGATGGCCACATAGCGGTCATAAGCCATTGCTAACAGGACCGCTGACTCCATAAGTGTGAAGCTATGAATGAAAAACATCTGCACAAGGCAGGCTTCAAAGATGATCTCTCTGAGATCGAACCAGAAGATCCCAAGCATCTTGGGGATGGTAGCAGTGGACAGACCCAAATCAATAGCAGCCAACATGGCCAGGAAGTAGAACATAGGTTGGTGTAGGCTGCTCTCAGCCTGGATCACAAACAGAATTGTGAAGTTCCCAATGAGTGCAATCACGTACACAGCACAAAAGGGAAAGGCGATCCAGACATGTAGTGTTTCCATTCCTGGGATCCCTAACAATGAGAAGGAGAAGAGGTGGAACTGGGTGTCATTGGGAAGGAACATTCTCATTGGTAATGCATAAGTCTTCAGAAATGTATGCTGAATCCAATCTACAGGTCACCAGATAGTCTCTGTCCTACAGGAGACATAGAGGTAATAGAGGACACTTAATTAGCTATTTTTTCTCTTATCACAATCATCACCAACAGAAGCCCCCTCTTCGGTTCTGACCAACTTAGGATTCTGCTAGCTTCTAAAAATAGTGATGGAAATTAATTCCAGTTGATTGACAACACTCTGGGATTAGCACACAGGGTGAATAATAGCTATACAATAAATACACAGATTCATCAAAATTTATGCCAAAATATTAAAAATTACTTTAAATTGTTAAATTGGTCCATCTTTTAGTATTTAGTAATTATTATTACAAAATGTGATTGGGAATAATGGTGAAAACAACATCAAATACCAATTATTGAGGCACTGCCTATTGTTTACAAGGCTTTTTGTCAAACTCTGTGCAAGAAACCATCTCCAATATTTAAATAAAAAAACCCTTCAAGAAGAACATTAATTTTGCTTATTTTACCTACAACTTATCATAGATATCTAATGATATCTACTAGATATCATTAGATAGATATCTATTAGATATCTAATAATCAAGAGTTTAAGTAGCTTACTAGAAGTTTAGCTATCTTTGTTTAAAAAGATTTTATTTATTTGACAGAGAGAGAGTACAAGCAGGAGGAGTGGAAGGCAGAGGGAGAGGGAGACGCAGACTCCCCGCTGAGCAAGGAGTTCTGTGTGGGGCTCAATACCAGGACCCTGAGATCATGACCTGAGCCAAAGGCAGATGGTTAATGGATTGAAACACCCAGGTGCCCCTTTAATAGCTATCTTTATAATGAGGAATCCTAAATAAAAGTCCCCAACCCTCCAAACTGTATCAAATTCAGATTCTCAAACCAAATTCCTATTGCAATTACTTTTAGCTTTTTTTGCCAAAATATTACAAATAAAATATTTCTAAAATTGAATCCTCAACCCTGCCTCTACCAAACTCCAGCTTTAACTTAATTTTACTTTCGGTATTGTCTGATCTCAGTAAATGTCTTTACCATATAACAAGTGGGCTGATTCAGAAATAGGAACATCATCCTTTCCTCTTCTCTGCTGATTAAAAAAATACCTTTGATTCTATTTCAAAAAATATCATGAAAATCAGTACAGTTGTCTCCATCCTCATTGGGATAGTTCCAATCATCATTTCTTGGGTTGACTAAGGCACATTGCTTTCTAGTGCTTAAAAGCATGACCCTGCAGTCAGACTAATTGTGCTAAAACCCAGCTTCATGACTCATTCACTCTAGAGTTGAAGGAAAGTAAATGAAGTATTACATGTTAGCTGTGTGAGCTTGCAGAAGAACTGTCAAATCGCTTTACCTCAGTTCCTTCATCTAGAAAATAGAAACAATAAGTGCAAATAAACCTTTAAAAATTAAATCCTTAATTATTTATGTATTTATGTACTTATTTATTTTTTAAGTAGGCTCCACGCTGGGCATGAAGCCCAATGGGGGGCCTGAACTCACGACCCTGAGATCAAGACTTGAGCTGAGATCAAGAGTTGGATGCTTAACTGACTGAACCATCTGGGTGCCCCAAACCCTTAATTTTAGAATAGATCATTCTTTTAAAACACTTTGAACCATGTTCCAATGATGCTGGTTGTCTTTCAATCTTTAGATATTAAGCAGACTGATTTTTCTAAAATGCACTTTGAATGGATTCAGGCTAAAATCTGTATCTCTTTTGCTGAAATTATATAGCCCTTTCTGACCATGATCCTGCTTATTCTCTAAGCTCCAGCCTTTGTCTTCTTTCCCCCACACTTCTCCCATGTCTCCTCTTTTCCTATCCCTCTCTTTCCCTTCAGCCATCACTGAAGTAAGAACGTGAAGTTAGGATGACCTGTGAGCTGGGAGACTCACCAGACTGAGCACCAGGATGGAATCCTGTCTCTCTTTTTCAATGTGCTCAGTCTTTATGAGGCTGCTGCTCTTTGCCTGGTTGGAGCTTTCAACATAAAATCCCTTAGAGCCAGTTTTGTAAAAAAAAAAAAGAACAACAACAACAAAAAAAAACCACAAGGTCTCTGAGGATTTGAATTTCTAATCTAGTCCCAAGTCATGAATATAAAGCTATGACTTGTAAGGACATGATGGCAAGAAAAAGTAAGGTTTCTTGGTCACTTTTCTGGTGTCCATTAACCTTTTAGTTCCTTGCTGTATTACAGTGCACGATGATTGGCATAGCTCATTCTCTCACCATTCCAGATCATCACTTTGGGGGACAGTGTGATTTGGTGTTCAAGAGCTGAGCTCTCAAGTCAGATCATGGCTATTCCACTCGTAGCTCTATCAATTTTCTTAGATAAGTGACATCAGTCAGATAATTTCACCTCAGAATTTTGTTTCCCATTTATTTTTCAGTAGCTCCCTCTGTTTTACTGCACTAACCTACTTCTCACACACAGTTAATCTCAAATGTAATCATGTAATCTTTGAATTTTTTTAATTGATAACATTGGGATTAAATTTTAAGTTGCATCCAAAAGGCAAAATTAACATAAAATTTTGTAATGTAACCCCCTGTAAGCTTTGTAAATCAATAACCTTAAGCAGATGCTAATATTGTGTCTTAGGTGTTTCATGTCAATCTATTTATTCTGTGAAAAATAAAAACTTGATTTGTGCAGGTATGGTCCCTACACAGTCCTTTTGCTTTCTTTCCTTCCTGGTAATGAGCCAACATATCTCAAAAGTTAGACCTGCAGAGGCTTAGTTAATGCCATTAGGCTCTTCATGGGTGTGTGACCACTGCAGTACTCAGGAACCTACCTTCAAAAGGGGGCCGTACCCTTGGGGTTTAATCTCTGTTGTACTTAGGGTTTAATGCCGTCTTGAATTTTTAAACAATTTTATTATTGCGTTTATGCTCTGTAATTGAAATCTTATATGAAAATAGGGTAGGTGCTGGGGCTTGGAGCCTGACTTGTACTTTCTCACCTGCTGTACCCTGTGCATATTCCCAGGATAATTGGTGGGTTACTTGCTACCCTACCCTTGTTCAGAGATTGCCTGCCTTTGCCCTTGGCATGCTCCTGACCCTGATCCTAGCCACACCTGTAACCAGTGCTCCCATTCACAGAACATCAACCCTGTGCTTCTGTGCATGTTTGCATTTACCTACAGGATATTTCCATGCCCCAAAGAGAGCAAGATAAAAGAGAAAATGGAAAACACAATCATTGGTTTAAAGAGAGACTATGGAAGAAAAATAAAAGTCATGTTCTTCCCTATACTTTTAACGAAGGGCCAAGGACTTTTAATTTGTACTGGGTTTCTCAAGTTATGCAGCCTTTGCTAGTTAATACCCTGGCTCAGACGCACCTGCACATGCAGGGTGCTATTATGGACTGAATGCTTGTGCCCTCCCCCTGCCATTCCAAACTCATACAAGTTGAAGCTCTAACTCCCAATGTCATAGTATTTGAATATGGGTCTTTGGAGGCAATTAGGGTTAGATTAGGTCCTGTGGGTTGGGCCTTCGTGATGGAAATAATGGCTTTATAAGAAGAAAGGCCAAAGCAGACATCTGCAAGCCAGGAAGAGAGCTCTCACCAGGAACCAAATGGGCTGGCACCTTGATCTTGCACTTCCCAGGTTCAGAAATATCACCAAGAAAACAAAAGAACAATTATGATTAGAATCCAACCCCTGCTTCTAAAGCTTCTACCACTTCCACCGAAATATTTCAACTCTGTGTTCAGAAACCAGCCACACCTCTGCACTGTGAGGACCTCCATCACATTCTAGGAATAGAGTGGTGGATACACTTCATCAGTTCCTCCATGTTTTACCTGAACATGTGTTATCTTTTCACTCTTCATCTGCATTTTTCCAAAAAGATAGGTTTAGAAGAAAACTGAGGGGGCAGGTCTCAAATGGAAAAGTTTTTGCTGGGCACAGAGGGAAGTGAATGGAGAGAGTTGCGAGAATCTCAGTGGTCAGAGTGGTACCTTAGGCAGCTGTCGGAACCCAGTTATTAGGGAGGAAAAGGAAGATAATCAGATAATCAGGTGCATTTTGGCACTTTGACACAGAAGGGCAGTATTCTAACTTTATGGCAGCTAACCAGCTCTGTTGGCAAACTGAGACATTCCTGCCAGAAGAACTTGAGCACCAAGTGAAGTGGAAGTAAATGGCACCAAATGAAGTGGAAGTAAATGTGTTAGACACTGAACCCAGGATCCTCCAACAAATTGAGACAAAAGTGGAAATTTCTACAGTGAGAGTTGAAATCCTAGAACTCAGATCTAGGAATGTGTACATGTTTCTGGTGACAAGGCTTGAAAACAAGTGAATGAACACTATCATCCTCCAAAGATCATGAGTCCACTGGAATTCTCTAAAAACAGATGGAAAAAAAAAAAGACCACGAGAGAACAGCATAGTCTGTCTTTCCTCACCTCATCTCTCTAGACTGGCATTATCCCCAGGACCTTGTTGAAGCTGAAACGCCTCTAGTCAAGTTAATGATCTCTAGTTACCCAACCCAAACAAACTCTGCCCTCATACGACAACTTTCGGCAGCATGGGAAACTGGCCATTCTCTCATTTGAAAATACTTGTCCTCACATACATTTTTTTTGAAACTACCCTTATATGAAACTACCCTTACATACTCCCACCTTGCTACATGATCTTTCTTTTTAATATTTGTTAGGTCCTCCTCTACCGCCCGACTTCTAAATGTTGTCATGAGCACCCCACATCTTACTTCTGCTTTAATTTCTCTTCTATAACTATATTCTTTAAAAAGATATTTTATTCAGTAAATGGCTCTAAAGACTATATATACATTGGAAACTCCGCATTACCTCTCCATCCCTTACTTCTCCATCCCTTACTGATCTCCACCATGAGAGAACAAACAGTCTACTAGGTATCTCTGCTTATATGTCTAAAAGCCACAGCAAAGATCACATGCCCAAGAAGGAATTCTTGATAACTACCTTAATATTTCCATCTTAGTAAATGTAACTTCTTCTTATTCAGTTGGTCAAATTTGAAACTAGGCATTTTCCTCAATTATTCAAATCTTTCTACCCCATCCAATTCATCAACATGTCCTTTTGTTATAAAAATTGTCAAAAGACTTGTCCTTTTTTCCAAAGTATTTTAATTTATTCCCTTCATCACTGTCATGATTTCTTTTCTACATTAGTTTTCTTAACCTCTTGACTTGAGACTTTTAGTGCCCATGGTTACCTGCCAGAAGTAAATATGAAACCTCTAGACTGCAATAACATTATATATCATCTTATGCTTCAGATTATTTCTGTATTATTTTTACACAAAATGTCTTTCATTAACATAATAAAGCACAGAAAGAAACAAATATATGTGACATAAGACAAAAGCAATAATAAAACAAGAAGAAACATAGGAGATTCAATAATGCAGTTTCCAGACAGATTTTATGAAACAACCTTGGTAATAGGTGGAAAAATGGCCCATCTCCCCCAAAGATATTCACATCGTGGTCCTAGGAAACTGTGGATAGGTTACCTTGCAGAATAAAAGATAAAGGTGAATTTAGATTGCTATTAATCAGACTTAAATCTGAGACCTTATTCTAGATTATCTAGATAGGTTCAAGGTAATCACAATGGTCCTTAATGGCGGAAAGGAGAGGCAGCAGAAAAGCTTGCATCTAAAAGTAAGATGTGAGAAACCCTTGGGGCCCCTGGGTTGGTTAAGCATCTGTCTTTACCTCAGTTCATGATCTCAAGGTTCTGGGATCAAGCCACAAATCAGGATCCCTGCTCAGTGGGGAGTCTGCTTCTGCTCTCCCTCTGCCCCTTGTGCTTTATCTTTCTTGTGCTCTCTCAAACAAATAAAATTAAAAAAAAATAAATATGTGAGAAACCCCTGGCTACCTGCTATGGACAATGTGTCTTCCTCCAAATTCACATGCTGAAATCTAATCTCCAATGTGATGGTATTTGAAGGCAGGGCTTCTGGGAGGGGATAAAGTCATGAAGATGGAGCTTAATTATGGAGTGGAATGGAATTAATATCCTTTTGGAAGATACCTGAAAATTCTCCCTCCTCCCTTCTGTCATGTGAAGACACAGTAACCATCTGGGAACCAGGAAGCTTCTCACCACGGACTGAATCTGCCTGCACCTTGATCTTGGACTTCCCAATCTCCAGCATGGTAAAAATTAGTTTTTGTTGTAGATAAGCCACCAATCTATGGATTCTGTTACAACAACCCAAATGGGCTGACACAAGCCATTGCCAGCCTTGAAGACTGAAGGAGGCACACAGTCAAGGAACGTGGGCAGCCTCTGGAAGCTGGAAAAGTCAAGAAAAGGGATTCACCTGTAAAGCTTCCAGAAAAGAATGTTACCCTGCCAACATCCTGATTTTAGGCCAGTGATGTTTTGAATTTCTAACCTACAGAATTGTAAGGTAATAAATTTGTGTTGTTTTAAGCCACTAAACGTGATAATTCATTATGGCACCAATAGGAAACAAATCCAACTTCCACAGAATTAAATTCATATATAGACTATTTGGAAAAAAAGACATTTTAGTACAGTTGATCTAACCAATATGGATGAAACTGCACATAAGATTACTGAATATCATTTACAGCACACACACCCACACACACACATGAAGACTGCATAAGAGGTCATAATGCAATGATGAAATTATCACTAATGAATATAAGACAATGGAAAAAATTGGGTATATTGGAAGATTAATATAGAATTGCCAAAAACATATATAATGAACTTTAGAAACATGGAAATAGTAAATGAAGAGGTGAAATATTTGAAAAACATGACAAATAATTTCAAAAATTAAAGAAACAAAAACTTCATATTTATGGGGCATCTGGCATATTGAATAGATTTTTAAATTTTAATATTACAGAAATAATTAGTTACTATCAAATTACTATCAAAGTCAAGGTAAACATTCCAAAATTTAATTTCAGAGTAAAATTATATCATTTGCACAGTGATAATAATCATGTTGCAATTAGCATGGCCACAGTGGCACTGGATCCAGGGGAGTACTAAAGCAATATTTGCAAATTTGTGCAGGTAAGTCTCACTCCCTACTGACTGCTGTAGATTTTCTTAATGTATACAAATAGTGAGTTGATATAAAAAGAACCCACCCCCATTTTTTCATGTGTGTGTGTTGCTATTCTTTTTTCATCTATTATGACTGACAACTAGTTGAAGGAATAAAAGACTCATTTTCTGTTTTCTTTGTGTATTTGAGATCTTTAAGTATTTGGTAGTGATTACTGTAACTTGGTAGAAGAAAGAATGAGAAGGCATGCAAATATATTTATGTATTATCAGTCAATTAAAAGAAAAGTTAACTATTGATACTCTGGTAACATGTTTGTTTTTTCTCTTCTTTTTTTTTTAATTTTATTTTTATTCTTTGCCCAAAGGGTACAGGTCTGTGAATCATCAGGCTTACATCTTTCACAGCATTCACCAAAGCACAAACCCTCCCCAATGTCCATAACCCATCCACCCTATCCCTACCCTCCCACCCCCCAGTAACCCTCAGTTTGTTTTGTGAGAT
>LNAC01001145.1:222168-278691 GCA_002007465.1 Ailurus styani | reverse complement strand
GTAAAAAAAAAAAAAAAAAATTTTAAAAAAAAAAAAAAAAAAAAAAAAAAAAAAAAAAAGAGGCTTCAAGCCTAAATTTTGAAAACTATCTTTCTAGAAAGTTGAAACTTCGTTAATAATCAAATTGCGTGATTGTTAGATGGAGAAAATGGAATAAACCTTAGAAAGCGAAATGAATGTAGAATTGGCTAACTCAAAACTAGTTACCACTCTAATCCCTACCACACACACACACACACACACACACACACAAACCTCACATACTCCACACATACCACAGACTCCACCCACTACCTACTTAAATTGACCTAATCCACAGGAAGTTTTCTTAGTTGCCTATGTGATGTTCCTGATGTCCTATCTTTTGAAACTATTCTTGACTTTCTATAATCCCTAGCCTTGGCTGATGATGTATCTCCTTTCTAGTTCTATCAAAGCATTTGTCACGTTGATATATCAGAGTGTAAATATTAATATGTAAATAAATATAGAGGAGCAGTTGAGAATATAAACCTGGTCTGAAACTTCCTAGGTTCAGATTCTGTTTCCACTTTTAACCAGCTCTGTAACTATGAGAAAGTCAACTGATTTCCCTATTTCTCAGTTTCCTTATTTGTAAAACAAGGATATTAATCCTAAAAATCCTTTTTAGTTTGCATGAGAATTTAATGGGTTGATGTATGTAAAGAAATCAGGGCTGACTATGAGAATGCACACATTATAAAAGTGTTACATGTTATTATACTGAAAGTAAATGTTTATATGTCTGAATCAACTATATCAAACTACAGGAACAAAAATGTTTCTAGCCATTTTTTTTATGTTCATGCATTGTAAAGCCCATCCTTTTTTCACCTTTATTCACTATGTGCTAGGGAGAAGCTGTACATTTGAAAATTCTCTAGGAATAAATTGAGTAAGTGTAATTAAGACCCCTCTCCCCGTGTCCCTCCCTTGTCCCCCCCCAATACACACACTTCCTGGTAGTGAGACTTTCTTAGGCAGTCCTCTGTTCTCTGGTGCTCCTCCATGTAATAAGTCTTCATATTCTAATTAGGACTATATGCCTAACTCTGGGGTTTAGTTAGAGTGTTCACTGATTCTTGTACCACACTTGGTCCTCCAGAATAGACTTGGTCACTAAGAAAGCTGATATTTTCAACTCACATATGCCATGTCTTTCTTCAATCTCATTCTTTTCAGGAATCACATGGGAAAGAAAGGATACATTGATTGTATGTACCTCTGAGTCTCTGAAACTGTTTACATACCTTGCCTTAGTCATTCCTTTTTTTTTTTTGCCATCTCCCCTTTATTTTTTTTATTATTATTTGCCCCAGGGGTACAGGTCTGTGAATCAGCAGGCTTACACCTTTCGCAGCACTCACCATAGCACAAACCCTCCCCAAGTTCCATAACCCATCCACCCTATCCCTACCCTCCCACCCCACTAACCCTCAGTTTGTTTTGTGAGATTAAGAGTCTCTTATGGTTTGTCTCCTTCCCCATTCCATCTTGTTTCATTATTATTCCCTCCCCACCCCCCAAGGTCCCCTGCCCTGCCCCTCAAGTTCCTCATGTCAGAGAGATCATGCCTTAGTCATTCCTATATCCCAGGTGAATTCTGGTCAACAAGTAAACATTAGCTAAATGGATCTAAACTGAATGTGATTATGAAGAATGCAATGACCAGTAGCAACAATTATGACTGCTCACCCTGTGAGAAGCTGTGTTCCTGGGAGTTCTATTGAGTGATTTGGTTATATATGGAACCATTGTGATATTACAAGAAAATTATGGATTTAGAGCTGGACAGTCTTCTAATCTTAGCTCCTCTAAGCTAACCCATTGAATATGAGTTTGTTGAGGTACTTATCATGGGGGTATTTATGATAATTAATTCTAAAGTATATTCTGAGGGTTATGTATTAAAACCCACAATGAAAAGTTTAGAATCTAGTAAATGCTTAGCAAATTTTGAGTCTCTTCATAATTTAGCTTGAAGCAAGAAGTACTTGAGAGAAATATTTTCCCTTTGGTCAACTAATGTCTCTGTTTCTCAACTTACATAGCTGCAACTCAGTTTTAGCAGCATTTAAGAATCACCTACAGGACCTTAAAACACAGATGCCTGAACACTACCCCCACACTACGTTTTCTTCCCTAGAGTTTCATTTAAACAGAATCATAGAGTATGTAATCTTTTTTTCACTTAGCATAATACCTGTGAAATTTACCCATGTGAAACTACCCAACACTCAAGAAATCAATAGGATTTAATCACAGTCAGACACAAAAGGTAATTACCTACAAATTAATGACAATTTGACCAACAAGTTTTCTTCAAAGTAATAATAGATTCTAGAAGACTGTAGGGTAATATCTTCTTCTTCTTTTTTTTAAGATTTTATTTATTTATATGACAGAGAGAGAGAGATTACAAGTAGGCAGAGAGGCAGGCAGAGAGAGAGGAGGAAGCAAGCTCCCTGCTGAGCAGAGAGCCTGATGCGGGACTCAATCCCAGGACCCTGAGGTCATAACCTGAGCCGAAGGCAGAGGCTTTAACCCACTGAGCCACCCAGGCACCGTAACATCTTCAAAAAAAAATGTAATAACTAGAGAATGGAACTATGTAGCTAAAAAGTATCATCTAAGAAGACATAAAGAAATCATTAACCATAGAACACAGAAGTTAGTTAGCATCAAGAAACTTTCACTAAGATAGCAATGAGGTATGTACTTGAGAAAGAAGGATATTTAGTCAAGAAGAAGTGACTGAGGCAAAAAAAATTAAATTTGCAAATCTGATAATACGTCTTAACTGGTAAGCCAAAGATACGTGATTATATATTATGTTAATTTTAAATATTTCTTGTTTTTAGCCACAGATAATTCTACATTTTATGTTTGCTTGTTTTGATTTTTATTAGGAAATAACATTTTAATATTGTGGTAAAGAGTCATACTCAATAATTCATTTGCCTCTACATAATTATTGTTACAGCATAAAATATATCTTTGGATGAGTTACTTCCCACAGAAAAACCCATGACCTCTGACTATTAAGAGAGGAGCTTCAGGAATAAATCATTCATGCCGAGATAGATAATATAACATGTGTTCATATATTACTCATCAACACAAAAGATATAGCTCAAGGTTTTGAAAAACTGAAAAATTTAAGGAATCTGTCCCTTATCTTCTTGGTCCTTACCCCATAGATGATAGGGTTCACCATGGGTGGGACCAGAAGATAGATGTTGGCCACAATTATGTGGACATGGGGAGCCACAGAGTATCCAAACCTGTGGGTGAGAAAAGAGAAGAAAGCTGGAGTATAAGACACTAAGATGACACAGATATGGGAGCCACAGGTGCCCAACGTCTTGAGTCGGGCCTCCTTGGATGGGAGGTGGAAGACAGTGTGGAGTATGAGAACATAAGAACAAATGATTAATACGAAGTCCACCCCACCAGTAAGGAAGGCAACAATGAGGCTGTAGGCTTTACGGATTCTTGTCTCAGCACAGGCAATCTTAATGAGGGCCATGAACTCACAATAAGTGTGGGAAATGATATTGGTTCTGCAGTAGGGAAGCCAACGTAGCAGAAAGGGGTGAGGACTGAGAAGTGCTGTGCCCCTGAATACTATACCTAGGCCCATTCCCCCAACTACAGGATGTGTCAGAATAGCTGAATGTCTTAATGGGTTACAAATGGCTACATAACGGTCAAAAGCCATGGCCAGGAAGAAGCCAGATTCCATGGTGGAACAAGAGTGAATCAGGAAAACTTGAGTGAGGCAGGCTTCAAAATGAATCTCTCCATCATGAAACCAGAAAAGGCTAAGAAGTTTTGGTACAGCTGTGGTACACACGATAAGATCAGCTAGAGCCAGCATGCAGAGGAAGAGGTACATTGGCTCATGGAGGCTGGTGTCTGTCTTGATGATAAACAGAAGAGAACAGTTTCCCAGGAGGGCCAAAATGTAGGCCACACAAAAGGGGATGGAGATCCAGATGTGGGCAGCCTCCAACCCAGGAATGCCAATGAGAATGAAGGTTGATGGATGGACATCGGTCTTATTGTATTCTGGCATAACAGGTGTCAGAATATTAGCTTTCTCTTCATTAATTTTTCTCTACACCAAACAAAAATAATAGCTTATAAATTTTCAAATCTTTGATGAGTTAAGTCAGCCAAAATGCAGGGAATTGCAGGTCATTATAACATCTATCAATATTTATAAATAATTTTACCATCATATCTGAATGCCAGATCTTATTTCACAATTGTAAGTTGTAATATGACTGACCTGTAGATGACAAATGAGAGAAAATATTCAGGTACCAAAAATCGGAGTTAACTGTATGAAAATCCAGTCATCTATTCACTGAGAAGAAAGTAACGCCAACTGAAACCTAAAAAATGTGTAAGAGTCTCTGGTGTCTAATTTAGTGATTCAGTACTTACATACAACACCTATATTACACTGTATGTTAACTAAGTGGAATTTAAATAAAATGTAAAAAAAAATAAAATAAACACAAACATGTATGCACAGTGAAATAGCTGCATACTTGCTTAATCATTGAAACTACAATGTATGTAATGAATGACTCCTTTAACTAACTTCTTTCATTAAGATACATGTCTTTGTAAATATGCATATCTATCTATCTATCTATCTATATCTATAATCATATGGGAAAATGTAGAAGTCATGGATTTGAAGGACATAGAAACAGTTTTAAGAATAGATTATACAGGCACAAGGAATGACTGAAAGCTTTGAATAGAAAATGTGCATTTAAAAAAATATTTTAGTCATCCTATGCTGGGACATGCAAAGTTGCCAAGTTATATGGTGTAGCTTTGAGAACGGAATACCAAATTTGGGAGGATGTGTTGCTTGCTTTGGAAGTACCAGAAGGAGGTTATTCACACCAACATGGAACTCATTCAGCATGATGATAAGACTGGGGCTGATAACAATGTGTCAGAAAGTGAACAGCTCATTGCACTGATTGTGACTATCCGTTGGTGACACCTTTGTGTTTACTCTTGACCTACAATTGAAACAATGTGATTATATCCACTAACATGAACTTCATTCAATTCCTTACATGTGTCCAGTTAGTCAAACTACTCTATAACTGGCTTTCCATTGAACTCCCTCTCTAGGAAAATTCATCCAAACTTCTCTTCATGATCTTTCCTTTGCTCTGCATACTTCTCCTGCTTGGCTGACCTCTCCCCACCCCATGTTGTGATTTGCTGATGATACTTCTTGCATTTCTTAATCCTAATAGAACATTTTGAAAGTCATACTGGTCCCATAATAAACAGATCTTTCTCCCTTTTCTTCTTAGAAGCACAATTGATGCTGTTCCACAGACCCTCCTTTTGCCACTATTATAGATGGTTAAAGATTACAGAGTGGTGTTATCAGGAAAAATAATCCTTAAACCAGTGTCCACTGAAGCCAAGATTAGAATATGAATAGAAGACTGGGCATTGATCTGGAATGACAGTGATGACATGTGTTTTGCTCTTATTCTGTTGAAGTTTCATACCCAGAGTTTCTGCTTGCTGTGGTTATTTGGCCTTCAAGATCCCTAGAGATGGATATTCTCTTTTGAAGGTGAAAACTGGATAAGTGGTCAAGGAGCCATGGAAAGTTTACATAATGACATTTCTGTGTGAAGCACGCTATGAATTGGGACAGAAGATAAATCCAGGGAAACCAATCCATTTGGGGAATTATGTAATAATGTAATAGTTAAACATTTTTAAATGCTTGATGTGATTCAGTTGTTTTCAACTGAAAGCATTCCATGTATTAACTCATAAATATTATTAGGTTTACTAGAGTGGGGGTGGGTGGGTGGGATGGGGTGGCTGGGTGATGGACATTGGGGAGGGTACATGTTGGGGTGAGTGCTGTGTATTGTGTAAGACTGATGAAGGACAGATCTGTACCCCTGAAACAAATAATACATTATATGTCAGTAATACAAAAATAAATTTTATCTCCATTTTAAGATGAGAATAATTTAGGTAACTTCTATCATTTTAAATAGCTGGTAAGTGATAGACTTGTTTCTAGCCACACACATTGATTCTAAAGACCTTATTCTTTTTTTTTAAGATTTTATTTATTTATCTGAGAGAGAGAGAGAGATCACAAGCAGGGAGAGGTGTAGAGGGAGAAGCAGGCTCTCCGCTAGGTAGGGAGCCTGATGCAGGACTTGATCCCCAGACTTTGGGATCATGACATGAGCCGAAGGCAGACTCTTAAGGGACTGAGCCCCCGGGGGTCCCCTAAAGCCCTTATTCTTAACTGGAGTGATAAAAACTGCCCTAAAGATGTGACAGTCTATTTCCATTTTTCCTATAAGAAAAAGAGGAGGATTGTTCTGTACCTAAAAATAAAAAAAAATCATCACCATTAATTTGATTATGAATACTGTTCAAGAGTCCCCAACTATTATATTCTATAAAAGAACTGGTCCAAATATAAGACTTTCTCTTAATTAATCCTCCTGCACTTTCAACAGATGACCCCTCAGAGGAAAAATTGACCTCTCAACCTCAGAGACAAAATTAACATTTGCCACCAGACAGCTTTGTCAACCTTACCCTCTTAACTTACTTTCCTTCCTTTGTCCTGAAATGAAACTTCATGTCCTTTTATCTACATTTGTAATTCCATCAACATTCTCATATTTCTCATGCCCTTTTGCCTTCATTCCTTCTCCTTGCTCTATGCCATTACACAGTTTAAGTACATTTTACCAACAGAAAAGATGTGGACAGGTGTGCCTGGGTGGCTCAGTTGGTTAAGCATTGGACTCTTGGTTTTGGCTCAGGTCATGATCTCAGGGTCATGAGATAAAGCCCCAGGTCAGGCTCCAAGCTCAGTGGAGAGTCTGCTGGAGATTCTCTCCCTCTCTGTCTGTCCCTTCAGCTCCTGTCTCACTTTCTTTCTCAAATAAACAAATAAATATTTAAAAATAAAAAAAATACATGGACAGTTTACATAGAGCAAACATTCACACAGAAGTGAATGCAAATGTTCAATCACATAAAATAGACATTCTTATTGCTAATCAGGAAATTAAAAGTTAAATGAATATGACATAATTCATACAGTATTATATTTTTAACCAACAGAATTTCAAGATTGATGATAGCAAGCATTAATGAGGTTTGGGTTAAAGTGTGATTCTTATGCCCAATTGATTGGAGAAAATTAGCACTACTCTTAGAGGAAAATTGCACAGTATTATTCTTATTAAAAACGAAGTTCTGGGCAGAGAAATTTACTACTTGCCATCTTAGGGATGGCAAATCCCTAATCTTAGGGATGTCATCTTATGGATGGCAAATCACAAATCCATATGGAAGTATATACAGTAATTCTCATTGTAAAAGTATCTGTGATAGAATAATAGTGAATTAATAGTGAAGAATTAATAGTGAAGCATTCAAAATGTCTCTTAATAAAGTAATACTGAATTACAAATCTGTATTATCTTTATATTATAGAACACTCAGTAGTGCTTAAAATAAGTAAAGTATATTTATGTAAGCTGACACTCAAATGAAACAAATGAAGCATAAGTTTGATTTTTCCATTAACATTGACATCCATGCAAAAATTAAGAGCATACTTTATGTGCATATACACACATTTATAATGCAAATTTTATAAACGTAAGAAATACCTAAAAAAGGATACACAGCCAATGGAGGAAATATCTAAAATGTGGAATGGAAGGAAAGAGGTATAGACAGTATAATTTAGCTGCATCTGTATGGCTTGACATTTTAAAACAGTGCCAATATTTTCTGTATATTCATGTATTATATACATAGTTTAAGGCAAGTAAATAAATAATGCAGTTACAAATGTTATTTACCAGAAAATAATACAAACCAAGAAATTACAAGGAAAGATGTGGCCTTCTATGTCTTATAAAATATTGGCAACTTTTCTAACCTCTTGAAATATGTTTTCTATATCTCTCTGTGTATAGAGAACTGGTCATCTACTCAATTCATGAAGGTGGTAACCTGTGTCTTTGTTTGTCATGGCATTTCCTCACACATACAAACCCTAGGTAACCTGGTTAGAATTGAAGATTCTGCTCAGATATCAGCTCCTGAGAGAAGATTTTTCTAGGAACTTTGGACCATCGTGGATATCCATCCTTACATGTTCCAATGATATGTGTACTTACCTGTCTTCTATCTCTTGTCATATTGTATTTTATATTTCTGCATGTTTTCTCCTTTATTATATTGGAAATTCTTACTTGGCAGAAGCCATGTATTTTCATATATTTGTTTGTTCCAATGAATGAACAAAAAGGGGAAAGGAGAAGACAAGGGAGTGTTATTATTTTACTGGTAAATAATTTCAACATAAATTTAAGACAGCTAGTGGAATCACTATAAATTTATTAATCCACAGTTTACCTGATTCTAATAGAAAATCTTTGAGACATACCCAGGGATTAGCTTCCAACAAAATCAAATTCTCTCAGCATTTGATTCCTTGTCTGACTACACAGCATGGAAAAAAGGAGGGGTTGGAAGGAAAAAACTCATGTCTGCTTTTGGGGAGGAATAAAATGGAAAAAGAAAACCCTATAATGTTTTTGGGCTTAAATCTACTCCTATCCATTTCTTTACAAAAATAAAATAAATCAACATGGACTGGCATATATTAGGTACATATAGTATTTGTATTGCAGACATTACCAACGGTTCTGTGAGGATGAGGATGAGCACCTTGGTCTGAAGATGACTTTCTTTCTCTCAAGAAATCCCTTTAGGGTTTCTAAATGAGCTCAGTTATAGACTTGTCTGCTGATTTCTAAGGCTCTCATGGGCATAGAGTGGGGACAGCCTCCCAACCTGTCAAGAAAAGAAACCACTGGAGTTGAATTTGAGTTCAGAACTCAGGTTCTAAGTCTTTAGAGCCAACATCTTAGTAACTGGAGAATCCAAGAAGGATGGGGGGAGGGCAAGAGAGTATTTTTCTGAACTGTCTCTAGAGCCTTGATTGCTTGAGTCTCAGAATTGTTTTTTCTTAAATACATCATGTGTATGTATGAAGAAAGTATAGATAAGTGTCTAGTTCCTTCACTTTCAAAAATGCCATTCTATCTTTATTTTTATTTTTTTAAAGATTTTATTTATTTATTTGACAGAGAGAGAGAGCACAAGAAGGGGGAGTGGCAGGCAGAGGGAGAGGGAGAAGCAGGTTCCCTACTGAGCAGAGAGCCTGATGCAGGGCTCCGGGATCATGACCCAAGCCAAAGGAAGACACTTAACCAACTGCGCCACCCTGGCACTCCCCTTCTCTATTTGTAATATAGGAAAATATAAACAAAAACAACCATAATATCACTTTGATATTTAGTTTAATTTTATTTTATCATTTTCATATCATATAATTTAGGATATTCAAATCATATTAGACTTTAACGTTTTATCACATAATCTAAATTTCATATTGTGACATGTACCATATTCTTTTCATAACTCATCAGAATAAATTTCACAGAAAATTCATTTAATTATATGAAATTAATCAAAATGAGATTTTGATGACAGTTGAATTGCATTTAAAAATTAATTTGGAAAATGCGGCAGCTTTAAACATGCAATTCTTTCAGTCATCTAGACTTATTGTGCTTTTACATTAATTCCAGCCTCCTTTGAGAGCTTTAAACAGCTTTTAAATCATTGTGCATCCGTCTCACCAATATTTAAATTGTCGAAGTTGGAATTCTATCATATTATTTCTACATTTACTTATATGCTTTATGTATGTCTTGGGTATGAGTCCTATAAATTACATACACAGTGGGGCTATATAATATGTGAATTCCATATTTACAAGTTTGCCTACTCCATAAGATTTATTTGTAACCCCAAATAAATTCTCATGGCACTTTCGCAGTCACTAGCCAAGGTGCAAAGAGATGTGAAAAATTTAAGTTGCCGGACAATCACATTCTCAGCTGAGGCTGAACAAAGCAAGGCTCTTACTTCCCATTTCAGCTATAAACAAGCGTTTTTACATTTGATTCAATGCCAGGTTTTTCTTATTTTTGCACTTTTTGTTGATGCCAGTGTTTAAAATGGCCCTCCAGCATAGTGCTAAAGTGCACCGGAAGACTAAGACTGGTGCTTAGAGAAGGAGTAGGATCATGTTAGGAAAACCCATCTAATCCTAGGGAAAACATTTAGATTTTAGCCTGAATCCAGTCAATATGGGTTTTAAACTCAGTCTGCTTGAAGATATCTAAGGAGTGATGGACAACTAGTATCTTCGGAACATGCTTCAAAGTGCTTTAAAAAAATATCGGTTTAAAACTAACAACATACTTAAGATCTTTATCTTTATTACCTCTATTTTATGTTGAAAATGCATTATGATGAAAGATGCTTGTTATTTACTTTCCTTTGATTACAGAGTGAATAAGTCATGAAGCTGGGTTTCAACACAGTTGGTCAGACTGTAGAGCTCTTGCTTTTAAGCACTGAAAGGTAGTGTGTTTTAATAAACCTCCCAAATAATCACTTTAGGATGGAGATAAATGTACAGATTTTAAAGATATTGGAAAAGTAGGATCACCTTTTGTTTTTGTTTTTTTAATGTGTGAAAGGGGAGGAGGGTGTTTTTCAGACTTTTTTCTTCTTTCAATTTTTAAGAATATTAGATATAATTGACATAGGACATTATCTTAGTTTCAGCTGTACAACATCATGTATAATTGGCAAATGATCACCGCAGTAAGTCTGGTTAATATCCATCACCATACAGCATTAATCACGTTTTTTATCTAGTCAATTCACTGAGTCATAATGATGTAAGCCAGACAACTACAGAATTTCATTGTTCGCTATGTCTTCTGACTATCCTAGGCTATTCATATCACTGCCTCTCTACTTACTCAGCTACTAAGGCCTCATTGTAGGTTATAATTATCTGAGTTGAGAAACACACTAATTTGTTTTTCCCCACTATTTTATTTTTAAACGAAGAACATAATACCATCTATCCCTCTCTCAGTTCAATGATGAACTCTATACTATAAGCTAAAGTAATTTTTTTGTCTACTGAGAATCTACTGTGTATGGGTATGACAAAAAAATAGAGCATTGTTTTTATAGCTTTCTAAGACTACTGCATACATTCCTGATTTTCAGAGATGTTATTGAGGAATACAAAAAAATTTTTAATAAAGGGCACATATTGTATGGAGCTCTGGGTGTGGTGCATAAACAATGAATCTTGGATCACTGAAAAAATAAAATTAAAAAAAGGAAAAAAAAATAAAAGAATCTACCATTGGCCTTTACTGACATTGATAAATCACGGAAAATTAAGCCCCCATAATTGAATTCTACCTTTTATCCTCATGTTGTTCGCATCACACCTTTTTGCAGTATTCACTATTCCATTACCAGGCCAGAACATTATATAAGAAAGACTTTATTTTTATGGTCATTTTGCAGTGTCTCCTACAAATAACATCTGTTGCTTTTAGCTTCCCTTCTTTTCAAATGTCTACCATTTCTTCCTAGGACTTCCAGCTTTCCTCATCCAAATTATATTATTCCTCTAGTACTTGTTTATCATGGACATGACCCTCTTCTTTCTGGATTCTTTCCCATATAACAATGTTTGGTAAATGCCCTAACTGTCTTACTGAAAGTGTGATCATTGTTAGTAGTGCTCCCCTGGAATCTTCCAATGAAACAAAATGATGAAAAGACACTTTTCATTATAAAACAATTACATGTAATGAACAAGCAAATGCTTTGAAGATACTCTAACAAACACAATAAATAAGGTACATGAAAATATATTACAGTTTGGGAAACTTTGAAAATGATAGATTCAGCTCACTCAGAATATGCCACCTAGTCTTTTCTTCAATGTATTTGTCAGGTATCTTCAAGTCTTAAAATTATGAATGCCTCAGATTCATAATGAAGACACAGATATCTTTTATTACAATGGGTGTGAGTTTGAAAAGAAATTATGTGTTTGTGTGAGTTGTGTGGACGAAGGGAAGCTGTGTTTGTCCCAGGTGACTGAGGCATTAGTTCGCTTTTCCTTACTATCCATTCTTTACTTTTCAGATTTCTTCTCTACTTTCTTTCTGTCCTTCTGTAACTATAAGCACTTGAAACTATTTTTGGTTCAGATCCATATGTTTCTTTCCCTGTGTTTGAAAAGATCAGAGCTGATACTTGCACAGGTTCTGACAACATGGAAAGAGTCAGGACCTTAATGAATGACAGTTGCTGCTGTTTTGACCAAATTTCCTCTTCTGTTGTAAAAATAATGACTACTAAAAAATGGATTGATTTTAATCCCACTGACTTATTTTTAATAGTTTAGACTAATTTTAATGACTCTGTGTTTATTAACGCTTGTTACCTATCTTGTGTGTTAACACATTTATGTTACCATCTAATCAAATGGAACCAATAGAAATAACTATTTACAGGGGCTGGCATAGCCCTTCATATGCCAGAATGGAAAGTAAATTATGTGGGTAATGATAGAAGGTAGTTGATGAAGTAAGTATTAAGGCAAAACCTTAGCATGGATCTAGCTGTGAGACGATTGCAAATTAAAAGCCAGGGGCTGACAAAGATGAATATATTATGTAAAATGTTTATTACAATCTACTGCATTGCTTCTGTCAAAGGCTTCTTTCTGAGAATTCACTTCATATTACTCTATGTGGATTTCTACTTGTACATTTCTAACTGTGTGAATTAACTGAGGAAGAAAATGTACACAATTGTATGATGTTTTTATTTTTCTTAGGTTTAAAACATTGCAGAGCTTTACTCAGTCGGGGTCCTGCAGATTAGTGAACACACATCTGTAAGAACATGGACTTATGCATTACCTAGCAGGATGTCCCTTCTCAATGATACCCAGTTTCATCCTTCCTCCTTCTTATTGCTGGGGATCCCAGGACTGGAAAGAGTTCACATGTGGATTGGCTTTCCCTTTTGTGCTGTGTACATGATTGCACTCTTAGGAAACCTCACGATTCTGTTTGTGATCCAGGCTGAGAGCAGCCTACACCAACCTATGTTCTACTTCCTGGCTATGTTAGCTACTATTGACTTGGGTCTGTCCACAGCTACTATCCCCAAGATGCTTGGGATCTTCTGGTTTAGTCTTGGGGAGATTCTCTTTGATGCTTGCCTCACTCAGATGTTTTTTATCCACAACTTCACTGGTATGGAGTCAGCAGTCCTGTTGGCAATGGCTTATGACCGCTACGTGGCTATCTGCAACCCGCTCCGATATAGCACCATCCTCACCAACAAGGCTGTTTCTCTGATTGGTATTGGTGTGTTAGTGAGGTCGTTTATTTCTGTGATTCCTTTTGTATTTCTTATTTTGCGATTGCCCTTCTGTGGGAATCATGTCATTCCCCATACCTACTGTGAACACATGGGTCTTGCTCGCCTCTCTTGTGCCAGCATCAAGATCAATATCATCTATGGCTTGGGTGCTATTTCAATCCTAGTCTTTGACATCATAGCTATTGCCCTGTCTTATGTTCAGATACTCCATGCTGTTTTCCGTCTTCCTTCCCGTGAAGCCCGACTCAAGTCCCTGAGCACATGTGGTTCTCATGTTTGTGTCATCCTTGCCTTCTATACACCGGCCCTCTTTTCCTTTATGACACATCGCTTTGGCCAAAATGTCCCCCGCTATATCCACATACTCCTGGCCAATCTTTATGTCATCATTCCACCAATGCTCAACCCTCTCATATACGGGGTCAGGACCAAGCAGATCTATGACCGTGTGAAGAAAATATTATCGCAAACATAAAGAATTAAAAAGGAATACCACCATTATAATGTATTCGAGATGGAACTTCTGAACAGAGAAAAGCCTTGTTATATTAAATAAATGTGCTTGACAATAACGTGTATTGGGGGAGAGCTCCATTCAGTAAATATTTTGATGAATTCAAAGAGTGAAAGCTTAAGCTTTGTTATCCAATTCATATGGTAAGTGATGGCCCATCAGTCTTATATGGGAATCTCTGGTGTCAGTAGAGGTAAAGTAGAATTTACAGGGTGTGCTGTATTTTTTGTGTGCTAGTGACCTTACATCATTCGCATGGCTTTTTTTGATGATTCTTATTCCTTTTTAATCTCTAGGCATCCCTGTGTCTCTCTGTCCTTACTTCACACCCCCCTCTTATCTCTCAGTCCTTTTCTTTTTTCTCTCTTCAGAAATTAGTCATTTTCATTCCAAGAATTATATTGTGATATCCTGTGATTTCACCATAAATAGTGTAAATATCCAACATCTTGTAGATTAAGTCCTGATTTTGTACATAGAGAGGGAGGAAGGAAATGAATTAGACTACAAAAAACTTCATCCTAAATTTTTGTGTTGAGTTTGTTACAAATATATCTCGGTTTTCATTGGCCCAACTCTGATGTACACATAAAGGAAGAAACCACCTGCAGCCTGGGGATGCTTCTTACTGTCACCTCAGTTCTATTGGTTTCCTAACTTACTTTTGGACTCATTTTGTACATGTTTCCTTTGTCCTGTCTTTGCATACATGATTTTCACAGTAAACAGAGCTTGAGTATATTCCTGGTTCTAGCATTAATGTATAAATTTCAATGATCCTCAATTTCTTTACTTTCTAAATATAGTCATACTTTTATTTCAAAGGATTAAGCATGAAGACTTAATTATATGATGCTTCTAAAGTCGTCACAGTGCCCTGCATGTTGTTTACAGTAAATACAAAATAATTGTTAGCTGTTAGTATTACCATCATTATTTGTATTACTATGCTTCATTTATTATTCTCACTCTTGACAACAGTGTTTCTATTAAAGATGTTTATGGGTTTTTATTTTAATACCACCCTTGCAGAAAATACCCTGAAGCTGAAGTGACACAAAGTATAATAAGTACCAGATATAATATATACATTACATATGTACATTATATATACACACACACAAGATACTAAGGCACAGCTAATTTATTGACATTTTATTAAAAAAACTTGATTTTCTTAAAGTTATTTAAGGGAAATTTTAAAAATGCTCATTTCCTCTAAGTCCATAACAAACGAATTTATATTTTTCATATATATATTTAGCAAACACCTCTAAGTCTTTAAAACATGAATTTTTAACTTGTAAATAATTATTCACATCTTTTATTCTGCTCTTCCTTCATGTATAACATAAGGGAGCTAATCTTCACAATCTTGTGTCATCTCAGTTCATATTTATTAATCCTACTCATAATTCCTTTTCCCAACTATTTTTAGCCTGATTTCTTGCACCAACCACATGATAAGTCTCCTGTTTGAAGTACCTCTATCGCCAGCCAGTTCCAGGCTTCCAGAACAGCAAATTTTATTTCATAAATGTCTCTCAGATATTTTATTTTCTGTCTCTAATGGTACCATCTTACTTAGCATTTCTAGTGACCAGCATGTGATGTTAGGACTTTTGCTATGTTCCATGTGCCAAACATCCTCCTAACTTTAGGTTCCTCATCACAATCAACATCCTTGGTTTTTGTTTTGTAGAAATATTGCTATTCCATTATAAACTCCTCTCTGATGCAAATATACCTACTTTCTAAGACTTACTACCTTTCTCTCCCCCACTCACTAAATAGTAAAGGCACATCAATTTTTTGGTATTTGAATTTGAATTGTTAAAATCTACTATTCAAGTAAAACCTTATTTCAGGAAAAGGTAAACAATGGTTCACACAGGAGTGAATTTCTACATGTCTGCAAATTTTATGGTAACTTCCCCCACACTGTTGAAGGGAGAGCAATACTCACTTTTTTTGGTTTACTTACTTTTCTTGACACTTATGATCTCTTCTCTTACTCACAACTTGATATTATAATTACTTGCAGTGAGTGCATTTCATCTTCTCTCCTTCTGGGTCATAAGGCATTTGATCTCACTTTATGTATCCATTTAGTTAACTCACAATGTGACTCATCTACTCAATAAATGTATGATGAACGAATCAATCTAAGGATAAAAGAATTCATGTACTTTTAAGAACATGTTCTCTTAAGAACAAATGTCCATACATTTGATGTATGTGGTGGTGTAAGCTACCATTGCCAAAATTTTTAAAAAATAAATGATACAACTGATATATGTAGTGGGAATATCATCTCCCAGTCAGTGATTTTCTTAGTGCATGACCATTCTAATAGCAACTTAGGTAACTGGGTTCTTATATTTTTCTATGATTAAATAGCATAATTTTACTTTTATTTTTTATTAATTATGTTGAAGAATAAATTTTGACTTGTTATTTTGTAATATTAGAGTATCATCTTTCCTTTCTTTGACTCCCATGTATTTCATCTATTTAAATACATTTCATGTTATTTTATCTTTACCTTAAATTAATTTTTATTGACTTATTATCCAGTAAGGCTGTCATTCAGAATAGAAAGAGAGATAAAGAACTCCCAGGACAGATGGAAACTGAAAGAATATGTGGCCACCAAGCCACCATGCAAGAAATATTAAGGGGGATCCTGTAAGTGAAGATAGACTCCAAGAGTAACATGACCAAAAGGAAACAGACAATCTACAGAAACAGGGACTTTACAGGCAATACAATGGCACTAAATTTATTTCTTTCAATAATTACTCTGTATGTAAATGGGCTAAATGCTCCAACCAAAAGACACAGGGTATCAAATTGGATAAAAAAAACAAGACCCATCCATATGTTGTCTAGAAAAGACTCATTTTAGACCTAAAGTCACCTCCATATTGAAAGTGAGGAGATGGAGAACAATTTACCACACTAATGGACCTCAAAAGAAAGCTGAGATAGCAATCCTCCTATCAGACAAAATAGACTTCAATCGACAGACTAAGAGATGAAGAGGGACACTATATCATACTAAAGGGGGTATATTCAACAAAAAATCTATCAACTATAAATATTTATGCCCCAACATGGGAACAGTCAATTATATAAACCAATTAATAACCATAGTAAAGACATGCATTGATAATAATACATTAACTGTTGGGGACTTAATGCCCCACTCACAGCAATGGACAAATTACCTAAGCTGAAGATCAACAAAGAAATGAGGACTTTTGAATGACACACTGGACCAGATGGACTTCAAAGATATATACAGAGCATTCCATCCTAAAACAAAAGAATACTCAATGTTTTTGAGCACACATGGAACTTTCTCCAGAATAGGTCACATACTGGGTCACAAATCAGGTTTCGACTGATACCAAAAGATTGAGATTATTTCCTGCATATATTCAGACCACAATGATTTGAAACTAGACTCAACCAAAGGGAAAAGTTTAGAAGGAATGCAAAAACTTGGAGGTTAAAAACAACCTCATAAAGAATGAATGGGTTTTTGACTACTGCTTCCATTTCCTTCATTTGTCTGTTCAGATTTTCTATTTCTTCCTATTTCAATTTTGGTAGTTAATAAGTTTCCAGGAGTGCACTCATTTCTTCCAGATGGCCTAATTTGTTAGCACATAGGTGATCCTAATATGGTCTTAAAATTGTCTTTGTGTTGATCGTGATCTCTCCCCTTTCATTCATGATTTTATTAATTTGGGTCCTTTCTCTTTTCCTTTAGATAAGTCTGGCCAGAGGTTTATTGAACTTATTAATTCTTTCAAAGAATCTGCTACTATTTCATTGATTGTCCTACTTTCTTCTAGTTTCTATTTCACTGATTTCTGCTCTGATCTTTAGTATTTCTCTTCTCCTGGTTGGTTGAAGTTTTATTTGCTGTTCTTTCTCCAGGTCTTTTAGATTAAGGTTACCTTGTGTATTTGGGATCTTTTTCTAATTTTTTAAGAGAGGCTTGTATTGCTATGTACTTCCTTTTTAGGACCACCTTTGCTATATCCCAGAGGTTTTGAACTGATTTGTTTTCATTCTCATTAGTTTCTACTAAATTTTAAAATTCTTCTTAGGAATAAACCTAACCAAAAGGTAAAGGATCTATATTCCAGAAACTACAGAACAATTTGGAAGATATTGAGGAAGACACAAGTGATGGGAAAATATTCCATGATCATGGATTGGAATAATAAACATTATTAAAATGTCTATGCTGCCCAGAGGAATCTACATATTCAGTGTAATCCCTATCAAAACACCATGGGCATTTTTCACAAAACTGGAACAAACAATCCTAAAATTTGTATGGAAACCAACAAACAAAAAAATTCCAAATCACCAGGGGAATGTTGAAAAAGAAAACCAAATCTAGGGGCATCATGATGCCTGACTTCAAGCTATATTACAAGACTGTGATCATCAAGACAGCATGGCACTGGCACAAAAGCAGACACATAGATCAATGGAACAGAGTAGAGAGCCTAGAAATGGACTCTCAACAATTTGGTCAACTAATCTTTGACAAAGCAGTAAAGGATATATCCAATAGAAAAAAAGACAGTCTCTTCAATAAATGGTGCTGGGAAAATTGGACAACCACATGCAGAAGAATGAAACTAGACCATTCTCTGGCTAAAATTAACAAGTCAGGAAATGACAGATGTTGGCGAGAATGTGGTGAAAGGTGAACCCTCCTACACTGTTGGTGGGAATGCAAACTGGAGCAGCCACTCTGGAAAACAGTATGGAGGTTCCTCAAAAAGTTGAAAATAAAGCTACCCTATGACCCAGCAATCACGCTACTGGGTATTTACCCTAAAGATACAAAGGTAGTGATCCTCAGGAGCACATGCACCTGAATGTTTATAGCAGCAATGTCCACAATAGCCAAACTATGGAAAGAACCTAGATGTCCATCAACAGATGAATGGTAAAGAAGAGGTGGTATATATATACAGTGGAATACTATGCAGCCATCAAAAGAAATGAAGTCTTGTCTTTTGCAACAACATGGATGGAATAGAGGGTATTATGCTAAGCGAAATAAGTCAATCAGAGAAAGACAATTATCATATGATCTTTCTGATATGAAGAATTTGAAGGGCAGGGTAGGGGGTCGTGGGGCATAGGGAGAGAAAAATAATGAAACAAGATTGGATTGGGAAGGAGACAAACCAGAAGAGACTCTTAATCTCACAAAACAAACTGAGAGTTACTGGGGGGGTGAGAGGGGAGGGATAGGGTGGATGGGTTATGGACATTGGGGAAGGTTTGTGCTACAGTGAGTGCTGTGAAAGGTGTAAGCCAGATGATTCACAGACCTGTACCTCTGGGACAAATAATAAATTAAAAAAAGAAGAAACTGGACCATTCTCTTACACCATACACAAAGATCAACTCAAAATAGATGAAAGACTTGAACGTGAGACAGGAATCTATCAAAATCCTAGAGGAGAATGCAGGCAGTGACTTCTTCGACCTTGGCCACAGCAACTTCTTGCAAGACGTCTCTAAAGGCAAGAGAAATAAAAGCAAAAATGAACTTTTGGGACTTCCTCAAGATAAAAAGCTTCTGCACAGCAAAACAGTCAACAAAACTAAAAGGAAACTAATGGAATGGGAGAAGATATTTGCAAATAACATAACAGTTAAAGGGATGATATCCAAGATCTATAAAGAACTTATCAAGCTCAACACCCAAAAAACAAATAATCTAGTCAAGAAATGGGAAGAAGACATGAACAGACACTTCTCCAAAGAAGACATACAAATGGCCAACAGACACATGAAAAAAAATGTTCCATATCACTTGTCATCAGAGAAATACAACTCAAAACCACAATGAAATACCACCTTACACCAGCTGGAATGATTAAAATAAACAAGATAGGGAATGACAAATGTTGGTCAGGATGTGGAGAAAGGGGAACCCTCCTTCACTGTTGGTGGGAATGCAAGTTGGTACAGCCACTCCAGAAAACAGTGTGGAGGTTCCTCAAGAAATTAAAAATAGAGTTACTCTATGACCCTGCAATTGCATTACTGGGTATTTACATCAAAGATCAGATGTAGTGAAAATAAGGGATACATGCAACTCAATATTCATAGCAGCAATGTCCACAATAGCTGAACTGTGGAAAGAGCAGTGATGTCCTATGACAGATGAATGGATAAAGAAGATGTGGTTCGAATATACAATGGAATATTAGTTAGCCATCAGAAAAGATGATTACCTACCATAAACATTGCAGTGGATGGAAATAGAAGGTATTATGCTAAGTGAAGTAAGTCAAGCAGAGAAAACAATTATTATATGGTTTCACTCATATGTGGAATATGAGAAAGAGCCCAGAGGATCACAGGGGAAGGGAAGGAACCCTGAATGGAAAGAAATCAGAGAGGGAGACAAACCATGAGAGACTCTTGACTCCGGGAAACAAACTGAGGTTTGTGGAAAGGGAGGTGGGTGAGGGGATGGGGTAACTGGGTGATGAGCATTAAGGAGAACACATGATGTGATAAGTACTGGGTGTTATACAGAACTAATGAGTCATTGAACACTACATCAAAAACTAATGGTGTACTATATGTTATCTAATTGAACTAAAAAAAATGAAAGCCAAGAAGACTAGCAGTACATAGAAAAGAAACAAGAAATTTTGTCCTATTTTTTTAAACTATGATATATTAATAAATTATTGATGATTTCTAAAACATGGGTGTGGGGAGGTGAGATGCATGGATTGGTCATTAATGTTCTAAATCTGCATTGTTATAATATCTAATAAAATCAAGATGCAAAATTTATCCAGTAAGAGATTCTGTTCACTTCATATTTCATATGAATATATTTGGTAGCATTAGTTTTTGCATCTCTGACTTCTTAGTCACAAGATGTGGGTGGGGAACATGGGTTTATGTCTACAATCTATCAGTCCCTTTATTTCAGGTGCAAAGAACGGGATTTTTCTCAGGGGACTCTCAGGTATTAGTTCTGGTTCATGTAGGGAATTTGACTTGGCTTTGTTTTCAGACAGGCCCCCAAGGACCCTAAATATGGGTAGTATAAAACCTTATTCCCTTTAGTAGATATACTGGAACTCTCTAGCCCTATTCCTACTGGAGGTGAGTTTCCTATTAAATGTGTGATAGAGATGAATAATGATCAGAGACTCTTGTCTAACAGTTAAGGAACTGACTACAGCTGAATTTATTAAGCTAATATATTCTATCTCACTATTGTAGAAAGATTCTCTGACTGAAAGAAGTCTTACTGTATTATACTGAGACTATTTAAATTCTATAACCCTCTATAGAGGGAATTTAAAGTTGTGGTACAAATGATCTCAATTCTCCATGATATTTGTGTATTAGGGCATGGCCTTCCAAAATATTAATTTAAAATAAGCTCCTCAGAGGCTCAGAGTAAGTGCAGGTTACAAAATTGTTCATAAAGAGGGAAGCAGAGATATAAGCAGCCTGCAGAATAACATTATGTACAGTCTTGCAGGATTTAACCAGCTCAGGAATCTCTGTTTTTTAAATGTCATTAATAAAATATTTCCCCAAATTTGGACTTACCACTATTACTTTTCTCAAGAGTAAATTAGAGTTGAGATGACCTTCTTTTATACCTTCCTTCCTACCTTTTTTCCTTCATGTTTCCTTCTGTTTTTCTTTCCTGTCTTCTTTTTTTTCCACTTTTCCTCCCCTCTTTTCCTATGTTTTTTTATACTTTCCTTTTTTTCCCTTGTGTTGTTACCTTATCTCTGCTTATTTTTTCCTATAGGGAGAAAGGAAAGATAGAAAGAAAGAAGAAAGAAGAAATAGAAAGAAAGAAAGAAAGAAAGAAAGAAAGAAAGAAAGGAAGAAAGAAAGAAAGAAGGAAAAAAAGAGAAAGAGAGATCATAACTACAGCATGGTAAATCAGGAGCATGGTTTCTTAAGCCTGATGTTGACCACCATGATTGTAATTGGAAACAATCTTTACTTCTCTCAAAGCTTCTTTTTTCAACATATTTTTTCACTATTCTTTCCCCAAACCTCACCCCCCAACACATACAAGGATGGGTAGAATTGTTGAATATATGGGGACAAATCCAGGGATTCTTTATTAAAGTAATTCCCATCAGATTACTATAGCAAAGAGACACATTTCTCTCCTGAAGGTGATTTCCAGCAGCAGTCTTTTCTTATCTTTATGTGTGTTTTTTCATATCTGAGGTGAAGTATAGTGTACAGTGTGTCTGTCCATTTTTGTGCAACTCTTATTATATCTGAGATAGAGCACAGCACATCTGTGGGGGCATATGAGTAAACATGGAGGGATGCAGTAATGAAGCACAGTTCTTCATTTTGAATCTGGTTTTCTAAATATGTATCAATGTATACTGAATACTGAACAGAGTGATTAAGAAATCTTGCTTTTTTCTACCATTCTACAGGTCTAGGTACACTTATACTCTTATTTTATTGTCATATTCTGTTTGCAGTTGTCTGTATCTGTATTCGGTGATTTTTTTTGTTGATGTGTTTAGGTAAAGTGAATTTTGTCTTCAAAGATTGATATCTCAGTATAAATATAAGCACTTTTATGTTTTTTAAATTCTTTCCAGGTTTTATTTGGGGTTTCAGGAAAGGAATATAAGATATTGTCCAAAACTTGAAAGGGAAACCTTTCAAAAAGTTAATATTCCTTCCATTTGAAGAGTGCAAATTCTGTTCCTACATATTACTTTGAACTCAAGTTTTATCGTTAGTTTTTCTTTTCTTTTCTTTTCTTCATTTTATTTTCCTTTCTTTCTTTCTCTCTTCCTTCCTTCCTTCCTTTTTCTTTCTTTCTTTCTTTCTTCCTTTCTTTCTTTCTTTCTTTCTTTCTTTCTTTCTTTCTTTCTTTCTTTCTTTCTTTCTTTCTTTTCTTTCTCTTTTTCTTTCTTCTTTCTTCTTTCATCCTTATCTAGAGAGGGAAGAGGAAGGGCAGAGGGAGAAGGAGAGAGAGACGCTTAAGCAGGCTCCATGCCCAGCTAGACCCCTATGTGGGCTCAGTTTAACAACTGTGAGATCATGACCTCAGCCAAAATCAAGAGTTGGACACTTAAATGACTGAGCCACAAGGCCCCCCAACATTAGCTTTTATAATAAGAAACTACAGATAAAAATTAAGCCTACTGGAAAGTTTTGAGATTTGCATTTATAGCTCTTGTTTTTCCTTCTAGAGGTAGTCAACTACTTCTCATCTCATCAGTGGCAAGATGTTCCACACAAACACTTCCACTTTCCACCCAGACACCTTTTTTCTTACAGGAATCCCAGGACTTGAGAGTTCCCATAGCTGGATCTCCCTGCCTTTTTGCTCCATTTACTTAATGGCTCTGTTGGGCAATGCTACGATTTTGCTGATCATCTGGTCTGACCATACTCTGCGGGATCCTATGTTCTACTTTCTAGCCATCTTATCAGCCATAGATCTGGCCCTCTCCACAACCTCAGTGCCCAGAATGCTGGGTATCTTCTGGTTTGATGCACATGAAATTGGTTTTGGAGCCTGTGTGGCTCAAATGTTTCTGATACACACCTTTACAGGAATGGAGTCTGCTGTTCTGCTGGCTATGGCTTTTGACCGCTATGTGGCTATCTGTGTACCACTCCACTACACAACCACCCTGACATCCCGAGTTCTAGCAGGCATCGGTGTGGGTATCATAATGCGCCCTGTCCTGCTTATGTTGCCCATTCTCTACCTCACCCATCGTCTGCCCTTCTGTGAGACTCGAATTATTGCCCACTCCTACTGTGAACACATGGGCATTGCCAAGTTGGCCTGTGCCAGCATTCGAATTAATGCCATTTATGGACTTTTCGTGGCTTCTTTTCTTATTTTGGATGTGGCACTGGTTGGAATCTCTTATGCCTACATCCTTCGTGCAGTTTTCCGCCTCCCATCTCAAGATGCTCGTCACAAAGCTCTGAGCACATGTGGGTCACATGTTGGAGTCATGTGTGTTTTCTATACACCTTCTCTCTTCTCCTTCCTCACACATCGATTTGGCAAAAAAATTCCCCGTTATGTCCACATCCTGGTTGCCAATCTCTATGTGGTTGTCCCACCTGCCCTCAATCCTATTATCTATGGTGTGAGGACAAAGCAGATTCGTGAGTGTGTGATCCGTGCTTTCACCTCAAAGTAGAATCCTTTGTTTCTTTAGTTTTGGA
The DNA here is from genome assembly GCA_002007465.1 of Ailurus styani. NCBI lineage: Eukaryota > Metazoa > Chordata > Mammalia > Carnivora > Ailuridae > Ailurus > Ailurus styani. The sequence goes on along the minus strand of LNAC01001145.1, from coordinate 254,498 downwards.
GGGTGTGGATAGAACTGAATGAAGTTGATTTTAGGGGCACCTGGGTGGCTCAGTCGTTAAGCGTCTGCCTTCCACTCAGGTCATGATCCCAGGGTCCTGGGATGGAGCCCCATATGGGGCTCTCTGCTCTGCGGGAAAGCCTGCTTCTCCCTCTCCCACTCCCCCTCCTGGTGTTCCCTCTCAAGAGATCCTGCAGCTCCTACAAGAACAAACTTTGGAGAGTGTTTTCCGTTCTTAAATCTCAGTGTTTCCTCTCCCTATAGGTGTTGAGTGCTTATTCTTCTGAATATTGGGTTCCATTACAGTTGGGGAAACATCCCACTGAGAGCCTTTTGCCTTTTAAGTATGGAGATTTAGTGACCCTCCATCTGTCTGTGTTTGAAAATAGGATAGTATTCCAGCTGACACACTTAGTTATGTCAATTGCCTTACTTTCCTGAAACAAAGAACTAAATTTGAATGTAAAATGAAACCTTCAAATAAAACATACGTAAGTTTAAAAAGTAATAATAAGCCAATTAAAACTGGAGCAAAAGATTTGTCCAGACACCCCACAAATAAAATATACAGATTGAAAAGAAGCACATGAAAAGATGCTCAATATATTTTTCCTCTAAGGAATTACAAAGTAAAAAATGCAATAAAATTCTACCTCACACCTCTAGAAATGGCTAAAACTAAAAATAAATAAATAAGGAAATACCAAAAGTAAGTAACAGAACTTTTCATTCATTTTTAGTGGAAATGAAAAATGGCACAGTCATTTAGAAAAAAGTTTGGAAGTTTGTTACCGAGGTAAATATAGTCTTACCATATGATCCAACAATTAAATTCTAAAGAATTTACCCAATGTGTTTGAAAACTATGTCCACACATAAACCTACACATGGATACTTAGAGCAACTTTATTCATTAAGAACTGGAAGCAACCAAAATGCCCTTCAATAGGTGAATTAATATCCAAACTATGGTATATCCAGTATACATAACACATGGATATATTCAGCATTAATAAGAAATAAGATGCCAAGCCATGAAAAAGACACAGATGAATCTTAAATGCATATTCTGAAGTAAATGAAGCCAATCTGAAAGTCACACATTGTGTGACTCTACTGAAATTATGTTCTGGAAAAAGAAAAACTAAAGAGACCACAAAAATATCCACAGTTACCAGAAGGAGGAGGACTGGGGAGATACTGAGAATGTGAAGCACATGGAAATTTTTAGGTTGGTGAAACTATTCTATATGACACTGTAAAGGTGGATGTATGATATACATTTGGCAAAACCCTTTAGAATTTTAAAGCACAAAATATGATCTTAATGTCTTCAAATTAAAAAAAAATCATCAATGAGTTCTGGGGATCCCATGATAAAATGCACAGTATGAGAAATATTGTATATTCAAAATGTAGGGAAATAAAAACCTCACTAGGATGGATGAAAAAAGTTTTAACCCAAGTAATTTTGGAAATGAGTGAAGTCTGTGAGACTAAAGGCAAAAGGAGCTATAATAAAACTCTGTACTCTCTTGGACAATTTTCCCCCATGGAGTTATAGGTTAACAATTCCAATATATCTACATATGCATAGTGTTATTGAACAATTATGTAACTGTATGACATATAGTGAGGGCTAGGTTTCTTATTTTTGGAGTGTGAGTTTACAGAAAAGCATGGCAGGATACTAGAATAATACACGTGGCAACAGATTAGAGTTAGTGACAATACTATGTTTAGTTTCAGATAAATGACAGATGATAGAAAAATGATAGATAAATAGATGATAGATATTTATAGATATGGGTATGTACACACAGGTTAGCATACACACATATATTTCCTTGCTATGCCAGGTGAGAGGGTTTTAAACCAATGACACCCCAGTAGCAAAGTACTTCCAACACTCAAAACTTTGTTTCTAATACCATTATCCAATAAAAGGTATCAGTAATGCTTGGAGAAATATCACATTTTAAGATTGGGGCAGGTGATATATGAGATATGCCTGTAGCATCTCATGGTCCCAGAAAGTAAAGAAGTGACCCTGCCACCCAAAAAAGGACACACAGTTACAGGGGTAAGTCAAAGGGACACAGGAACCAACTGTAAGAGCTCCCAATAGCCAAAGCTGGTCAATGTGACAAAATAAGGTAGTATTTGGTTACAGTCTAAAGCATAAAATAAATATTTGAGTCCATACTGATAAAAATAAATGATTGAATACATAAACAAATGGGGTAATAGATTATCTCTCATGTAAAAACAAAAAACAAACCATCCAAACAATGTACGGGGATGTTCCATGTCCAAGGAGGTAGAGTGTAACTACTCACTGTTTAATTTTTTTTAAATTTTTTTAAAGATTTTATTTATTTGAGAGAGAGAGAGAATGAGAGAGAGAGTGCATGAGAGGAGAGAGGTCAGAGGGAGAAGCAGACTCTCTGCTGAGCAGGGAGCCTGATGCGGGACTCAATCCTGGGACTCCAGGATCATGACTTGAGCTGAAGGCAGCTGCCCAACCAACTTAGCCACCCAGGTGCCCCACTACTCACTGTTTAATGTGTGGGCTACATGTTGTAAATCACTTGCAAAGAGAAAACTTGGAAATGGAGGATAAAAAGAATCCTAGCAAACACGAACTCAGCCAGGTGATGAAGCTCAATATCAACAGTGATAAACCATGTTGATAGTGTGTACCCTTGATGTGTTTTGACGTAAATAGTATTTTACCCCACTGATATTCTTCCCCACTCATATAACTCTGGTCTAGTCATGGGGGAAATAATCAGACTAATCTCAATTGAGGGATATTTTACAAAAACTTGACCAGTACTTCTTAAAAAAAAAAAAAAAGATTTATTTGAAAGAAAGAGAAGGTGTGCATGGAGTTGGGGGAGGGGAGGGGAGGAAGGGCAGAGGGATAGAATCTTTAAGCAGGCTCCAGGCAAGGCAGGGAGCCTAATGAGGGGCTCAATTCCAGGACCCATGAGATCATGACCTGAACCAAAATCAAAAGTTGTATGCTCAATCAGCTGAGCCACCCAGGTGCCCCTAAAACCTTAGTAGTACTTCTAAAAACTGTGAAGTCATCAAAACTAAGAAAAGTCTGAGTAACTGTCACAGTCAAGAGAACCTAAGACATCTAAGTAGACAGAACTTGTAAATGTAATCTGGTATTCTGGATGGGATCCAGTATAGAAGAACATTAGGTACAACTAAGGGAGTCTGAATGACACAAATTTTAATAAAATATGAACTTTAGTTAATACTGTTTCATTATTTTTTTTATTTTTTTAAAGATTTTATTTATTTATTTGAGAAAGAGATAGAGAGAGAGAGAGAGAGAGAGAGAGAGAGAGAGAGAGAGAGAGAGAGAGAGAGAAACCAAGCGAGGGGAGAAGGTCAGAGGGAGAAGCAGACTCCCCGAGGAGCTGGGAGCCTGATGCGGGGCTCGATCCTGTGATTCCAGGATCATGACCTGAGCTGAAGGCAGTTGTTTAACCAACTGAGCCACCCAGGCAAACAATACTGTTTCATTAATTTTAACAAATGACCATGATAGTGTAAAATGTTACTGATGGGGGAGATTATGGATACGTTTATATGAAAGCTCTCTATACTACATTTACATTTTTCTATAATCTACAATGTTATAAATAAACTTAAAAAAAAGCATATAGAAAATCAATTAGCCAGAAATTACTTTACAGACCTAGGAGAGAGAAACAGGATATGTTCTATTAAATATGAAAATTTTAATATACTGTTGAAATTATGAAAGAAGATAACCGACAAAGGAATATACAAAAATGGTAAATGCACTGTGTAGAGAACCTAGAAACACACAGATTTAATTGCCATATGACAACTGACATTGCAGATCCCAGAATCACTCTCCAAAATCCAGGAGTTCCATAAGTTTCTTGACAAGGCTCTGTCCCTCCAAACAAAAACCTGACTTTTGAGGTAAGTTAAATTTGGGGGGTTTGAGAAGGCAAAGATTGTTAGAAAGTCCAATTTATCAGTTAGATGCATAACTAAACCAAGAAATACACAGCTATTACTCAGTAATAGTGCTGAGTTATGAAAGCCATTTGTTGTACTCATATGTTTTGTTCTTTATTGGCAATAAATCTAGGAAGGAAAATGATGTCACATTTATCAACTCCCCTATAACTCGGAAAGTGAATCTAGGAGACATCTCCATGGGAACTCCTCTCAGTATGAACTTCCACAAAATATCCTCACCTGGGAATACTGAGTATTAGTTAAGTGATTTAGATTATTATCAACAAACCATTACAAATTTCTTACTATATATCAGGAAATGTTTTAAGTGTTATACAAATGCTAGCTTTTTTAATCTCCACAATGCTTTGCACTGTGTAGTATCCTGATCATTTATATATATATATATATATATATATATTAAGATTTTATTTATTTATTTGACAGAGAGAGATCACAAGTAGGCAGAGAGGCAGGCAGAGAGAGAAGAGAGGAGGAAGCAGGCTCCCCGCTGAGCAGGGAGCCCGATGTGGGCCTCCATCCCAGGACCCTGAGATCATGACCTGAGCCGAAGGCAGAGGCTTTAACCCACTGAGCCACCCAGGCACCCAATCCTGATCATTTATAGAGGAGGAAATGGAGACACAGAGTTTAAATTTCTTTCCCAAACTCATATGTCCATTAAGTAGGAAAGATGGGATTCAAACCTACATAGTCTGTCTCAAAGTCCATCTATGTAACCAGTTTTCAGCATCTCACATTTCTTTCCTTAGATTTCTTTTTACAAGCAAATTAAATCCCATCTTATTTTACCATTAGTGAGAACCAGGAAGCGGAGAGGATTTGTGCTCAAAACAACTAGTCTTTGTTTTATTATATTATTTCTCACATCAAAGTTCTAATGAATGCACCATGAAATGATGGATACTAGTTTTTTCCTGATAGTATTTAAGATTGAATTGTGTTTATCATGGGGGTGAGAGGGAGAGATAGGTAAGTTTTGGAGAAATTAACCAGATACCCAGCAAGGTAAATAATATGGTAATGAAAAAAAAAAAAAAAGAACCAGAATGACTTGCCAATCCCTTACATAAAATCACCCCAGATCTTCTGTGATCTGGCCTTGTACATGGGGCTCATGAGAGGGAATCTAGAACTAGAGGGATCTTGAAGAGAAAGAATGGGAGGTAAGCCCTCCTCATGGCAGTTCCTGCCTGGAGATAAGTCAATTTATTACAAGTCATCCTAAGCTTGAGAAACAGCATTCAGAATAAGGACTTTTTCTTTCTTTCTTTCTTTCCTTCTTTCTTTCTTTCTTTCTTTCTTTCTTTCTTTCTTTCTTTCTTTCTTTCTTTCTTTCTTTCTTTCTTTCTTCCTTCCTTCCTTCCTTCCTTCCTTCCTTCCTTCCTTCCTTCCTTTCTTCCTTTCTTTCTTTCTTTCTTTCTTTCTTTCTTTCTTTCTTTCTTTCTTTCTTTCTTCTCTTCTTCTTCTCCTTCTTCTTCTTCTTCTTCTTCTTCTTCTTCTTCTTCTTCTTCTTCTTCTTCCTCTTCTTCTTCTTTCCTCCTTCTCTNCTTTCTTTCTTTCTTTCTTTCTTTCTTCTCTTCTTCTTCTCCTTCTTCTTCTTCTTCTTCTTTCCTCCTTCTCCTCCTCCTCTTCCTTCTTCTTTTTTTAAGTCACCAGTGACGTTATGCTTCATATTTATGAAGCATGTAGCTCAGTGCCTCTGGATAAAACTCTGTCTTCTCCAGAGAGCACCAGTGTTTGCAGACACTCCATTTTAAGGTCAGTGTTTACAGTATAAGTCTTCCATTTCAGTGAGAGCAGATGAAAATGGAAACATTCTGGGATAGGTAGGTGAATTAGCTCATCAAGAAAGCTAAAAATTATGCTGGTAAGTCTGGCCTTGGGTTCAAGAAGGACCCACTAAGACAGGAACTCTTTTTTATTTTCAAACAAAGAAACAAAAAGACAGAAACCATTTTATTGTGGTTGTTTCACTGAAATGTATGTTGAAGAGATAAAATAGATGAGAGGAATGGAGTAAAAAAGAAAGGCAACTGAACAAGGAAGGTATCAGTGAGCCCAGAGTGTAACAAGATAATAATTTACACAGACTCAAGTGTGTACCATGACAAAGAGTTTATAAATCTCATTCTTAACTATCTGGATAAGTGGTGTGTGCATGTGTGTGCATGCTTATGAAAATGCCTATTTAACTTGTTTTCTGTGTCTTTCTTGAAGTCTGTGTCATTCACTTGATCTACACTTGATCTTAATTCTTTGTCATTCAACTCACTTTTTTCTTTGCTTCCTATGGTTGTACCTTAACCTTTAGTCTTGTTTATCTTGGTCTCATAGCTGCCACTATTCTATATCTATCATGCAGAACTTTAACTAATGTTGTATACCCCTCTGTCCTCCATTCAGCTCTCAAGATAAATATTTCATAATTTATGCCTTCATATAACTGACAGATAAAAAATACCAGATCAAGAATCCTTATATTTCCATAGCTATTACTAAAAAAGTTTTGTTTTTTTTTTTTTTTTTTTTTTTTTTTTTGCTTTAGGCTTGACTCATCATTTACAAAACCAATTCCAAAGTTTTCCAAACATTTCTAAATCCATATATACCAGGATGATTAAGCAATAGTCTAAATTTCATTTCTATATACCACTTTAAATGTTTTCCTAATTGAAAGGTAACACAAATATGACAACAATAGACGCCAAGAACAAAAACTCAAATAATTTTGCAATTATATTATTAAAATTTCTTAATTCATGTTGGCCTCCTAATATGTTATCATTATTTGTTTATAATTCCTGAATTAAATTTGCAAGATATATATCATTTCATTATTATATGTGATTATGTTTTGTAAAGAAATAAGTTCTAGGGTGCCTGGGTGGCTCAGTGGGTTAAAGCCTTTGCCTTCGGCTCAGGTCATGATCTCAGGGTCCTGGGATCAAGGCCCGCATCAGGCTCTCTGCTCAGTGGGGAGCCTGCTTCCTCCTCTCTCTCTGCCTGCCTCTCTGCCTACTTGTGATCTGATCTCTCTCTGTGTGTCAAATAAATAAATAAAATCTTAAAAAAAAAAGAAATAAGTTCTATAAAATATTACTAGGCAGCTTGAAAGAAATAGGACTATTATTTAAACAAAATTTTTTAGCCTCAAATCCTGAACTCTTTCCATTATCACATATCACAAAGTCAGTGCCTACTTATGCCTAAGTCGCAGTTACATACAGCTCTTTCTATATTTCTGCCTCCAAATTATTGCCCTCAGTGTGTAGCCGCACTACCACTCTCTCTTCTATGCAAATATGTTATTTTTTTCTCCTTGTCACCAAAGCAATCACAAACTAGCCAACTGAAAAACATCTGACCACTTAACCTACTATTCTTCCTATGAATAGGGTCAACAAAATAAAATGCTCTTTTCTATGGCTGCTGATAGCTTTGCACAATAATTGTGAAATTCATGGAAATCTTCTGAATAAGAGTTGATAAAAAAGTAGGATTCTAAGAATCTCTGAACTTCTAGAACCTCAAAAAGACACAAAATGTCTTATCTATGTCAATTCTATTTATGCTTTTCCTCTCCTTTCTCCTCTAATAGGGGAACATCAACACAGGAAAATCCTGAGGAAAGTTTTAGCAGCTATTATTATTATCATTATAATAATGATTATATTTGCCACATACTAGTGATTCTACCTTGACATATTTCTTTGGGAGCTCCTAATATGTGCTTTTAAAAAGTGCTTGAGGGGCTCAGCAGGTTAAAGCCTCTGCCTTCGGCTCAGGTCATGATCTCAGAGTCCTGGGATCAAGCCCCGCATCGGGCTCCCTGCTCGTTGGGGAGCCTGCTTCCTCCTCTCTCTGTCTGCCTCTCTGCCTACTTGTAATCTCTCTCTCTCTCCGTCAAATAAATAAATAAATCCTTAGGAAAAAATTTTTAAAAAGTGCTTGAAAGTTACAATTTCAGTAAAGCAGAAGTTCTCTGAGTAACTCCAGTTGAGAAAAGGATAGAGCACTGCAAAATCTGGGACTATCATAGTACAGAATGGAATCAGTGCCCATGTTTGGTTTTGAGGATTTAAAGAAAAGGCTATGTAAAGTCAGCATTGTCTGATACTAAATTATACACTGTTTTATTAAATTCACTGTTATATATATATTTTTAAAAATTATTTATTAGAGAGAGAATAAACAAGAGAGAGCACAAGCAGAGGGAAGGGAAGAGGGAGAACGAGAAGACTTCCTGCTGAGCAGGAAGCTGCACAGGGGGCTCGATCCCAGGACCCTGGGATCATGACCTGAACCAAAGGCAGAAGCTTAACTGACTGAGCCACCCAGGTGATCCCAACCTTATATTTTTTTAAACACATTCCAGTTCATATTATACTTGATTATCTATATTATCTTATCTTTCAACAGTTTCCAAAAGTAAAATAAGTTAAATCAGATTAACTTGAGGAGCTTTATCAAAACCATAAGGAGCTATCCCATCCATACCTAATGATTCAGAAGTCTCAGTGTCAGAACTTAGAATCTGTATTTTTGCCCAATACTCCACAGTCTATTATGAAAACCCAGGATTAGAAATCACTGCTGTGTAAATCCTCTCTCAGTGTATATTTGATCAAACCCATGGAGAGTTTTGGTTATTTCTTGCCTGCATTAACTTGTGATAGCTTTGGAGAGCAGGTCAATCATCCTACATGTAACTGCCTGGCAGAATGAAGCCAAATATGAAGTGCTGATAAATCTGGGAAGTCACTTCTTTCAAATTCTCAGGACACTGAAAAGTAAATACTTGCTAGAAAATATGAGAAAAATAATAATGTTATACATTAATGGAATGTAACAGATATTTTTGAAAGGTGGTTGGAATCTGACACAGAGAAAAGAGATAGAGTATGGGCATAAAAAAGGAGGAAAGAAGGATGAAGAAAATAGTGAATGGGTCACCATATTGTCATATGGTCCAGAAAATCCAGTTAGTGTGACCATCTCAGCCATGAGCCTTTAATATCTAGACTGTCCCTCTCCTGTGTGAAAAATTCTATCATACTGACTCTCTCCAACTTAAATTTATGTACATTATTCTGATGACATTTTCATTATTATTTCTTAAATATCTCTTTGAATAAATTTGTGAAGTACTTAGGAAGCAGCATGACATTTTGTCTCTAGCATGGTCTTTGAATCCAAAATCCTCATTGTGATAGTTTTTTGGTGGGTTACTAAGTGGGTGATTCATCTGAGCCTTTCTTGTCTTCATTATAACTATGTCAGTAAGTACAATCTTCATGGATCTTTAAATAATGTATACAAATTGGCACAAAGTTGTGTTTTAACACATGCTGGTGAAGATCTGGAAAAGTACATTGTAAAAATTAGACACTGTATTGAAAACAAGGTCTAGAGTGTCCCTTTGCTCCTTTTCTTTCCTAGAAAAATATTTGTTTATGTATATTCATCTAGAACAGAGGCAAAACAATTGATGCTCAATTGAAGATAGCACAGAATTTTTTGAAATTTAACATACCATAATATCACTTCCATAACTCAAGAGCCTGAAATATTATCATTCGTTGGTTTTATAGGCATTCCATTTAGGGATTTTGCGGTCAAACACATTTGTGAAATCACCAGTTAATTAAAGTTGCTTGAGGAGAGAATCTCGTAGTTCTCATAGATATGTACATTGTAAATATCTAAGAAGGAAAAAAGAAACTACAGATATTTCCAATTTGGTGTGGCTATTAGAAAACATATTTTGTAGCAAAGCAGGAACATGAAACACATTGACTTCGCATAGACACATGGTGTTCTATGGGATTTATTTTACAACGTTCTTTAGGGCTCATTTAACATACAGCAAAGAGAGGAGGTGGCATCAGTGATAGCTGAAAATGTAAACCAGAAAGAAAGAATAGTGATCCAAACAAATGTTAGGAAAGTGAACAAAAAACTGAGATTGATTCAAAGTTTATTAAAAAAGTAATTTCATATACTCAAAAATTACTGGAATGATATGTCTGTTAGATCACTAAAAGATTGGTGGGATATTGGGAAGAAAAATGAACAATAATAGTGTACTCCCTGTAGGATATAAATAGCATAAGTTCAAATTATATTTAAGAACTTTTGGGAATAGGGACACAATTTGGTACTATTTATAAAAGAAACTCCATTTTCAAGTAGAAGTCAGTTTATAGTCTGTATAGCCCATTGAGAAGTGAATGAAATAGGAATAAATAGAAATAACATATACTATTTCAAAAATCTTGCTATTTTTTTCAAATTAGATTAAACTCAGGTCAAAAATATGGGGGAAATCACTGAACAGGTGGAGAAGGTGCAAATACAAGAGAGATGGAGATGGGAAAAGAGAAAGAGGATAAAGAGTAGTAGACACAGACTTGAAAGATGAGATCCAAGTAGAGGTGGCTCCATTAGCACCAGGCTGGAGTAAAACACTTGTACAACTGGAGAAGGAAAGAGTGAGATCATGCAAATATGGCATGCATGGTCATCTTAATTTTCTAGAGAGACAAGAGAAAGTGCAGCAAGTTAAAGAATAAATGTATCAGTACGATGCAGTGTGAGAAAACTGCATTGGCATATTCCCTGAAGCAACTAAGAAAGGAAACCATCTAAGGGACAAAGGAAGGATTGTCTGCAGATACTGCAGTTGGCATAATTCTGTACTTTTCTCTAATAACTCCCAGCAACCAGAGCTCTAGGAAGGGAAGTGGTTGCAGAGGTCAGGGGTGAATTGGGGGCAGATGGACTGACAGGTGAATGAAGATACAGCAGAGTCAAGGAAAGAAAAATGCAAAAAGATGTGAAGGGATCTGGTTTGGAGAGTTAGAGAAGTGAAGCTGTCAGGAAATAAATAACTGTGAAGAAAAAGACTGAACCAGGGGCTGCAGAACTTGATGTGACATAGGGACAGAGATGACAATAAAAATCCTTAAGAAGGTGGGAAAATTATGAGGCGTGGTCCATCTGTGACTTGGAGTTCAATAAATGAAAGCTAGGGCATTTATACATGCAAACAGATTGAAGATATAACTGGGGAAAATAGCAGAAGATGAGTGGCCATAAACAGATTTAAAGTCAGACCTTTTTATTATATCATGTGAAATAGAAACAATGCTAATGGTGCATAAATACTAGATTATTTTAATGGAGCTTGGCACTATTTTGTTACTAATGTTTTGAATCTTTCAACACCATTGTATTAAATGGTGTATTAAATGGAGTATTAAAAATATCTCCCACCATGGCTTTGTAAGGAAAAGTTCAGACTACATAAAATATTCAAATTTAAGTTCTTTACATGTAATCAATGTTTGATTGCTAGTGCTGCTTTGAACCAAACTGCTCTTACAGTTTCATTGTTATCTCTTCTGCTGTTTTCAACAGTCAACTGTAAAATCTAATGGTGAAGCCATCTGAACTGCATCAATTATAACCACTGTAAGTCTTGATTTCCTGCATTTAATACAATCTTCCCTAATTGCAATGATGTTTCTGAAGAAAGGGGTCCTGGAGTTTACCTAGCGGCTTTTCCATTAGGTTTCACACATTTAAAAGAGTTTTGTGCAAATTTTACCTCCACAGGCTATAGCAATTGACTGTGAGATAGTGCTGCCTGGAATAAAAAGGAAACGTACCAGTCAAAATCTCAGAGAAACCATACATTGTATTTTTATTTTAATTCCTAAGCTAGAACTTCCTCAAAGAAGGGTAACTCTGTATGGTCTGAGCACCAAATATCTAGCCATTTGTCCTTGATGAAAGTTTAATTATGTTATTGAAATGGATAAAAACAAATGTAATTAATCTGATAGCTCAGTGAGATCAAATAATAACACTATGTTCTTCAGTTTTCAAAAAAATTACACATTTATGTCATGATGGGGGGTGTTTAGAAAAGTTCAAACATACTTTTGTATTACTCCATAGGAAATCAGTAACATTGGACAAGAAGAGCTGGCGCCTCTCAGTGAATGAGACATCTGGTCTATGTTACATGCAGCTGTATATGTGCCATGGAAACATGCTCCCTTCTAATGACACACAATTCCATCCCAACTTCTTTCTCCTGCTGGGAATTCCAGGGCTAGAAGACATGCATGTGTGGATTGGTTTTCCATTTTGTGCTGTATATTTGACAGCCTTATTGGGAAACATAGCAATTCTTTTTGTGATTCAGACTGATCATGGTCTCCATCATCCTATGTTCTACTTCCTGGCCATTCTGTCATCTATTGACATGGGCTTGTCCACATCCACAATCCCCAAGATGCTTGGCATCTTCTGGTTCAAGCTGAGAGAAATCTCCTTTGAGGGATGCCTCATCCAGATGTTCTTCATCCACCTCTGCACTGGCATGGAGTCGGCTGTGCTTGTGGCCATGGCCTATGATCGCTATGTGGCCATCTGTAACCCTCTTCGGTACACACTGGTTTTGACAAACAAGGTGGTATCTGTTATAGCTTTGATCATCCTCCTGAGACCCTCAGCCATTGCAATCCCCTTTGTTCTGCTTATCTTAAGGTTGCCTTTCTGTGGGCACCAAATCATCTCCCACACATACTGTGAACACATGGGCATTGCCCGCCTGTCTTGTGCCAGCATAAAGGTGAACATCATTTATGGCTTATGTGCCATCTCTATTTTGGTGTTTGACATCATAGCCATTATCATCTCCTATGTCTATATCCTCCATGCTGTCTTCTGCCTCCCTTCTAGGGATGCCCGAATGAAGGCACTCAGCACTTGTGGCTCCCATGTGTGTGTAATGTTGGCCTTCTACACTCCAGCGTTTTTCTCCTTCATGACCCACCGGTTTGGCCAAAATGTTCCTCAATACATCCACATTCTTCTTGCTAACTTTTATGTTGTCATCCCACCTGCTCTCAACCCTGTAATTTATGGGGTCAGAACTAAGCAGATAAGAGAAAGAGTAACTAGAACTTTCAGGTATAAATTATGAAATTTGGTCTTCAGATATTAAGAAGGCTTGAGTATGAGAAAATGGAACTTATTCTCTACTCTAAAAAGTGTCACGTTACAATGTCTGGGGAAGATGGTATCCTATGTATAGATTTATGAAGTCTTTCATTCATCTTAGAAAATGTCAGCCAAAAGGAACAATAACAAATATTTAACATAAACATTGTTCCAACCACATATCACAAATGCCAGCAATTATGTGATAAATAAAATAGCATTTACATGAAAAAATTTCATGAAATTGATAAAAATTGACTAGTATAATAAAAATAATAGTAATAATAATAATAACAATAAATAGATGTATATTATGAGCCAGGCACTGTTTTCATGACTTTGCAAGTATTGATTCTTTAAATTCTTACAACTACAATAAGTAGTTTCTACTTTTTCCTTTTCTAAAGCTGAGGAAACTGAAATAATAATATTACATATTAACATTAACATATTAATTAGCATTTTCAAAGTTGAAATAGAAATGCTGTCATTTCTCAGATGAATAAACTAAACATACAACATGAGCCTATTAAAGAAAAACTATGAACAAAAGTAAGTATGTAAATTTTACATGTAAATAGGTACAAGACACTATTAGTAAGAAAAACAAACTCCTTATATAGGGTGTTGACGGGAAGAGGCACTTCACAATTCCCTATGATGTAAGAATTGTATAATGCAATGAAACAAGAGGTATTATGGCTACCAATAGTGGCATCTAATACTTCATGACCCCTTATAATGTTCTAGGAATGACATTTGGTTCTTTAGGTAATTCACATTTTATAATAAGTAGGTGGAGATTCAGAGGTTAAGTAATTTATACATGGTCACATAACTATTATGTAACAGGATTTTAAATAAGTTGTTTAGTTCTAGGGACGTTTCCTTAACCTCTCTGGTATAATTTAATATAGAAACAGACTAAAACAGGCGATCAAAGGTTAAGAAAACAAATGTTATTTAGGTGTCAACATGTTATACAGCTTAAAATACGTATTTTATACATATATATACAAATATATACTATACAGCTTAAAATATAATGCATTGAGTATAACTATTAATTCAGAAATGTTAATAAAAGATGACAGTATATATATGTTATATATGTAGGTATATATATATATATATATATATATACTTCAAATATGAAGAGACTATGATTAACATAATTAGAGAAAATTAATAGATATAAAAGATAGGAAAATAAACTACATAAAAAATAGCATGCCTAAGATACAAATATGAAAAGAAATCCCAGTTCCCTGGAAGCAGGTTCGAATCAAGATGCTTCAGAAAGCTTGACTCAAGCTCCCAAATACCCAGGCCCTGCAGGGACTGACTGAGGATTGCCTTCTCAGGAGAGCTACATCCTCTGCATAAATTCTTCCTCTTGAGGGATCCTGGGCAGAAAGGCCAGCCTGACACTGCAGGAGGAGGCAGACCATTGTCCTTGGGAAGGTAGCCCAGGTTGTATTTTTATATTGTGCGAGGTGTCCCATGAAATGGCTGACACAGGCAGGGCAGCTCAGCATAGTGGACACTGAGGAGAGTTTTGGGATGTTTCATCAGTTAATACCACCTACAGAAATATCACTGCTGAAAGTGCCCTTTCTTTTCAGCTACCCCTCAGAGAAGGGAGCACCCAGGCACTGTAAGGTATGCTCTCCCTGCAGATGTTAGCCTGAGTGAGTGACCAGAGTCCAGAACCATGGAAATCAAAGTGGTATCAATAGAGTGACCTCTTTGAAATGGTTCCTCTATTTTAGTAGCTGTAAAGCCTTGGGGATGATGACCTTTGCGTTCTGACCTGTAAATCTTGTTCTACCTGTGAATTAACTTGTGTTCAGATTTTGTGAAGAGGAGTGTTTTTCAATTTGAGTGATAACAAAGTGAGAATTTGAGTTAGAGAGTCTTATTTTGTTTCAACTGAATCAAATCTAACTTTCATATTCTGTGTTTCATAATAAAATTCAAGTAATTTTTATATTTATCTTGGGAAGAAAGTCTTTCATAAATGGGTGTTGATGAAGGAGTCTTAAACATTTTACCAATTGTTCTCTTGTGCAATATTTGCCTAGAGTATTATGAGAATACTTTAAAACATTGCTCCTAATCTAATTAGACTTTTAACTTTTAATTTAAACTGAATGGTGGGGACTCAGTTTACCTGGTCATTTCTATGGACTATGTTTATAGTGTTAGTAAGCTAATAGTTTTTTCTTTTGTTTTGTGTTATTTTTAGAAAATCAAAAGTTAACACCAAGAATCATATCCATAGATAACAATAGTGACAGATTATTCTAGCTAATGTTCCTAAGGATACAGTGACAAGACATTTTGTTAGGCACCATATATACAACATCTTATTGTATTAGCACTAGATCCAAATACAGTTTATACAATGTTTATCTCAACATTTATACAATGTTTATACATTGTTTATACAATGATTATCTCAACCTCTACAAAAAAGTAAAATAAGGCTAAAGGAATGACTTTCCTAAGGTCATTAATAAGTGAGAGAGTGAAGGAAGACTTAAAGCTATGGTTGCCTGGGTTGAAAAAGAACATCCCTGAACACCAAACCAACTAATTCTTTTTTTTTTTTTAAGATTTTATGTATTTATTTGACACACACACAGAGAGAGAGAGAGAGATATCACAAGCAGGCAGAGAGGCAGGCAGAGAGAGAGGGGGAAGCAGGCTCCCCGCTGAGCAGAGAGCCCGATGTGGGGCTCCATCCCAGGACCCTGAAATCATGACCTGAGCCGAAGGCAGACGCTTAACCCACTGAGCCACCCAGGCACCCCAAACCAACTCATTCTTAATTACCCATGTTAGGAAAATGGGTTCTGATATGGATGGAAAGAGTCCAATGATGAATTTGACACTGAGTGGACATCAGTTGGCAAGAACAGTCTAGTAAGAGAATCTATCTTCTAGTCAACATCTGAAACCATGTAAATCATGAGGATTTCAAAGAAATCCACACCTTTACAAGTTTTGAGAAAGGGTAGGCGGGGAAGGGGTGGACACTAGTTCATCTGTAAGGTAAACATCTATCAATGGACAGTGAATATCAGGAGTACTCTGAGGAGAAACTTTGGTATTGAACCTACCTAAGCTCAATAAAAAATAATCTAATGGTGTATTATTGGTGTCTGTTTGAAATATTAGATGAAGGGTATTGTTATTACTATATATGCCAAATATTTATAACCCTGAATTAGAATGAAATGAATGTAATGAAAATATTGAAACAGGTTAATATTCCCGAATGTGGCAAAACCATAGATAAGGAGAGGACTGATTTTTGCTCTCAATGTTAACAGAGAATCTTTCACCATGAAACCCCAAAGGTCTAAAACTCACATTTATGAATACCTTTAATTAAATTTCAAATCACTAAAATTCTCTTTTACATGTTTGTAATGCTTATGTTTCAACCCATTTGAAACATAAGCATTACAAACATGTAAAAGGAAATTTCACAATCACTGGGTTGAAATCACAATCAAATGGGTTGAAACATAAGCCTTACAAACATGTGAAAGGAAATTTCAGTGATTGTGTTTAAAATAAGCTCCTCAAATGAATATTTTATTAAAGCAAATGATACTGTACTTTATAAAATATTAAAGATGACACTTATTTTGACTAGATTTATATATTATACCATTTCATTATGGAGCATTTCAAGCATCTACAAACTAAGAGGAGATGCATAATGTTCTCAGGATTCAATGTCAACAACTGTAAATATTCTGTTCTCTCCAGACTTGGATTTTATTTTTTTTAAGTAAAATTTGAACTCTGTTTAAATGTAAAAATATTATCCATACAATCTTGGAAAATGTTATACTTATATATCCTACACCCCTATAAAAATATAAAACTTTTTTTTCTTCTCAAAAAATCCTTTTGTGTTCATTCTCAGTCTGTCTGACCCCTTTCAGTCCCTGGACAACCACTAAATAGATGTTTTCAGTACTTTTTTTTTTGTTAAAGACTTTAAGTAATCTCTCACAACTCTGAGATCAAGAGTCGCATACTCTACTGACTGAGCCAGCCAGGTGCCCCAGTACCCGTTTTCTTCGTATGCTCTAGATCTTCATATAAGTGAAATTATATAATTACTACTCTTTAGTAACTAGTGGCAGTTGACAGTTCAGTATAATGACATAGATTCATCTACATTGTCACACATATAAGTAATCAATCCATTTTTATTGCTGAGTAAAATTTCATTATGTAAATATTTCAAAATTGATTTGTCTGTTTACTCTTGATCAGTATTTATGTTGTTTCCATTTGGAGCAGTTGTGAATGTAGCTTCTACCAACATTCTTGTACAAGTCTGTGTGTGGACATATGCTTTCACTCATCTTGAGTGAACTCCTAGGAATTCAGTTGTTGGAGGTAATTAGGAGAATTTAATCCACATCCTTGTTGAAATTTGGTGTCGTCATGTTTTTTGATTTTTTTTCCATCATAGTAGATGTGTAATAATATGTCATGTTAGTTTTAAAGTACAATTTCTGATGTCTAATGATTTTGAGACGTTTAATGTCATTTGTATATTTTCCTCTGCTAAGCAACAGTGTAGGGCTCTCCTTTTTCCATGCTTGTTTTCTTCTTTGCTATTTGTAAGCGTTGTCATATACTTTTAACACAAATTCTTTTACAGAAATAAGGGATTGTGAATATTTTCTCCCAGCCTTTTCCCTCTAAATTCACATTCTTAAGAATAAATTTTAAAATTTAATAGTATGTAAGAGGCTATTTTTTTATTGTTATTGCTTTTTGTGTTTTAAGAAACCATTACTTTCCGCTGGGTTGCAAAGATACTTGCCTTCCTTTGAATACATACATGTTAGAAATTGAGTTGCTTTTTTTTTTTACTATCTAGGTATATTTTAGAAATGTAATTAATATTTGATTTTGTTGTGAAGTTGGAAGCAAGGTTCTTTTTTTTTAAAATACATATATTTAGTTGCACCAGTATTGTTGGTAGAAAAATCTCTCCTATCTTCACTGAATTACTATATTGGTCACTTTATAAAATTTAACTGAGGACATAAAATATGTCTATTCTATTCTTTCTCTACTTATCTATTTGTCCATCATTATGCAACTATCACATTGCCTTGATTACTATATTTTTTAAAGTCTGAAGTCCTTTATTATAAGTTCCTCTGCTTTGTTACTCTTTTCCCAAGGAATTTAAGGTATTCCTATAATTAATTTAGAATAAGCTTTAATTTCTTGGTATTGATTGAAACTGTTTTAAAGTTATTGATCAATTTATGAAGAACTGACAACTTAACATACTTCAGTCTTCCAACCATGGACATGTTATACTTTAAAACATTTTTAGGTCTTTTTAATTTCTGTCATGTTTTACAATTTTAAGTGCTTATTGCTAAGTACTCCATGCTTTTGATGTCATTTTAAGTGATAGTGGGAATTTTCACAAAATTTAACTGAAAATTTTAATTTCTAATTGTTTCCTAACAGTATATAGACAAGTATTGATTTTTATACCTGATTGATAAGCTAAAAAATTAGTTCTAAATTCTTTGATTTTTATGTAAGTGGTCATGTTGCTTATGAATAGGGAAGTTTATTTATTTCATTCCAATCTTAATGTCTTCTTTTTTTTTGATACATAGACCTTTTTTGGAAGCTCCAGTAAAATATTAAATATAATTGATACTGGTTGATATGCTTGCCTTATTCCCAACCCTAGAAACAAACTATTCTGTGTTTCACTATTCTGTATGATATTAGCTGTGGGTTTTTCATAGATTCCTTTCACTAAATTGAACAAGTTTTATTTTTTGCCTAGTTTTCTAAAAGTTTCTTTTTTTAAAAATAGCACACATGGATGCTGGGCTTAATAACTTTGTTTTACTTGTATTAAAACTCTTTTTCGCATTATTTATGTGGTAAATTTTTTGATGATTAAAAGTAGAAAAATACTAATAATAAATTAATCAACCACAGGATAAAAGCACAGTTTTATTAAAAGACAGATACAAACACAGTCTTATTAAAGCAAAGAAGGGGAAAAATAATACTTAATAAAGAGGGGACTATGACAGTCAAATAAACATTATAATTAGATATCTTCTTAATCATCATATCCAAAGTTTATCGTCATTCCAGTTCCTCGTTCCTTTTTTTCCCCACACTTTGGTAGAGTTTTCTCTTACATATCCACTCAACTAAGTAACCAATGTAACTTGAAAATGTAATACAAATTTTGGTTATTGGAAGGGTTTTCAGTTGATACTAGTAAATATAGATGAGAATTTCACAAAAAAAAATGAGCTAAAAATGAGCTAAAAATGATTGTGGATCACCACCACACTACCAGTAAAAAAGACTATTTCTAACTTCCAGTCTCCTTGGAATATTAAATGGTTAGTCAATAATTTGAATTTAGTAGTCAATTGTCCTCAAATTCCTATTATGTTCTTAAGTGTCTAATTGGTATGCTATTATATACATCCAACCACCATATATTCCCTTATGTCTCCCCAGAAATACTGAAGAAGACCATAGAGTATTTTCCAAGAGTTCTCATCAGGATGTCTTCTGTCAATGATAGTGCCTCATATCCCTCTGTCTTCCTTCTGTTGGGTATACCTGGTTTAGAAGCTTTCCATATCTGGATTGCTTTCCCTTTCTTTGTTGTTTATCTGATAGCACTTGTGGGGAATATCACAATCCTGTTTGTGATCAAGACTGAGCCGAGTCTTCATCAGCCCATGTTCTATTTTCTGGCTCTTCTCTCCTTTATTGATCTAGGCCTCTCCACTTCTACCATTCCCAAGATGTTAGCTATCTTCTGGTTCAACTCCAAGGAAATAAGATTTGAAGGCTGTCTCATCCAAATGTTCTTTATCCACACCTACACGGGCATGGAATCTGTTGTACTGCTGGCCATGGCAATTGACCGCTTTGTCGCCATCTGTTACCCACTGAGATACACCACTATTCTCACCAACAGAGTGGTAGCCATCATGGCCTCCGTTGTAGTGGGGAGGCCAGTTCTCCTTGTCATCCCCTTCTGCCCTCTTCTCAAACGATTGCCCTTTTGTGGACACTACATTATTCCTCACACCTACTGTGAACACATGGGAATCGCCCGTCTTGCCTGTGCTAACATAAGGGTCAATATCATCTATGGCTTATTTACCATTGCTGCCCTGATTTTTGACTTGATCTTTATTGCCCTCTCCTATGTTCAGATCCTAAGAGCTGTTTTCCGCCTTCCTTCAAGAGATGCCAGACTCAAAGCATTTAGCACATGTGGTTCACATGTCTGTGTCATCTTAGCATTTTACACACCAGCATTTTTCTCTTTTATGACTCACCGATTTGGTAGAAATATTCCTCGCTACATTCATATCCTCCTGGCCAATCTGTACGTGGTTGTTCCTCCTTGTTTAAATCCAGTCATTTATGGGGTGAGGACAAAGCAAATTCGGGGTCGAGTTGTGAAAATATTTGTAAAGAAAGAGTGACCTAAATGTAGTTAAAAATTAATAAATTCTTTTAGGATAACCTCCAACTTGTACATCTCTCAGGGTACCCCAAATTGAGATTAGTAAAGGCCACTTAGGTATTACTTCAGCCTTTATTAGAGTCTCTTAAACTCATGCTCTATTATGCCTTTATGTAATTTCCACTTTTTCAATAGATTATATATTGCCTTTTCTCACTGAAGGTGAGAGAAGATTGTTGGACCTTGTCAAAGATATAAAGAAATTCTTGAATATGTGCAGACATGCCAGCAGTAAAATTTATGTACAGATTTGATTAAAAAAAGATTCTGGTGGGATAAAATTCTTCAGGGTTTGGAAATATTCATGCATCAATATTTTGGATTATGTCTTTCAACTACCTATTCATCTGCCAATATTACTTCCGTCTAGGTAATATTTCTTAATTTCACTCAGAGGGTTACTGCAATCTACATGCTATTTATCATTCAATTCACTCTCTGCAAGAGTAAAACTCATTCTCTGTTGCCAGCTGTACATTGATACCAAAACCAGAGGAAAACATTCATGAAATAAAATTAGTTATCAAATTCCTTCATAAAATGAGTTGCAGTATTAACAATAATTATGCAAATTGAGTTTAATGATATATAACATGATCCTATATCATGACCAAGTAGCACTTATCTTACAAATGCAGGGGAGAATTTCATTTGAAAAATCTATTAATGATTTTCACCATATTTTAAAGCAAAAGTAATTGCATACAATGTTAAAAAATGCAGAAAAAACATTTGACAAAATCTATCATGAATTTCTGATAAAAATTTCAGAAAACTAGGAAAAAAGGGAACTCACCAATAGGATAAAGAAAATGAAAAGTGATAGGTTTCCTCACAATGAAGAAAGACTGTTTTTCTATTATCAAAAAATGCAAGGCTCTCTGTTCTTACAATGTCTACTTGCTTTTATACTGGGGGGTTGTAGCCAATGCATTAAGGTAAGTAAAAGGAAATAAAAATCATTGATATTAGAAATAAATTTACTTTTGATACGGTTTTTCTATGTAGAAATATCTTACATTACCTACTAAAAGCTATTAGAACTAATATGTGAGTTTAGCAAGTTTAGAAGGTACAAGGTTACTATACAAACATTTAAATTTCTTACTCTAGTGACATTCTGTTAGAGAATGAAATAAAAATATCATTTGCAAAAGCCTAAAAATAGAATATTTAGGGATGCATTTGATTTTAAAATAGAAGATTTGCAGAGAGAAAACTAAAATACATTGCCGAGAAGATATATAAAAGGAAAGAGATACAATTGTCAGGTGTCCAAATCTCAATATCATGAATATTTCTATTCTTTCCAACTTGATATATAGATTTAATCAGTTTCCAATCTAATTTCCTGCAGGTTTTTTCTGGTAGAAATTGAAAAGCTTATTCTAAAATCTATTTGGAAATGGAAAGTAAATAAAATAACCAAACAACTTTGAAAAAAATATGTGAACAAAGTTGGGAGACTTAATTACTAAGACAGTATGCATAAAGTAGTGACATAAAGAAATGTAAATTAATCAACAAACTAGTATAGGAAGCCCAAATATAGACCCATACATATAATCTTAATTGATTTTCAACAAAATGCTAAGGCAATTCAATGTAGAATGGATGACTTTGGAACAATTGGGTGGTCATGTGCAAAAATATGCACCTCAATCTATACTTTACATCCTCTACAAAAATAAAGTAAAAATGGATCATAAACCTAATTGTAAAACCTAAAATAATAAAAAAATAACTTTAGGGAGACATTACACTGAAGATCAATAATCCAATATATTCTTTTAAATTATCAAACTGAATTTCATAAAATTTAAGAGCTTCTGCTCTTCCAAAGTACAATTAACAAAATAAAACACAAGTTGCAGAGTTCAAGAAAATGTAGCAAATTAAATACATGATAGTGGACTTGCATTTAGTATACACATGGCAGTTTTAAATTTAGATAAAAAGAAAACTAAGCATTCAATAGAAGTGGAAAAACATTTTAATGAACTTTTCACCGAAATGTATATACAGACTGAAGAACATTCTCAGTGCTATAAATAATTAGGAAATGTAGTTAAAATCTCAGGGACATACAACACACTACTATGAAGTCCAAAAATTTTAAAAAACTGATATAATACATATTGAGTATATTTTTGGGGACCTATTTCTGGACTCTCTATTCTGTTCCATTGATCTATTTGTTTATTCTTTTGTCAATACCACACTGTCATAATTATTGTATATTTATATTAAGTCTTGAGTTCAGGTATTATACATGTGTTTTAAGATTTATACCTAAGCATTTTTTAATTGCTAATGTAAATTGTATTGTTTTTAATTTCAAATTCCACTTTTTCATTGTTAAATAGGAGGGTAATTGGCATTTTTTAAAGTTTTAATTTTAATTCCCATATAGTTAACATATAGTATTATATTAGTTATAGGTCTAAAATATAGTGATTCAGCAATTCTATACATTACTCAGTGCTTGTCATGGTAAGTGCCCTCCCTCCTTAATTCCCCTCACCTAATTCACCCATCCCCCCACCCTCCACCATCTGTTTGTTCTCTACAGTTATGAGTCTGTTTCTTGGTTTGTCTCTTTCTCCCCCCCCCCTTTGCTTGTTTCATTTCTTAAATTTCACCTATGGGTGAAATTTGTCTTTCTCTGACTGACTTACTTTGCTTTGCATAATAGTATCGCCATCCATGTGTGGCAAATGGTAAGATTTAATTCTTTTTTATGGCTGAATAATGTGTGATTGTATATATGCCACATCTTCTTTATCCATTCATCTATAGACAGATGGTTTGGCTGCTACCATAATTTGGCTATTGTAAATAATACTGCAATAAACATAGGGGTGCATACATTCTTTTGAATTACTGTTTTTGTATTCTTTGTGTAAATACCCAGTAGTGCAGTTACTGAACATTTTTAGCACTATTTTTAACTTTTTGAGGAACTTCCATACTGTTTTCCACGGTGGCTGTAATAGTTTGCATTCTCACCAATGGTGTACCCCACATCTTGCCAACAACTGTTGTTTCTCGTGTTGTTGATTTTAGCCGTTCTGACATGTATGAGGTGACATCTCATTGTAGTTTTGATTTGCATTTCCCTGATGACAAGTCATGATAAGCATCTTTTCATGTGTCTGTCAGCCATCTGGATGTCTTCTTTGGAAAAATGTCTATGCATATCTTCTGCTCACTTTTTAATTGGATTATTTGGTTTTTGGATATTGAGTTGTATAAGTTCTTTATATAATTTTGATATGAATCCGTTGTCAGATATGTCATTTGCAAGTCTTTTTTTCCCACTCAGTAGGTTGTCTTTCAGTCTGTTGATTGTTTCCTTCACTGTGCAGAAGCTTCTGATTTTGATTTAGTCTCAGTGGTTTATTTTTGTTTTTATTTCCCTTGGCTCAGGAGACATATCTTAGAAAAAATTTGCTACAGCCGATATCAGAGAAATTACCATCTGTGCTCTTTTCTAGGATTTTTATAGTTTCAGTTCTCACATGTATGTCTTTAATCCATTTTGAGTTTATCTTTGTGTATGGTATAGGAAGTAGTCCAATTTCATTCCTTTGTATGTAGCTGTCCAGTTTTCCCAACACAATTTATTGAAGAGACTTTTCCCCATCATATATACTTTCTTCCCATGTTGAAATTAATTGAACATATCATCATTGGTTTGTTCCTGGACTTTCTATCCTTTTTCATTGATCTTTGTGTCAATTTTTGTGCTAGTGCCATACTGTTTTGATTATGACAGCTTTTCAGTATAATTTGAAATCTAGAATTGTGATACCTCCAGCTGTGTTTTTCTTTTTCAAGACTCTCTTGGCTATTCAGAGTCTTTTGTGGTTCCATAGAAATTTTAGGATTATTTGTTCTAGTTCTGTGAAAAATGCTGTTGGTATTTTGGTAGGGATTGCATTAAATCTGTAGATTGTTTGGCTAGTAGGGACATTTTAACAATATTTGTTCTTTAATCCATTGGCATATAATATCTTTCTATTTGTGTCATCAATTTCTTTCATCAATGTTTTATAGTTTTCAGAGTATAGGTCTTTCGCCTCCTTCATTAAGTTTATTCCTAGGTATTTTATTATTTTTGGTGCAATTGTAAATTGGATTGCTTTCTTAATTTCTCTTTCTGTTGCTTCAATCTTTTTATGTAGAAATGCAACAGATTTCTGTATCCTGCAACTTTACTAAATTCCTTTATCAGTTCTAGCAGTTTTTTTGGTGGAGCCTTTAGGGTTTTCTATATAGAGTATCATGTTATCTGAAAATAGTGAAAGGATTAGTACTTCCTTACCAATTTGGATGTCTTTTATTCCTTTATGTTACTTTATGTTATCTGATTGTTATGACTAGGACTTCCAGTACTACGTTGAATGAAAGTGGTGATAATGGACATCCTTGTTTTGTTCCTGATCTTAGGTGGAAATCTCTCAGTATTTCACCACTGAGTAACATATCACATTGATTGATTTGTGAATATCGAACCATTGATACTGGGGATAAATCCCTCTGGATCATGGTGAATGCTTTGTTTAAATTTTGTTACTTTCAGTTTGCTAATATTTTGTTGAGGATCTTTGCATCTATGTTCATCAGAGATATTTGTCTATAGTTCTCTTTTTCATGGTGCCTTTATCTGATTTCAGTATCATGGTGCTATCTGCCTCATAAATTGAGTTATTACTGATTCAGTCTCCTTGCTGATAAGCGGTCTGTTCAAATTTTATATTTCTTCTTGCTTCAGTTTTTGTAGGTTATATGTTTCTAGGAATTTATCCATTTCTTCTTGGTTGTCTACTTTGTTGGCATATAGTTTCTTAAATTATTCTCTTACAATCATTTGTATTTCTGTGATGTTGATTTTTATTTCTCCTCTTTAATTTGTGATTTTGTTTATTTGATTCCTTTCTTTTTTTTAATGAGTCTGGCTAAAGTTTTATCAATTTTCTTGATCTTTTCAAAGAAATATCTCCTTTATTTCCTTACTTTTGCTGGCTTTGTGTTTTGTTTTTTCTTCTTTTTCTAACTTCTTCAGGTATAAGGTTAGGTTGTTTGAGATTTTTCTTGCTTCTTGATGTAAGCCTGTATTGCTCTAAACTTCCCTCTTAGAACTGCTTTTTCTGTATCCCAAAGATTTTGGACTGCTGTGTTTTCATTTTCATTTGGTTTATGTACTTTTTTATTTTGTCTTTGATTTCTTCAATCACCCATTCATTGTTTAGTAGCATGTTGTTTAACCTCTGATATATTTGTGGTTTTTCCAGATTTTTTCTGGTGGTCGATTTCTAGTTTCATAGCACTGGAGAAAAGATGAATGGCAGGGTGCCTGGGTGGCTCAGATGGTTAAGCATCTGACTTCAGCTCAGGTCATGATCCCAGGGTCCTGGGTTTGAGCTCCATGTTGGGCTCCTGTTCAGCAACGGGCCGGCTTCTCCCTTTCTTTCTTCTTGCTGCTCCTCCTCCTTGTGCTTTCTCTTTCATAGCCTGAAAAATAAATAAATCTTAAAGGAAAAAAAAAGATGCATGGTATGACATCGACATTCTTGAATTTGTTGAGGTTTGTGTTCTGGAGAATGTTCCAGGTGCACTTGAAAAGAATGTGTATTCTGCTGTTTGAAGATAGAGTATTTTGAACACATCTGTTAAATCCTTCTGGTCCAGTGAGACATTCAAAGCCACTATTTCCTCGCTGATTTTCTGTTTAGATGATCTGTCCATCGATGTATATGGGATGTTAAAGTGCCATGCTATTATTGTATTACTACCAATTATTTCCTTTATGTTTGTTTTTTTTAAAACATCATAGTTTTGTCTTTGTTTTCTTTGTTTTTAAGATTTTATTTATTTATTTGACACAGAGAGAGATCACAAGTAGGCAGAGAGGCAGGCAGAGAGAGGAGGAGACAGGATCCCTGCTGAGCAAAGAGCCCTACATAGGGCTCCATCCCAGGACCCTGAGATCATGACCAGAGCTGAAGGTAGAGGCTTTAACCCACTGAGCCACCCAGGTGCCCCTTTATGTTTGTTTTTAACTGCTGTAAGTATTTGGGTGTTCCCATATTGGGTGCCTAAATATTTATAATTGTTATATCTTCTTGTTGGACTGTCCCTTGAGTGATTGCATAGCATCTTTCTTTTTCTCTTGTTATAGTCTTTGTTTTAAAATCTGTTTTGTCTGAGATAAGTTACTGCTGTCCTGGCTTTTTTTTTTTTTTTTTTTGCATATGCATTTGCATGATAAATCCTTCCCATCCTTTCACTTTCAATCTGCATGTGTCTTCAGGTCTGAAATGAGTCCCTTGTAAGTAGCATATAAATGGGTCCTGGATTTTTTTTTATCCATTCCATTACCCTGTGTCTTTTAATTGAAGTGTTTAGTCCACTTACATTCAAAGTAATTATTGATAGGTGTGTATATATTGCCATTTTGTTTCATGGTTGTTTTTGTAGTTCTTTTTCTTTCTTCCCTTGCTGCCTTCTTTGATGATAAGTTGGCTTTCTTTAGTGATATACATGGATTCCTTTATCTTTACTTTTTGCACATCTGTTATTGGTTTTTGATTTGTTACCATTCTGTTTTATATATGGTCTTCTGTATATAGCAGTCTATATTAAGTCGATGGTAGCTCTAGTTTGAAAACATTCTTATTCCTCTTCTCCCCATGTTTTAGGCATATACTGTCATACTTTACATCCTTTTATTTTGTGGGTCCCTTGACTGATTTTAACAGATATACTTATTTTTTCTGCTTTTGTGCTTCCTATTTTCCTTACTTTTGCTTATGGTTTTTCCACTCAAAGAGTCCCCTTTAATATTTCTTGTAGGGCTTGTTTAGGGGTTATGAAATCCTTTAACTTTTGTTTGTCTGGGAAACTATCTCTCCTACTAATCTGAATGATAGCTTTGCTGGATAGAGTATTCTTGGCTATAGATTTTTTTTTTTCTTTTTAGGACTTTGAATATCTTCGGCCACTCCCTCTGGCCTGAAAAATCAGCTGAAAGCTTTATGGGGTTTCCCTTATATATAAATGCTTTCTTTTCTCTTCTGTTTTTAAAATTGTCTCTTTGTCACTACATTTTGCCATCTTCATTTTATGTGTCTTGGTGTAGGCCTCCTTGGATTGATTTCATTTGATGATCTCTATGCCTCCTGGATCTGGATTTCTGTTTCCTTCTCCAGATTCAGGATGTTTTCAGCTATTATTTCTTCAAATAAAATTTCCAATCCCTTTTCTTTCTCTTCTCCTTCTAGGGTTCTTATTTTTTTTTAAAGGTTTTATTTATTTATTTGACACACAGAGAGAGATTACAAGTAGGCAGAGAGGCAGGCAGAGAGAGAGGAGGAAGCAGGTTCCCTGCTGAATGGAGAGCCTGATGCAGGCCTGGATCCCAGGACGCTGAGATCATGACCTGAGCCGAAAGCAGAGGCTTTAACCCACTGAGCCACCCAGGCGCCCCTTCTAGGATTCTTATAATGCAAATATTATTATACTTTATAGTGTCACTGAGTTCCCTGTCTATTCTCATTTTGCAAAATTTCTTTTCATCTCACCTGCTCAGCTTAATTCAATTTCTCTGTCCTCCAGGTCACTGATTTGTTCTTCTACTTTTTCTAGTCTACTATTTATTCTATCTGTGTATTTTTAAGTTCATTTATTGGCTTATTTATTTCTGATTGGTTCTTTTTTATCACTGTTAAGGATCTCACTGATGTCTTCTAGTTTTTCCTCAAGTCCAGTATCTTTATAATCATGACTTTAAATTCTCTGTCAGGCATACTACTTATCTCCATTTCACTTAAGTCTCTTGCTGTGATTTTTTTTCTGTTCTTTCATTTGATATGTATTTCTGTGTCTCTTCATTTTGTTTAACTCTGTGTCTGTTTCTGTGTGTTAGGAAAGACAGCTGCATTTTCTGCACTTGAAAGTAATGACCTTATGAAAAAGAGGTCCCGTAGTACCCTACCATGCAGTGTCTCTCTTCATTGGAACCTGGCCCTTTGTGGGTGTCTTTTATGTGTGATGCATGCACCCTACTGCTGTGGCTGAGCCACTTTTTCCTTCGGTCCAGTCATCTGCAATGGCTCTCTTTGCCTGTTCTGGTCAGTGTTTGGTCTCTGTGATGTTAGTAGGCTTGGGTTGACTCAGACTAGGCATTTTGCAGAGATGCAGTAACAGTAAACTACAGGGTGCTTTCCCTGTGCTGTCCCCTGAGAAGTTTTTTCTTTTGGTTGGTGGGGCCTGCAATCAGATCAGTTTTCTGCTTCTAGCCCACTGTTGGATCTCTTTCTAATTAGTATGTTTGGTTATCTAACCCTATTTCCAGGGCAGGACTCACTTTGGACTAGTGCGGAACAGTAGTGGCTGCTTGCACACTGCCTGGCCTGTGGTACCCCCCAGTATGGGCTCTAGCCAAGAGCATATTGGAAAAGGCAGATCTGCTCAAGTAAAGTGCAGTGGGGCACCTGCATCACCCAGATTGAGGCAGGCTGTCCAGAGGTGTAGAAGTGCAGCATGGGGTGAGAGGACATGGCAGTGCTAGGAAGTTAGGTAAGGAGTCCACAGGTGGCTACGTGTTTTCCCTCAGGAAGGGAAATGGCATTTTTCAGTTCCTCTGTTCCTGTAGGAGTTCCCCAGTGATTTCTGTTCCTCCAGGACACATTCTGAGACTGGTAAATAACTCCCTCCTATATGCTCCAGGTACCTTTCAAACTGTTGTTTCTATGCTGTATCTCCTTGTTTGTTGTGCTGTCTCTTTATGGACAAGGACTCAGTGTCCTCTCACCTTCCTGGCCCTCCCACAAACTAGCACACTGATTTTTTAAAATTCTGGGCTTTCAATTCTGGTGGTTGTAAGAACTTCATGTAATGGTGCTGTTATGGTGATTTGTCTCCCCCATGTGGACTCCCTGGTGTGAAGATCTGCTTCTCTCCCCTCTCCAGACCTGCAGCATCTCTCCCTCCTGCAGATATCCCCATAAGTCTGCTTAGTTCCTGGCTGCATTTCTACCCTATCTACCCTCTTAAATGTGATCTCTTCTCTACATTTAGTTGTGGAGTTTCTTCTGCCTGTCTTCAGGTCATTTTCTGGCTTATTTACACTGATGTGAGTGTTATCAAGTTGTATCTATGGGATGAGGTGAGCCTAGGGTCCTCCTACTCCACCATCTTCCCCAGAAGTCTGGAAAGTAATTGACTTTTGTGTATTAACCTTGAATCCTGCAACTTTGCTGTAATTGCCTATGACTATTAGGTAATTTTACCTATGATAATGGTAGGTATATGTTCACAGAAAGTTTTATACACAAATATTCGGAGCTACTTTATTCACAATATCCCCAAACTGGAACCAATTAAAATATTTATCAATAATGACTTAATTATTCACTTAATAATGACTTAATTATCAGGCTTATCCACATAATAGAACACTATTCAGCATTATAAAGGTATGATACATACCACATGTGGATAAAACTTAAAATAACATGCTTAGCGAAGAAAGAATATACCAGAAGAAAAGAAGCATAGTGTATAATTATATCTGTATAGATTTGAAAAACAAAAACAAAAACAAAAAACCTAACCTTGTCTATAGACATGAACTGTCATTTTTGGGGAAAACAGGATGGATTTAGCAAAAGACAATAAGTATGTATTTCATAGACACATAAGGAAATTTAAGGAAATAAAAGATATGTTTATTATCTTGGCAATTCTTTCATAGTTGAATACATATAACAAAATATCTTAAATTGTACATTTTAAATGTATTCACTTTACTGCATGTCAGACATCAATAAAGTTGTAAAAACATTTTTAAAAATATCCCCAGTGACTGCCATTATTACTCATAATATAAGCCAAAGACATTAGCATTACCTAGCTGTTCTACATGTGGGGTGAAATATCCTTGAACTTTTCCCACTAGTAGTCTCTTCTTTGTATTTTCCTTATCACTCTCAAACTATATTGGTTTCCTCCTTTCTTTCAGATTTCAAGGACAGTGCAAAATTCAGTACATTTTTCTTCCTATTTTTTTTCCTGCTTAAAATACTCTTATCAGTCTGCCTTGTTAAATCTGTTGTCTCTAAATACTTTCTCACATATCATCTATGAAATGATATTTTCCTGACAATCCTAAATAGAAATATATCTTTCATCATATATACAACATTCCCTCATTTCCCTTTCTTTATTTTTTCCACAGCATTTACCTCTAACTGTTTTATTATATTTATGCTTAAAACTTTATATTAATAAGATATTCCAGTCTTGCCAAAATAAGTCCACTATACCCAGCTTCCCCAATGGATTACAACTAAAATCTGAACAAAATACAAGAGTTACCACAGAATTCTCTCTAATATTCATGTCACTGGGATCCCAGAAGGAGAAGAAAAAAAAAATGGACAGAGAAATATATTTAATGAAACAATGGGAAATCATTTTCAAGCTTGGTAAAAGACATAAATCTACAGATTTTTAAGTCTCCAAAGATAAAGAAAATCTATTCCAAAGAATCAGAAAAATATGTGATATTATACATAGATGAACAGCAATTTGAATGACTAATTCCCCATAAGGAAGCTTAAAGTCCAGAAGACAGTGGAGCAATATTTTTAAAGTGCTGAAATTTATTTTTAAAATACCAGTTAACCTAGAACACCATATACAGAGAAAATATATTTCAGTAATGCAGATGAAATAAAGGCTTTGCTAGATGAGAAAACTGAGAGAATCCATCACCAACAAACTTTCTCAAAATGAAATCCTAAAATAAGTTCTGGTTGAGGAGAAATTACACAAATGAGAAAGTTATGTGATCAATAGTAAAGGAAAAGCAACATAATTTATAATTATTTGGTTAAATATGAAACTCATTTGCTCCTGTTGTTTGAAAGAACTTTTAAATAGCTTTTGTGGGGTTTTCATGCATGCAGATATACATATGACCACTGCAGCATGTAGGGAACTACAGGATCCTATAGTGGGGTGGTTCATTTACATTTCACTTGAAGTGGTAAAATATTAATTCTAAGTCAATTATGAAAGTTTTAGTACATATTGCAATCTGTAGATCAGTGGTTTGCAGTCCCATTTGCTCCCAATAGACATTTGACAATTTCTGGAGATACCACTTTTTGTTGCTGGTATCTGGCAGCCATAGACGAGAGAAGCTGCTAAACATCCCATGGTATGGTATACAGAACAACCTTCACATCAAAGTATTACCTGGCTAAAAATAGTAATAGGCCCTAAATTGGAAAGTCATGCTTTGGAGCAATCCCTAAAAAAGTATAATAGCTATAGCCAAGTCAATAGATAAATTAAAACCCATTACTAAAACTATTCAAGTCCCAAAGTAGGCAGTGGAGGAGGGGATGAAGAAGACCCAACAAACAAGAAATACACAACAAAACGGTAAACACAAATTCAACCATATCACTAATTACATTAAATGAAAATGATCTAAACACACCAACTTAAGATAGACATAGTAAAATCAAATAAAAGAACAAGATCCAGGGCACCTGGATGGCTAAGTCATTAAGCCCGCACCGGGTTCCATCCCAGGACCCTGGGATCATGACCTGAGCTGAAGGTAGACACTTAACGACAGAGCGACACAGGCGCTCCTATCTTTTTTTTTTTTTTTTTTTTTTTTT
>LNAC01001145.1:195805-222054 GCA_002007465.1 Ailurus styani | reverse complement strand
CCCGCAGCGCCCCTTTTTTTTTTTTTTTTTTTTTTTTTTTTTAAGATTTTACTTATTTGAGAGAGAGAGAGGGAGGGAGAAGCAGACTCTCCATCAAGCAGGGATCCTGATTTGGGAGTCGATCACAGGATTCGGGGACCATGATCTGAGCCAAAGGCAGATGCTTAACTGACTGAATCATCCAGGTGCCCACAAAAATGTACTTTAAATATAAATACATAGATAAGTTAAAAAGATGGAAAATATATGCCATGCAGACTGTATTTAAAGGAGGCTGAAGTGGCTATATCAATATAAGACAAAGTAGAACTCAGAACAAGAAATATTGTCAAGGATAGGGACGCCTGGGTGGCTCAGTAGGTTAAGCAGCTGGTCCTGGGATCCAGTTCCCCATAGGGCTTCTTACTCAGCGGGGAGCCTGCTTCTCCTCCTGCTTGTGTGCTTGCTCGCTCTCTGACAAATAAATAAAATCTTTAAAAAAATATTGTCAAGGATAAAGATGGAAATTATAGAAAAATTAAAGAATGAATTCTCAAGAAGATATAACCATACTAAATGCATATGCACTTAAATGCAGAACTTTAGAGTACATGAAGAAAAAATGATGGAATGAAAGAACATATTAGTTAAATGCACTGTTATATTTAGAGAATTTAAGATTCCTCTTTTATTACCTAATAATATAGATAGAAAATTGGCAATCAAAAGGTATGGAATGCAACTAAAAATAGATTAGACTAAAATTTATAGTATTAAATATTACTAAAAAATGCTATATGGTAGTAAGTATACATTAATTAGTTTCATTTACCATCTTTCTTTATTGGTTATAAACTCCACTAAGGGAAGTAATTCTGCTTCTTTTGTTTACTGCCTTGTCTTCTATGGCTACGTGAATGCTAGGCACATTACAGATGCTTACTAGGTACTGAATAGATGAATGCAGTCAGTCATCATTTTATTTTACTTGCTCATTTCAGGAAGAAGAATTTTAATTCTTTGAAATTTTTACAAATGTGAAAGATACCCAATGTCTGCACTAGCAGTGGTGATGACTCACTTTACAATCCATATTCATTCTCAAGGGAATTCCTAAAATGCACCCTTCTCATAAGTTGCAAGGTGAAAGCCCTATGGCTTTCTCAACATTTTTCTCTTCTGCCCACTTCTCACCAGCGTTCCCTTATGGTTACAGTGAGAGTACAAATCAACCCAATTCAGATTGCCATTTGGATTATCTGGTCTAAAATTCCTCTATTAAAAAAAAAAGACATGGTCAGATGGATGTTCTTATTTGGTTAATTTTATAAGATAAACTATAAGCATGTCTCATAAAGACACTGAGAAAATCCATAACACACGGAAGATTTCACACCCTGAAATAATCTTATCTTTATTAAATACTAAAATATCCTAGAAACAGTGCTAAACACTTGTAACCATTAACTTATGACATAGGTATTATTATATCTGTTTTACAGATACTTGTTAGATAAATTAAATATAATTTCCACTTCCAGAAATAGTAAGTGGAAGAATTAAGATTCTAATGCTTGGTCTCACTAAAATTAGAATCCAGGAAATTTATACCAAAGAATTGTAGGAGAATGGAAATAGGTAGAAAATAAGACCCAGAAGTCTCGGCTGATTTTAGTCATGAATAATTGTAGAACACATTTTCGGATCTGTCTGGTCCTTACTCCATAGATGATAGGGTTCAACATAGGGGGTACAAACAAGTACATGTTGGCCAGCAGGATGTGGGTATGGCGTGGTATATGCTTACTAAAATGGTGGGTGAGGAAGGAGAAAAGAGCAGGGATGTAAAAGGTGAGGATGACACATACATGGGACCCACAAGTGCTGAGGGTCTTCAACCTGGCATCATTAGAAGGGAGATTAAATACAGTCTGAAGAATCTGTACATAGGACAGAGAGATACATGTCACATCAGTTCCGACAATTAAGATAATGACTGCTAAACTATAAAGACTATTGATAGAAATGTCAGCACAAGCCAATTTCACCACTGCCATGTGCTCACAGTATGTGTGGGGGACTACATTGGACTGGCAATATGGCCATCTCCTCACCAGGAAGGGATGTGGTGTCATTAGTACTAACCCACGTAGAAGTGCAACTATGCCAACCTGAGCCACCACAGAATTTGTAAGAATGGATGAGTGTCTCAGTGGATTGCAGATTGCCACATACTGGTCTAGTGCCATGGCCACAATAAGCCCTGACTCCACCCCAGAGAAAGCATGGATGAAAAACATCTGAGTGAGGCAGGCATGGAAGCTGATTTCATGATAATTGAACCAGAATACACCCAACATCTTGGGAAGAGTGGAGGTTGACAAGATGAGGTTTGTGATGGCCAACATGGAAAGAAAATAGAACATGGGCTCATGGAGAACCATCTCAGTTTTCATGAGGAAAAGGATGAGTATGTTTCCCATGATGGCAACAATATACATTGAGCAGAAAGGAATGGATATCCAAATATGCAAGTCTTCTAGACCAGGTATGCCCATCAGGAGGAAGGTACTAGGATTGGTGAATGCAGCGGAGTTAAAGTCATCCATGATGATTCTGGCTACATGAAGATATATTCTTGCTTTCTTTACCTCCTTTGTCCCTGGAGTAGTCAAATGCACGTATACTCAGATAAATATACAGTAGAATTACTTAGTGTGAAAATACAACTAAGCAAATTTATTCATATTTTAAGTCCTCCTTGATAAGCTTCTCTGAGATCACAAGTATTATTATTCACTGCCAGCTGTTAATCTCATTAAGAACTAGCTGGAGGGTGCCTCGGTGGCTCAGTGGGTTAAAGCCTCTGCCTTTGGCTCAGGTCATGATCTCAGAGTCCTGGGATGGAGTCCCACGTTGGGCTCCCTGCTCAGCAGGGAGCCTGCTTCCTCGTCTCTCTCTGTCTGCCTCTCTGTCTACTTGTGATCTGTGTAAAAAAAAAAAAAAAAAAAAGAACTAGCTGGAGTACAGAGTGTCTCCTTAGGCACAGAAGATCCTCAGTATTCTGCCTGACACTAAGTATTCTCTTTCTGTTTGTGAAAGCCAGGTTGAGAAAATGGTTGGATAAATAACTCAGGTTCCTCACATTAACAAGACAATGGGGCAGGGGATGGGGAGAATTATAACATTCCCCTCAGTGAAAAGTACCCTTCCAAAATAATCTTGGAGACTTTTTGTATGAGGTAAATTCTAAATAAGATTTTTGAAAGCAGAACGTGAAGGAATAATAAGCTTTCCATACTTACAATGCTTTGAATGACAATAAGCTTTTCATATTTACAATGCTTTTTGAAATTTACTGCCCTAGTGAATTTTTGGGTGTAAAAGAACCAGCATCTGATCACTTAAATGTATAATAGCTTTAAAACACCAACGATTCATTGACACACCCAAAAAAGTATGCTCCCTGGATTTTCTAGTATTCCTGGAAAAAATGTGACTTGGTCAAGTTGTCTATGTTTTCATTGTAATTCATGCCTATACCCATATCTATCTATCTATTATCTATCTATCTATCTATCTATCTATCTATCTATCTATCTATCTATCTATCTATATCTCTCCCCAAAAGGATAACCATTAAATTCGTTTAACAAAATTCCCAGGGAGGAGAAATTACTTGCTAAAAACACATCCTGTTTTTATTATTATTGAAGTGTAATTGACATACAATGTTATATTAGTTTCAGGTGGACAACTTAGTAATTCCACAATTCTATACATTACTCATTAAATCATTAATTCTTTCTTTTTTATAAAATTTATACTGAGGTAGTAACTAGGGTGCATGAGCTTCTTACCACATCTAAGAAATTAGAATAGTACACTTTGGGAAAGAAGGACTGATGAGCTCAAAATCAATCAAACAACATCAACATTTGAAAGTAGTAACTGTTGATACCTTTTGGTATCAAACTATGTACCACACAAAATGCAAATGTTATTTCCAGTATCCAATTTCTGATTTGCACAAAATCTGATGAGGTTGTCATTATTCTCAATTTATAAAAGAAGAGACTTATACTTTACATAAGCTAAATATTCCTCCAAAGTAACACAATCAGCATGTTGTAGGGAAAAACACACCCTAGTTTCACTCCAAAACTTCACCTTTGTTCCACTATAATATGCAATAAAAATAAAAAGGAAATTCCTGCTAACGGTTTTACAAGTTTTATCATAAATGATTCTCACAGTGTATTCAGAAGTAATAAGGACATATATTCTTATTTCTTTTGCTTTCTAACTGTGGTTTTATGGA
Source organism: Ailurus styani (assembly GCA_002007465.1). Classification (NCBI taxonomy): domain Eukaryota; kingdom Metazoa; phylum Chordata; class Mammalia; order Carnivora; family Ailuridae; genus Ailurus; species Ailurus styani. The sequence continues at coordinate 217,754 of LNAC01001145.1, read as the reverse complement.
TTGACTAATATGGCTCATGCAAAATCCATAAAATAATCATAAACTTTCTATTCTTTTTTTTTTTTTATAAAGATTTTATTTATTTATTTCACAGAGGGAGAGAGATCACAAGGAGGCAGAGAGGCAGGCAGAGAGAGAGAGAGGGGGAAGCAGGCTCCCCGCTGAGCAGGGAGCCCGATGCGGGCCTCGATCCCAGGACCCTGAGATCATGACCTGAGCCGAAAGCAGCGGCTTTAACCCACTGAGCCACCCAGGCGCCCTAAACTTTCTATTCTAACATCTCTGTTAATGCCAGATGTTCACTGTGAAACAAACTCACTGTGAAACTAATGGTTAGTATGTTATTTCTTATTAAATCCTACCTAAACCCAGAGAATATACCTACATACACTTCCTTTACCAAAGTTGGTACCAGCTGACTTGTGGGCCAAAATTTCTAAAGGATGGTTGAGGAGAACTTCAAGAGCATCCTCATTTAACTTTATAAATGGCTAGTTCTTCATGGTGGGGCTACACCGATTACCTGTCAACAATGAGACAATCCAGAGAAGTCTCTTACTTATTAAATCCTACCTAAACCCAGAGAATATACCTACATACACTTCCTTTACCAAAGTTGGTACCAGCTGACTTGTGGGCCAAAATTTCTAAAGGATGGTTGAGGAGAACTTCAAGAGCATCCTCATTTAACTTTATAAATGGCTAGTTCTTCATGGTGGGGCTACACTGATTACCTGTCAACAATGAGACAATCCAGAGAAGTCTCTTACTATCTTCAGAGGTACCACCTTGTCTTTATGCTCTCAGTTTATTTTCAGCACAGTTGAGTCTCGAGAGTCCAAATTAATTTTGAGTATTTGTTCCTGAGCTCTAGAAAGCTCTTCCTCACACAAATATACTAGTTCCCTCATCATTGCCTTTCTCTTCTTAGGCTTGAGTAAATATAGATGTGTTGTCTATTCCTTCAGATTAATTGTGTTGTTGAGTCAAAGTCAGGAACTCAGAGATTTGAATTATTCCCACCTGAAAGGCTAATTTCATATTTTGTAGTTCCACTGGAGGGGAGTCCCAGGAGCTCAAACCCTTCAACAGATGTTTCTTTACCTTCTGAGAAGTATAAATGGTACCAGAGGAAATACACAATTATGTTCACAATTACTCTGTCACATGATGTCAGTTGATAATGAAATTTGATTTGGGTGAGGTTTTGAAATGAATAAAAAAATCAGCAATAACTTCTAAAAATTAGCAAAAAGTCAATGGAAAGTTACAGCTAGTAATATGTCCTGGAGATCTAATGCACAGCATAATGATTATAGACAAAAACATTGCATTATAAAATTCAAAGTAGCGGGCGCCTGAGTGGCTCAGTGGGTTAAAGCCTCTGCCTTCGGCTCAGGTCATGATCTCAGGGTCCTGGGATCGAGGCCCACATCAGGCTCTCTGCTCGGCGGGGAGCCTGCTTCCCCCTCTCTCTCTGCCTTCCTCTGCCTACTTGTGATCTCTCTCTCTGTGTCAAATAAATAAATAAAATCTTTTAAAAAAAAGAAGTTCCATTCTTTTTTAAAAAAACAAAAAACAAAAAACAAAGACAAAATTCAAAGTAGCTAATAGATTACATTTTAAGTGTTCCCAGCACCAAAAAAGAAATGGTAATAAGATAAAATATAAAAGATAAGATTATAGAATTAGAAAAGAAGATAAAAATATAAAAAATAAGAAAAAATGAGAAATGATAAAAAAGATATGATTAAAGGTGTTAGCTAATGCTACAGTGGTAATCATACTGCAATATGTAAATGTGCCAAATTAACAACTGTACACCTTCAACTTACACAGTTATATGTCAACTGTAGCTCAATATAAATAAGGTTTTTAAAAAGTCAGAAGTTTCAGAACTTACAGAGATCTTAAAAACAGATAGAGTAGAGGTTTCTGGGGTGGCTCAGTCTGTTAAGCGTCTGCCTTCAGCTCAAGTCATGATCCCAGAGTCCTGGGATGGAGCCTTGCATTGAGGGGGTCCCTGCTTAGTGGGGAGCCTACTTCTCCCTCTCCCTTTGCCCCTCCCCCTGCTCCTGCTCTCTCTCGCTCTCAAATAAATAAGTAAAATATTTTTTTAATGTTAGTTTTTTTGTTGTGTTATGTTAGTCACCATACAGTACATCATCTTAAAAAAAAAAGATAGGGCGCCTGGGTGGCTCAGTGGGTTAAAGCCTCTGCTTTCGGCTCAGGTCATGATCTCAGGGTCCTGGGATCGAGGCCCGCATCGGGCTCCCTACTCAGCGGGGAGCCTGCTTCCCCCTCTCTCTCTCTGCCTGCCTCTCTGCCTCCTTGTGATCTCTCTCCCTCTGTGAAATAAATAAATAAAATCTTAAAAAAAAAAAGATAGATTACCCAAATAAGCTTATAAATATAAATTACTCTTGATAGAAGACTTCTCAGCATTAATGATAAGCAAAATATTGTCAATTAATTTTATCCCAGAAATGCAAGTTTGGTTTAATAGCTGATGATAAAAGAATATAACATAAAAGGGGAAAAACATAATTATATCCATATGTGCAGAAAAAGCATTTGTTAAAATTCAATAGCCATTCATGACTAAAGATAAAAAAGTCTTAGCATAGACCAGAAATTAAGCTTACAATGAGATGTCTTCAATCCAAGAAAAATATATTCAAAATGTAAATAACAAACCCTACAGTAAGCATTACATTAAAGGCAAAAGATTTGATTGCCCCCTTCAGGTGTCTAGGGGACATCAATACAAGATTATAGAACAATTAAAAGTTAGGATAATTTAGATAGTGTGGTATCAGTTCAGGGACAGAAAAATAGATCAGTGAAACAGAATAAAGATAAAACAAAGTCACATATTGTGTTCCAGAAGATACGAGAAAAGAAAATGATAGACAATATCTGTTATGAACATTGGTGCACAAATCCTCAATAACATTCCAGCAAACCAACTTCAGCAGCATCTTAAAAGGAGTACACATTATAACCAAGTGGGATTTAACCTTCGTATTAGGAAAAACTGAGTCCTCCCTTCTGTATTTCTCCTTTACTCTTACACCACCACCTCACTCATAACACTTCTGACACCAGATGTGGGGGTGGTTCCCCCACCTGGCAGTTCTGCAACACCATCTGGGAGTCCTATATTTAACTCAATTCTGACACTATCCACCTAGAGATAGCATCAGCTCCCACAAGTTAAGGGCTCAGTCTCACAAGATTGCTCCCATTCCACTTCAGATGCCAATCACAAATCCAGGCTGTCATCTTAAGTCAGAGCTTGCTATATTGTCCTTCTCATTTTTGATTAATTTTCTAGAGTGGGTCACAGCACTCAGAAAAACCCTCACTTATGATTTCTAGTTTATTAAAGGATATGATAAAGGATACAGATGAATAGCTAGATGAAGAGAAGCATAGACAAGGTCAGGGAAGGTCCTTAGCACAGGAGCTTTTGTCCCTGTGCAGTTGGAGTGCATCACCCTCCCGATAGGTGGATGATGTGTTTAACAACCTGGAAGCTCTCCAAACCCAATACAGTTGGGATTTTTTATGTAGACTTCCTCACTTAGGCAATATCAATGACTAACTCTATTTCCAGCCCCTCTCCTCTATCTGGAAAAATGGCTGGGGCTTAGGGATGCAAAGACCAAAAACTGTAAAACTCTTAAGAGAAAATGTCAGGAAAAAGTCTTATAACGGTGGATTTAGTGATGAGTTACTAAATAAGAAACCAAAAGCATAGGGAACAAAAGAAAAAAAAATTATATATTTGGTTGTTGCTAGGAGCTGGTGAAGGAAAAAGTGAGAAGTTATTTCATAGGCATAGAATTTTAGTTTTACAGGATGAAAAGAGCCAAGGAATGGGTGGTGTTGACAGCTACAAACAATGTCAATGTATTAATTCCAATGAACTGTACACTTAAAAATGGTTATGGTGAATTTTTTGTTATCTGTATTGTACCTCAACAAACAAACAAAAAAATGGGGGGGGGGAGAAACCCACATATGACCTATAACAATGTGTGGATAGAATGGAGTTTCCAACAAAGAATACGTAATCAAATTAGGGAAATATGTATCCCCATCCCATATTACACCCTCTGCCCAAAACAATCAACTTTATATTGTTTGTACAATTAGTGAATTAGAAAATATTGTTTTTAGAAGAAAACATAGAAATATCTTATTATCTTGATATAGGCTATGCTTTCTTAAATAGGAGCACTGTCTCCAATAAGAACAGTAAAATATAAAGAACCCCATGATAAATCCCAATTTACGTGGCAATTTTGTATATGACAAATGTGGTTTTCCAAATCAGTAGGGCAAATTTACTTTATGTAAGTAATGGTGCCAACACAACAGGTTATTTATTATGCAAAAATACCCCAAAGTACTTATGAAAAGTAGGTTCAGCTAAATTATTCTGAAAACTTAAATGTATAAAAAAACAACAAATGGTTTAGTATATACAATAACCTAGACTGTATTATAGGATTTAATTGCATATATCATAAACTATGTTCTCTACTATATATGCATATAGATAGGTATATAGAGAGATAGATACATACCTATCTTCTTATCTTGCTAGCTAGGTTATAAAAAAATTGAGGCAGGAATTATCAAGTGAAAGTACAGAAGCACCTGACAATTAAGAAATTATTTTTAACAATTATAGCAAAATAAAACATAATCACGATTTAAAAAAAATGAGATTTGAAGAACAAATATCTTGCACAGGAAATGGTAAACTCCACAATATACAAAGAAATGACCATGGAAGAGAAATCAATTCAAACAATTAAGCAGAAAAGTTAGTGAAAGGATATCTATAAGTAATTCAAAAGAGAGCAATTCTGTATGGACTATACATTTTTAAAAAATGGCTAATCTCATTAAAGAATGTTCAATATGCATACAATTTTGAACTGAAATGTAATATAATACAGGCAATATAAGTAATACAAATAATATAGTGACTCAGAATTTGCCTATAAATAGAAGAGGGGCATCTGGCTGACTCAGTTGGTACAGCACGTGACTCTGGATCTCAGGGTCATGAGCTCAAGCTCCATGTTGGGTATGGAGCCTAACTAAAAAAAAAAAAAAAAAAAAAAGGAAAAAAAAACCAAAGTCATAGAACTACCCACCTAAAAGAATTAAATTTACCCTGCATAAATTATATCTCAATAAACCTGACTTTAAAAGAAGGAATGGAGGAGCCTGGCTGGCTCAGTCAGTAGAGCATGTGTCTCTTGATCTTGGGGTTGTGGGTTTGAGCCCCAGGTTGGGTGTAGAGATTACTTAAGAATAACATCTTTAAAAAAATAAACAAAAAAATAAATAGAATCAGAAAATACTTACAGTGGTAGTTAATATAGCAATACTTAATGGCATAAACTTAAATATAAATATAAATGGCATAAACTTAAATATATGTAAATATAAATATAAATAAACTTAAATATAAATTGGATTTGTGACAAAAAACATTCTAGACACACACATTATAACTGTTCACAAAAATTAGCTCTAAATGTATCACAGACTTAAAAGTAAAATGCAAAACTAAAACCTCCTGAAAGATAACATAGAACATATAGTTGACCATGGGTTAGACAATCAGTTTTTACAACACCAAAGACATCACACATGAAATAATAATTCATTAATTAGATTCCAATTAAAATTTAAAACTTTTGTTCTATGAAGGACACTGTCAAGAGAATAAGATGACTAGTCACAATAGTGTGAGAAAATATTTACAAAGACATGTCTGGTAAAAGATTGTTACACAAAATATATAAGGAATTCTTGAAACTCAACAAGAAGAAAATGATTGACCCAACTTAAATAGGCATCTCACCACAGAAGATATACGGATGGTAAAGAGCGTATAAAAACATGCTTAACATCATCTCTTTGTTATTAGAGAATTGTAAATTAAAGCAACAATGAGATAGTGTAACACATCTATTATAATTGGGAAGATTCAAGACCCTGATAATACCAAATGCTGATGAAGAAGTAGAACAATAGGAACTCTTATTCATTGCTTGTGGAAATGCAAAATTGTACACTCACTTGGAAGACAGTTTGGTGGTTTCTTACAAAACTAAACATATTCTTACCATATAGGTCAGCAATTACTATTTACTCAAAAGAGTTCTAAACTTATGCCCATGCAAAATCTGCACATGAATGTTTATAACAACTTTATTCTTAATTGCCAAAACTTGGGAGAAGCCAAGTTCTTTAGTAGGTGAATGAATAAATAATCTGTGGTACAAAATAATAGTAATAATAATCCGTGGTACATTCAGATAGTAGAATATTATTCAGCACTAAAAATAAATAACGTGTCAAGCCATGAAATAACATAGAGGAAACTTAAATGCATATTATTACATGAAAGAAATGAAGGCTACATGCTATATGATTTTAATTGTATGATGTTCTGGAAAATGTAAAACTAGGAGTAAAAAGACCAGTGGTTTCAGGGGCAAGGGAAAAAGAAGGATGAATAGGTAGAGGATAGAAGATTTTTACTACAGTGAAATTATTCTGTATGATATTAAAACAATGGATACATGTTACATGTCATGATACATTTGTCAACATGCACAGAATATACAACACCAAGGGTTAACCCTAATGCAAATTGTGGACTTTGAGTAATACTGATGTGCCACTGTCAGGTAACTGACTGCAACAAATGCATCACCTCCATGAAGAATGTTGATAGTAGGGTATGCTATTTGTATGTGAGGGCAGAGAGTATATGGAAACTGTCTGTATTCTCCTCCCAGTTTTGCTTTGGACCTAAAACTATTCTAAATAGTAAAGTTTACATAACTAGATAGATAATAACTTTTTTTTTTTAGAAATTGAATGACTAGCAACAGAGAGTGAATTTGATATTCCAATGTAAGAGGTCCAATATATCTATACAAATGAATATTTTGTGGAATTTTCAGTAGTTTTTAAAACCACCTATAGTCTCTTGATTATAATATTTCTTTTTTTCCCTAATATTTCTTCCAATTATAAACATGAATGGTGAAAGTTATAAAAGAATTGGCAATCTGTTAACACTAATTAACTTGAAAAAGACTTATAAGAATATATAAGAACTGCCAGAAAAATATAAAAGTTGGGTAATTTCTAGAGTAAGAAAGTATATTGTCCACATCATGGAAATTACAAAATTTATGTACACTCCAAATCACAGAGTTTCATGAAAGGAAGACTAACGAAATGTCCATTGTGTTTGTTGTCAGTATACTAGATTTAGACTTCATTTTATTTTTTTTTATTTTTTTTGAGATCTATTTATGTATTGTAATGGGGAAGAGGGAGAGGGAGAGAGAGTCTTAACTCCACACTAAGCGTGGAGCCTGACATGGGACTCGATCAACAACCCTGAGATCATGACTTGAGTCAAAACCAAGAGTCTGATGCTTAACTGACTTTGCCACCCAGGTGCCCCTGGATTTACACTTCTAAACAAATGTTTTTATTTTAAATATTTCAATTTCATTGTCAGAAAAAGTATACAGTTATTGCCAGATGGTCATTGTGAATAAATTGAGATGATCTGCATCATATAAAGCCTATTTAATAACATGCTGCATTTCTTCTCAAAACTAACCTCAGTTTGATGCAGAGAAAGGGGAACCCTCCTACACTGTTGGTGGGAATGCAAGCTAGTGCAGCCACTCTGGAAAACAGTATGGAGGTTCCTCAAAAAGTTGAAAATAGAGCTACCCTATGACCCAGCAATCACACTACTGGGTATTTACCCTAAAGATACAAAGGTAGTGATCCTTAGGGGCACATGAACCCGAATGTTTATAGCAGCAAAGTCCACAATAGCCAAACTATGGAAAGAACCTAGATGTACATCAACAGATGAATGGATAAAGAAGAGGTGGTATATATATACAATGGAATACTGTGCAGTTATCAAAAGAAACGAATTCTTGCCATTTGCAACGACATGGATGGAACTAGGGGGTATTATGCTGAGCGAAATAAGTCAACCAGAGAAAGACAATTATCATATGATCTCTCTGATATGAGGAACTTGAGAGTCAGGGTGGGGGTTCGTGGGGAGTAGGGAGGGAAAAATAATGAAACAAGATGGGATGGGGAAGGAGACAAACCATAAGAGACTCCTAATCTCAGAAAACAAATTGAGGGTTATTGGGGGGTGGGAGGGTAGGGATAGGGTGGATGGGTTATGGACATTGGGGAGGGTTTGTGCTTTGGTGGATGCTGTGAAAGGTGTAAGCCTGATGATTCACAGACCTGTACCCATGGGGCAAATAATAATAAAAATAAATAAATAAATAAATAAACAAATAGGAAAAAAAACTAACCTCAGTTTTAAATAGCTATTTTGATGAATAATAGTCTTGTTGGATGGGAAAACTATATGCAGATTTTCAGTTGACTACTGTAATTTTCTGTTTCTGTTCCTTTCCCTTTGTTTTATACTTTTTCCCAAACTAAGAGTTTTTAAGTTATATATTATTCTTGAAGCAAAGCAACTCCTAATTTCTAGCTGTGGCCCAAGCTGACTTGTATAGTAGAGCTCTACTTATACATAGAGCTGACCTCTACATTGGTTACACAAAAATCAAAGAATATATGATAAACTAAAACAAAACAAAACAATATATGATAAGTTAATCCTCAATTACATACCCAGTTTCTTTAAAATGGAAAAAAATTAAAAATTTCAGACACACTTTGCCCTTTCAATTTTTCTATGTTTAGAAAGATTATTAACTGTTATTAACTAGATTATTAACTGTTACAAGCAAGTGAAAAAGTGCTGACTCCCTACAAACCTATACTGACATCAATGTATTAGCCACTCCAGGTTGAGTGTGCCTGTGCTAAGGAATGATGGAATGAGAAAACATTTGTCATTGAAGAAACATACTAAGTAACTTATGCATCTTAAACTTGATTCTAGGTGTTTGGAAATTTGTGTTAGGGACACAAATTAGGAAATGACCCTGTACTAAAAATAGTAATGTCTTTCACAAAATAGTGTACAATTGTTGGGACTTATTGTATTCTATATATTAATTATGATTTTTTTAGTATGTATGACCCAACATTCACCTGGGAAATTTCTGTCTTCTTAGGTAATAGTGATTTACTTGAATATAAACAAAGTCATAATTCTGTGGCATCCACCTGTTTTGCTGGTTAATTTAAAAACAAAACAAAACAAACAAACAAAAATCAGCTTTTACAAACTCAAACATATGTGTTTGTGAAGACTTTAAGAAATCTCTCCTGGATATTTTTGGTTTTGACACCATAGGTGATAGGGTTCCTCATCGGAGGGATAAAAAGATAAATGTTGGCTATAAAGATGTGGATGTGAGGAGCTACGTTCTGACCAAATCTGTGGGTGATGAAGGAGAAAAAGGCAGGAATGTAAAACACTATGATGACCCAAGTATGAGAGCTGCATGTGCTTAGGGTCTTGAGTCTAGCCTCCTTTGATGGAAGTTGAAATACAGCATGAAGATTGAGAATATAAGAGCACATTATCAATATGAAGTCCAGCCCACCTGAAAGGAAGATGAGAATTAAGCCATAGAGTCTGTGGATCCTGGTATTGGCACAGTTTGATCAGGGCCATAAATTCACAGTAGGTATGGGTGATGACATTGATTTTGCAATAGGGAAGCCTCATCAGTAAGAAAGGATAAGTAAGAAAGGATCAGTAAGAAAGGATGAGGAGTCAGCAGGATAATTCCATGTAGGACAATGGCCAAACTCAAAGCCATGATCACTCTATGTTTAAGGATGGTGGAGTGCCTTAGAGGGATGCAGATGGCCACATATCGGTCAGAGGCCATGGCCAATAAAAATCCCAATTCCATGGTGGACAGAGAGTGGATGAAGAATATCTGGGTGAGACAAACTTTAAAGCTGATTCCTCTGTCATTGAACCAGAAGAGGCTGAGAATCTTCAGAAGGGCAGTGGTGCTAAGCATCAAGTCATTCAGAGAGAGCATGCAGAGGAAGAGATACATGGGCTCATGAAGACTGGGGTCCATCTTGATGATGAACACAAGGGCACAATTGTTCATCCGAGCCAGTAAGCAGACCAGGCAAAAGGGGTTGGAGATCCAGACACGAACAGCCTCTAGCCCTGGGATTCCAAGGAGAAGGAAAGTAGTTGTTGGGTAGAAACTGGTTCTATCCTGAACTAACATTTCAGTCACTAAACTTGCTGTAATCTAAGTGTGGCCAACATTATTTTCAATAGGTTGAGAATAAAAAATACTCTTTGTACCTGAAATATGCAACTGACCCATATCTTGTGATAATCTGCAATAGGAAACTTTGTGCCAGATTCAGGTATCAGGGTGAGGATGAGGAATTAGCCAATAATATTTGTTTTAATCTCAAAATTCAAAAGGTGCATGAAAGAGTAGGATTTCAGAAAGAACAGAAACCTAGGGAAAGAAAGAACAGAACCTAAAGTTGTGATATTTTGTTCCATATCTCATTTATTCTCCACTGCATAAACACCACCTAGTAATTTCTGGTAATATGCCAAGTACTTATTTTGCTTATACTTTTACTAAACAAATAAATAAGTACAAAAGAGCCTAATTTTCAAATGAAAACTAGAAAATTATTGCTCTGATTATGTCTCTGAAACACCTTTTGCTCTATCAAGCTTATTTTTTCTCTTCATTGGAAAATTTTCTTTTTATATAAAACCCTCTATAAAAACATACTGTTATTTTAGATTGAAAACCACTTACTGAACCAAGTACAAATCAATTTCTCTGAATGTGATCAGACTGACATGCAAAGACAAATATGAATATGTGGACCATTTAAATCTTGATTTTTAGTTTTAAAAACTGAACCTTGATTTTTAGTTTTAGTTAATCTTTGTTACTCTCACTTTATGAAGTTCAAACAAAGCATCCACCTACATCTCTCAGACACATTTCTATAACAGCAACAAAATAGGCACTATTTCAGAATTTAACCTACTTCATTTATCATTATTTTTGGTCTTAAGCATCTTTTAAATTTCCAAAATATTTTGTTCAGTTATATGCACCAGTAAGTCCATAAAATATTATGTTTAAATAATTCTGTTCTTGTCGTTAGTCTCCATTTTAAATTCCCTAAGCGCTGCCTTTCTTTTACTCACTTTAGCCTATATTGGAGACCCTCTAGACGCCCCCACAATTTAGCTTCTGAGGTAAAGACTGTCACAGCAGGAGACCTTCCTGACCCTGCTTCTCTCCTATGGTTGGAGTCTATTCATTGCTCACTAAACGTGCTATACAAGTTGTTAAATATTTTTAATTCCTTCTCTGTTTTTCTCTGGAGTAGAAATGCCTGTCTGACATAGTCTTCCTATTCCTTTATCTGACTGGTTTTTACCTGGGTTGCACTCAGCTTTCAGATGGCTGTAAGACAAATCGACTGCCTCCTACTTCTTGCTCTGGTGCCCAAAGGTTTTTCAGGAGGGTTATGCAAAATCAATGCCCCATGGGGTTGTCAGTGATTATGAATGAGAATATCTCTTTTTGTTCCTCTAGAGGAGTCTCACTGACCAGACAGATGACAGCCTTTGAGAGTTTTGCAGTCAATAGAGGACTAGCCTCGGGAACCAATAATGAAAGAGTCTGTGAGTTTTAGGGTCATAACGGTGATTGTTTAATTGCACTTTTGTGGGACTAAACATTACAGATTGTATAGGGAAAACATTGGTCTTCACAGCATAAAGTTGATTAAACTTTATATAGCCCCACATTTTTGAACAGTAGAGTTCTTTTTTTTTTTTTTAGGTTTTATTTATTCGTCAGAGAGAGAGAGAGCACAAGCAGGGGGAGCATCAGGCAGAGGAAGAAACAGGTTCCCTGCTGAGCAAAGAGCCCAACGAGGGACCCCATCCTAGGACCTTGGGATCATGACCTGAGTCGAAGGCAGACACTCAACTAACTGAGCCACTCAGGCTATTTACTATTTGACAAATAAAAAGTCATTTTATATTTATTATTATTGTTGTTATTTTAATGTTGCCTTTCAAAGTAAGCCTGGGATTTCCATTTCCAAATGAACATGAAGAACTAAGTAACAATGTCGAGTGGTCGGGGCGCCTGGGTGGCTCAGTGGGTTAAAGCCTCTGCCTTCGGCTCAGATCATGATCTCAGGGTCCTGGGATCCAGCCCCACATTGGGCTCTCTGCTCAGCAGGAGCCTGCTTCCTCCTCTCTCTCTGCCTGCCTCTCTGCCTACTTGTGATCTCTCTCTCTCTGTCAAATAGATAAATAAAATCTTAAAAAACAAAACAAAACAAACAACAACAACAACAAAAAAACAATGTCAAGCAGTGTAATTAAATTCCCTGTTGCTCTGTAATTGATAGCCTTGGAAAGAATCTGTGAAATTAGTACTGACAATCATTGATAACCAGTGAAGGAACTATTACACCAGACATGAGTCAAAACAGACCACATAATGAGTCATTTTGTCCCCTTTTCTACCTCTTCTCCTGTCATTAGTCTTCTCTGACCAATCTGCGGTTACAGACTTCCCTGGGCCATCAACTGTACTGCTAATTTTGCATATGATGTTAATGTTGCTTATGATATCTTCATAAGGCTCATAGGATAAATGTTTCACCCAAATCAAACAAAGAGCAACTGAGGATTTCTCAGAGAACACATTTAGAATTGGGGGATTTCAACTTGAATGGAAGGGGAAAAATTATAATGCTATATAACAAATTTTTCCCCAGGATCTGAGTTTCCTTTCTCAAAGACAAAAGTCCCTGTTTCCTTTATCTCAGTTAGTGTAATATAAAAGGTCCTTCTTTGATATGTAAAATGCAAGTAAATTATAGCCTTATTAATATCAGGAGTCTCTTCTATAGATAGTCAAATCATAAGACAAATGTGTTAAATATCAGGAATTCCATATCCTATTTCTTCTCTTCTTTTTTAAAAAGATTTAAATAAATAGATACAGATATGTTGATATGTAGGTAGATATGTGGACATATATTTCTATATCTCTGATTACTAAAATAATCTAGAATACTTTGAATGCAAGGCTTTTAGTCTTCTTCTGTAAACCCGGGGAACTAAATGGCTAAGGCTTCTAAATGGATAAAGCTTCCTTTTGTTGTTAATGCCAGCACGAGCATCTTTAGGTAAAATTTGATGAACCTCATGCTGCAGAGGAAGAACTGGTCTCAGGGTTGGCTTTGTATTGATCATACAACCATTTTCTTATATCATTTAATCTTTACAATCTCAATTTTTCTACATTTTAAACTATGCATACTAGTAGTACATATATCATAAGGTCTATATGAAGCTTAAATAAATTGACATGGCTGTAGTGTTAAATAGAATGAATAACATAGTAATCACATTAGTAAGTGGTAGTGATGATTAATGACGATGGGAGTTGCAGTGGTGATAATAAATGGTACATAGATTTTCTTCCTCTGAGGCTCTGTTGGATTTAAAGATTTTCTCATTAAAAAGGGAAATCTTCCCTTATACCCTACAGCCAGCTGCCTTTAGGGGGCTCCAGTTCTGCTAGCTCTTTTGTGCCATAAATCTGACCCGTGTAAACATCTGTGCAAAGATGGATAGCAATAAAGCCCTGACTGTGACTGACTGGAGAATTATGTCTGGGTTTCATTACAAATAAAAATACAGGCAAAGTTTATGCAGATGAAAGCAACATCCTTCAAAAGCAACTCTGCTTTTCATAAAGATTTATTTAAAACAAAGTACTTACTTTATTTTTTTATGTTAACTTTTTTCATTTTTTTAAATTTAAATTCAATTAGTTCATCATTAGTTTCAGATGCAGTGTTCAATATTTTACCAGTCGCATAAAGTACTTGCTTTAAACTGCCTTATTGCTCAGTGGGTTCAGAATGCAGACAGGGCAAACATTGGTGCCATGTTCCCCGGGCCCCACATCCCTGCACCAAGTAATAATATCTTCCCTTTCTCTTCTTTTCCCTCCACTATGTGTCTGTAATCTGCCAGAAAGCTTCCCTGAGGAGTTTCTACTGAGTTTTGGGTAAAAGATGGGGGGCTAGGCATCCTTCCACATGAGAAAATGTGATAAAATCATACATATATTTCCAAATGTAAGATAATCTTTGAAATGCAAAACACTCTCCCATATTTTTTGTGAAGTTTAATTGGCAGATCTGTTTATGAAGAAAAATTGGAGATCCGTTTTATTCTGTCAGATATGCAACTTTTCTAGAATTATTGTGACTCTCTGTTAGGGGCTATTTTTTCTCATAATCCTCCCAGAACACACTCTTCTCCTTATCAAGGAAATCCCCATACCCACTAATTTCAACTGTAGCAAGTATTAACTTCCCAGGAAATTATCTCTGAATGACTCTGGTGATAAAGCCTAGTTTACTTGCCTCTCATTTGCACTCACAGAACACATGTTCAAGTAGTTCAAGTTTTTATGCAATGTTACATATATGTACAATGTATATTTAAATTTATCTTCCAAATAAATTGCCAGGAATCTGGCATATAATTCATTTAACATCTAAATTTTATCACTGCTTTATGCCTGATATCTCACAATAAGCCTTCCATGTAGTATCACATATCACATATCACAATAGATATAGAGAGTTGGAGGGAGACCATACAGTGGGGCAAAATGAGTACTAGATGCTCTGCTTCCACATAGTGCAGTCTAGAAACAAAGCCTGACAAAATCAATGAATTTGCAAACTAAGCAAGTCTCAGAATAAAGCTTGAAAACAGAAATTAAAAAAAATAGCATCCAGAAAGGTAAAATACATAATGTCTGGCATTTGTTCCTACTTACAAGTCATAAAACTGAGTAGGAAAAAAGTTCATAATAAATGGAGAGAACAATGAATCAATTGAAACTGAACCAGACAATGACAGAGATACTAGAATTAATAGACATAAGCATTTAAAGTGTCTACAAATTCATTCCATATCTTTGAAAACCAGCATCCTAGCATCCCAGGGGAGGGATAAAATTGGGATGGCAGTCCAAAATTCACCATCAAAATAAACTGTTACTACTTGACACAACTGGAAGCTCACTAAAATACTCCATTCAAAAGGCTTTTTTTTTTTTTAAATTTGACGTGACTCAGAAATCACCCTATGAGAAAAAGGCATTTGTAGTGGCAATTGTTTAACATTTGAGTATCTTAAGGCAAATTTACTGATTGGTCTAACAAAAGTCTGGCCATAAAACTTAAACAAACAAACAAACAAGCAAAAAACAGAGAACGAGATGTCCATCAGTGGATTTGAAAATTTCCAACATAGTCCTAAGAATCTAGAAAACCACATACCTGTGTGCATAGCACATGCACAAGATTAAAAAAAAACACTCAAAATAAAAATTTGCTTTCTAATCAAATACTTGATATCAGCTATTATAAATAAGTTCTATGAACTAAAAGAAACCAAGTCTAAACCAGAAAAAGAAAGTTTGAGAATTATGTGTCACCAAATAGAGAATATAAAGAGATAGGAATTACAAAAAAAGAACCAAATTTAATGGAAAAATATAATAAATGAAATGTAAAATTCACTTCAGGTGCTCAAAAGCATTTTTGAACTTATAGAAAAAAAATGAATGAGCAAACTTGAGGAGAGGCCAGTTGAGACTACACAACTAGAAAAGAAAAAAAATGCAGAAAAATGAAGTCTCAAAAATTGCAGGATCCTAACAAAAATAGCAACACACCCATAAAAGAAATCTGAAAATGACAAGACAGACAAAATAACATTTGAAGAAATAATGGCTGAAATTTTTCAAAAATTGATTAAAAAATACTTTAATCCTTATATACAAGAAGCTCAGCAAATTCCAAGTAGAATGAAAACAAGATTTTCTTAACCAGAGTGTCAGTCAAACTTTTGGAAGAAGAGAACAAAGGAAAATCTTCCAAGCAGCAAGATATAATTTTAAACACATCTGATTGTTAAGAATTTAAAGAATCTCTCCCTGATTCTCTTGGTTTTCACACCATAAATAATAGGGTTCATCATAGGGGGAATAAAAAGATATATATAGGCTATAAGAATGTGGATATGTGGAGCAATGTGGTGGCCAAACCTATGAGTGAGAAAAGAGAAAAAGGCTAGTGTATAAAACACTAAGATGACCCATACATGGGAGACACATGTACTTAAGGTCTTGAGGCGGGCAGCTTTGGATGGGAGATTAAAGACGGTGAGAAGCATAAGGACATAAGAACAGATGATCAATATGAAATCCAATCCCCCTGTCAGGAATGCCACAATTAGGCTGTAGGCTCTACGAATCTTGGTCTCAGTGCAAACCAGCTTTATCAGGGCCATAAACTCACAGTAGGTATGGGGGATGACATTAGTTCTGCAGTAGGAAAGCCACTGCAGTAAAAAGGGGTGTGGACTGAGGAGTATAGCTCCTCTGAAGACAATGCCCATACCCAAACCTACAATCACTCCAGGTGTTAGGATAGTGGAATGTCTTAATGGGTGGCAGATGGCTATGTAGCGGTCAAATGTTGGCGACGTTGCGGAGAAAGGGGAACCCTCCTACACTGTTGGTGGGAATGCAAACTGGTGCAGCCACTCTGGAAAACAGTATGGAGATTCCTCAAAAAGTTGAAAATGGAGCTACCCTACGACCCAGCAATCGCACTACTGGGTATTTATCCTAAAGACACAAAGGTAGTGTTCCTCAGGGGCACGTGCACCCGAATGTTTATAGCAGCAATGTCCACAATAGCCAAACTATGGAAAGAACCTAGATGTCCATCAACAGATGAATGGATAAAGAAGATGTGGTATATATATACAATGGAATATTATGCAGCTATCAAAAGAAACGAAATCTTGCCATTCGCAACGACATGGATGGAACTGGAGGGTATTATGCTGAGCGAAATAAGTCAATCAGAGAAAGACAATTATCATATGATCTCTCTGATATGAGGAACTTGAGGGGCAGGGTGGGGGGTTGTGGGGGGTAGGGAGGGAAAAATAATGAAACAAGATGGGATGGGGAAGGAGACAAACCATAAGAGACTTCTAATCTCATAAAACAAACTGAGGGTTACTGGGGGGTGGGAGGGTAGGGATAGGGTGGATGGGTTATGGACATTGGGGAGGGTTTGTGCTTTGGTGAATGCTGTGAAAGATGTAAGCCTGATGATTCACAGACCTGTACCCCTTGGGCAAATAATAAAAATAAAATTAAAAAAAAAAAGCCATGGCCAAAATAAACCCAGATTCCATAGTAGACAGAGAATGAATAAGATACATTTGAGTGAGGCAGGCTTCAAAGTAGATCTCTCTGTAATTGAACCAGAAGAGGCTGAGTATCTTGGGAAGTGTAGAAGAAGTAAGCATCAAATCAGCCACTGACAGCATACATAGAAAGAGGTGCATAGGTTCATGCAGTTTGTGGTCTGTCTTGACAATGAATAGAAAGGCAACATTTCCCGTTAGTGATACTATGTAGACGAGGCAAAAAGGGATAGAAATCCATACGTGGAGAGTCTCCAATCCTGGGATACCAAGCAGTAGGAAGGTGGTAGGGCGAAGATTGGTCCTGTTACAATTTAACATTATGCAAACAGTAGATATTCCGTGACCCTGTCCAAATTTAAAAATCATAAAAATTATAAATATTTGAATACCAGTTTTTTTTAATTATTATTATAGGCCAGGAGAGAGGCTGGCTATTGAATTATTTCTTCAATAGTATAATCTTGAAATGCATCAAATACACAGGACTTTACTTTTTGGGGTAAGAAAAATTAGTAAAAAAGCAACCGTCTGTCTATTATCTATCTATCTATCATCTATCTATCTATCTATCATCTATCTCCTTGCCTTTTTTTCAGAAAGTGTTGCTCAGTTAGCCAGATGCGTTTCAGAAGTATTACAGAAGTAGTAAATTATTTATTGCTGAGAATGAAGATACAATTTCCTGCTGTTTGAGAAAAGCAAAAAAAGTATAAGTACCACCATCACGAATGGTATCAGTGATTTGTGATATTTAAACATCTCTTATTCCCTTCCCAATGATAGAGCTTACAGATATAAGGAAAAGGTGACTTGGGAAATAGTAAAGAACAATTGAGGAAATTAGCTAAAAAAGCAGAATGAAGAGATATGAACCAAACTGGTCCAATTTTTAAAGATGAGTCATTGAGCTAATAAATGAAGGACACTTATCTTCATAAAATGAGTTTGACTGAATGATAAGACATGCAAAGGACTTAGAGAAAATGGACTTAGCAAAGGACTATAGAGAAAATGACTAAGCAAAGGACTATAGAGAAAATGACTAAGTCTGAAAAACATGGGTATTCAGATTACCAGATATTTGTATGCTTTTTGTAAAAGGTAAAATTTTTCCAGAAGGTGAATAATACATTCTTCGATCAGACGATATACTGCACACTGACTTTTGTTTCCAAAGAAAACTTTTTCCCCACTATATGCCCTATACCGTGCCTTTCATTCCTGTGATTTATTCATTCCATAACTGGAGCCCTCTATCTCCCACTCCTCTTTTACCCATTTTCTCCACCTCCCACCCCCTTCCTTCTAGCAACCATCAGTTTGTTGTCTGTGTTTACAGGTCTGATTTCTGAAGCTAACTTTCAAACGCAGCTCTTGACTCCCACAGATCAGCTGGCCAGAAAGCATGCCTTAGAATCTGTGAACACTTATTTTGGAAAGCTAGCCTAACAATACTAAATTTTGAAACAATAAATCATTATTTTGGTTCAAATATTGTTACATGGTGAGCTTACATAACATGAGGTATCCTCTCACTTTGAATAAAAGTATGATTTTTTTTAAACATTTGACCAATGCGGTTCAGTACTAAATCCTAGGAATAGATTAACAGTTATGAACAAAGGTTACATGTCAGCTTAAATACTGAGTTCATCTTCTTCTACCATACTTTTTGTCAAGAAGTTTAACCATCTTTCAGAGAGCCATAAGTGCTGTCTTAACTACTTAAGACTGGACCTAGAATCCATCTTAGGCTCCATAATTCCCTTCTCATGGAAGCCCTGAATTTTCTCATCCCAACTCAACTGCAATTTTGCAGCCTATATCCTGGTTATCTTACCTCTACAGTGAAATGCTCTCATTGCTCACCTTCAAGGTCAGCTTAATATTGGCTATAACTACAAGTACTATTATACGTCTTTTCCTGGGGGACCAGAGGCCTGCAAGGAATATCCTTCTTATCAGCACTCATGAGAAAGCTATCTGATTGTAAGCAATTTCACTAATCTCTCCCAGTCTCTCCAGGCACAATTTGCTCTCTTGAAGGGAATCAATCTTACAGTGTCTTCACCACCTAAGCTCTTAGCTTAGAAACCAATAGGAGATGGCCTCAGGACACCAAGTCTCCTGAGATACTTGATTTATTATACCCCCTGGGCTTAAGCACACTCAGAGGCTATAAATTAATGCCTGTTTACAAAGTATGTGATGAGAGTTAGAAGGAGTGGGAGATACTAGAAAGGCACATATTTATGAATTAATTAGGGTGTCCACATTAACATCCCACATGTCTCCAGATATTCTAAACTAACTTACCTGAATCTCTGAAAAATAACTGAAGCTCCAGGATATTTTCTAGTCATGTTCTTGTTCCTGAATCCCCCTGAACTTTATTTGTTTGATCAAGTACAAGATACTCATTATCCCCCTCTACAAAAGAATCATCATTTGCATTTTGGTTGGTGTGTTATGCAAATATTGGGTATGTTTTCCTTAAAGATATATCCTATCCTATTTCTGTATTTTGGGAGTGATGAACATTATAAGCTAATATTTTCCAGCATCAGAGATCATATATATTTATGCTGGGTTTGTTCAATGGAGGCACTGGCAGGAAAATATTAGGGAAGAGGAAAGGAAAATCTGGTTTATTTCTCCCTATTTCTCACTCTTTTCAACTGCATCTGCTCCAGATCTCCAGATCCTGACAGAGGGGACTTCCATGGTCTCAGCTTCCAGCGAGAAACTCGTGTCTTTGAGATATGATTGAACTGCTGGTTCCTCTTTCTAGAATTGGTATGGCTTCCCATAGTTCTTTTAAACTTTTTTTGTATTTCTTAAGTAGACTATAGGCTTAGCATGGAGTCCAATGCAGGGCTTCAACTCATAACCCCAAGATCAAGAATTGAGCTAAGATCAAGATCAGAGGCTTAAGCAGCTGAGTCACCCAGGTACCCCAAAGAGTACCTACACTTCTTAATTTCTGGGAGACTTTATTTTTTAATATTTCACTTCTTGAAATTTCTATAATTTATATAATTATTAGTATTAAAGATGTCTTATATTAAAGATTCAAGAGTTTTTTGTTTCCTGGTTAGATTCTGACTAATACAGATACCTTTCACAATACTATACGGCTTTAGTAATTGGTTGATTTGAAAGAATGAAAGTATTTCCTAGTGAACTTTTTTTTTTTTAATATTAGAACGGGAACAATAAAAAACAACCAGAAACCTTGACCCCAACATAATAAAGGCCATATATGAAAAACACTTTTGCTAACATTATACTCAATGGTGAAATACTAAAAGCTTTTTCTTTATGACCAGGAATAAGACAAAGAATACCCATTTATATCACTTGTATTTAAAATAGTACTGGAAGTCCTAGTCAAAGCAATTAGACAAGAAAAAAATAATAAAAGTCATCCAAGTTGGGAAGGAAGATATAATATTATCTCTGTTTGCAGATGACTTGATTTTGTAAGAACAAAACCAAAAAGATCACACACATACACACACATACCTACTAGAACTAATAAATAAATTAGCAAAATTGCAGGGTTCAAAATCAACATGCAGAAATCAAAAATTGCATTTTTATATACTAATACTGAGTAATCTCAAAAGGAAATTATGTAAATAGTTCCAATTATAATAAAATCAAGAAGAATAAAATAGGACTAAATTTAAGCAAAGACACAAACACTTGTAAACTAAAAAATATAAAACGTTGTTGAAAGATATCAATGAAGGCAGAAATAAATGGAAAACTATTCCATACTCATGGATTGGAAGACATAAGATTGTTAATGTGTTAATATTATCCAAAGTGATCTACAAATTCAATGTAATCCCTACCAAAGTCATAATGGCATTTTTTGAAGAAACAGAAAAATCCAATGTAAAATTCATACAAAATCTCAAGAAACCCCAAATAACAATATATATATATATAAAATAGAAACAAAATTGAGGTCTCATACTTCCTGATTTCCTAACTTACTCCAAACCAACAGTCATCAAACCAGTATGTTACTGGCCTAAAGATAGACATATGACCTATGAAATAAAAAGGAGAGCTCCCAAATTAACTCTCACATATATGGTTGAGTAATTTCTACAAAAGCACTCAATGGGGAAAGAATAATTTTTTTTTCAACAAATGGTGAGCAAAAACTACATATCTGCATACAATAGAATGAAGTTGGACTCACAGCATATAAATGATTACTAAAAATGGATCAAAAGAAAATGAGCAAGTGACCTGAATAAACATTTTTGCAAAGAATATGTACGAATGACATATAGGGTGCCTGTGTGGCTCAGTGGGTTAAAGCCTCTGTCTTTGGCTCAGGTCATGATCTCAGGGTCCTGGGATCAAGGCCCGCATTGGGCTCTCTGCTCCGCAGGGAGCCTGCTTCCTCCTCTCTCTCTGCCTGCCTCTCTGCCTACTTGTGATCTCTCTCTCTCTGTGTCAAATAAATAAATAAAATCTTTTTAAAAATGGCATATAAACACATGAAAAGGGCGCCTGGGTGGCTCAGTGGGTTAAAGCCGCTGCCTTCGGCTCAGGTCATGATCC
>LNAC01001145.1:0-195768 GCA_002007465.1 Ailurus styani | reverse complement strand
CTGCTTCCTCCTCTCTCCTCTCTCTCTGCCTGCCTCTCTGCCGACTTGTAATCTCTCTCTCTGTGTCAAATGAATAAATAAAATCTTTAAAAAAAAAACACATGAAAAGATGTTCAACATCACTAATTTTTAGGGAAATGCAAATCAAAAAACACAATGAGATATTACTTCACATTTATTAGGATGGCCATTATTTTGTTTTATTTTTTTAAGATTTTATTTATTTATTTGACACACAGAGAGAGATCAGATCACAAGTAGGCAGAGAGGCAGGCAGAGGGAAAGGAGGAAGCAGGCTCCCTGATGAGCAGGGAGCCTGATGCAGGCCTTGATCCCAGGACCCTGAGATCATAACCTGAGCCAAAAGCAGAGGCTTTAACCCACTGAGCCACCCAGGTGCCCAGGATGACCACTGCTTTAAAAAATAAAATTAAAAAACCCAGCTGTTGGTGTGGATATGAAGACATTGGAGCCCTTGTGAATTGCTAGTGGGAATGTAAAATGATGCAGATATTGTGAAAAAAGGCAAGACCATTCCTTACAAATAAAAACAAAGAATTACCATATGATACAGCAATTTGACTTCTGGGTATATACCCCAAATAAATTAAAACAGGGACTTGAACAGGTATTTATATAACAACATTCATAGCAGCATTATTCACAATAACCAAAAGGTAGAAGCAACCCAAATGTCCTTTCACAGATAAGTGGATAAATAAAATGTAAGATAGAGAGATAATAGATAGATAGATAGACAGATAGATAGATAATAGGAATCTATATCTAGATCTATATGTTTTGTCTATGTAACTATAGTCCACTCTAATATATAGGAATATTATTCAACATTAAAAAGAAAGAAAATTCTGATGCATTCTACAACATGAATGAATCTTGAAGATTTTATGCTGAGTGAAATAAGTCAATCACAAAAGGGCAAATACTGTATGATTCCACTTGGATGAGGTACCTAGAGTAGCTAAATTCACAGGGACAGTAAGTATAATGATGGTTGTTGGGGAATGTGGGGAATGGGGAGTTAATGTTAATGCATAGTATTTCAGATGAGGAAGATAGAAAAATCTCTGGAGAAGGATGGTGGTGATGCACAACAATGCGAATGCACAAATCACTGGACTAGACAATTAAAAGTGGTTAAAATAATAACTATTATGTTGTGTTATTTTACCACAATAATAAAAAAGTCACCTATAAACAAACACTCTTTAGTTATATTCCACCTTAATGCTAAAACATGAATGGTAATATTGGACAGATAGGTACATAGATACGTAGATGATAGATTGATCTTCATGGTCTTTTCTTTATTACCAACACCCAAATATATATTAACAAAGGGAAACATCAGGGGAAGCTTCTTTCAGTTGTACCCTAAGCTGTTCCATAAACAAGAGTAGGAAATGTCCATCATTTAGTTGACTAGTAACCTTATTTTGTTTACAATATACATCTTTTTCTCTTCCTATTGCTCACTCTCTATTTGTAATTATCCCCCAAAAGACATACAGTTAGAAGGTGATTAACAATTTGTCCTCCAATATTTAATAAATGAATAAGCTGAAATAACTTGTTGGGTTAGAATTTTTGGAATTCATAGACACTTAGTAAATAATAGAGAATTTTCAGACAGTAAATGCAATTCACCTTGCAGGAGTAAGAGCATCTAGTTATCTTAATTATATTATCTCTTTTATTTCCATTTATTTTGTCAATCCAACTAAAATCAAGCAACTCTGACCATTAATGTCCTAAGAACACGCTCCCGTATTTTCTTGGTCCTTACTCCATACACAATGGGGTTGAGGAAAGGGGGCACCAAAAGGTACACATTTGCAATAAAAATATGGATATGTGCAGGTACATTCTTCCCAAAACGGTGAGTGAAAATGGAGAAACCAGCTGTGGAATAGAACACAAGAATTACACAGACATGTGATCCACATGTGCCCAAAGCCTTAAACCCAGCTTCTCGGGATGGCAGGCGGAATACAGAGCAGAGGATGAAGGCATAGGATACAGCAATGAGAATGGCATCACATGAGCCAATAATAGAAGCCATACTGAGGCTATAACGTGTGGTGGCTCTTATGTCCATACACGCCAACTTCACTACAGCCATGAACTCACAGTAGGTGTGGGCAATGATTCGTGTCCTACAGTAGGGCAGCTGTTTGAGCAGGATGGGATGTGGAGAAAAGAAGGCTATGCCCCGAATCACCACAATAATACCCATTATGGTGATGCGAACATGGGTGAGAATGGCCGTATGGCGCAGTGGATGACAAATGGCCACGTAACGGTCAAAGGCCATGGCCAGGAAAAAGCCCGATTCTATAGCAGTAAAACTGTGAATGAAGAACATTTGGGTCAGGCAGGCATCAAAGGCAATGTCATGGGCTCCTAGCCAGAAGAGACAGAGCATTCGGGGCAGCGTGGATGTGGAGAGGACCAGGTCGGTGATGGAGAGCATGCAGAGGAAGAGGAACATAGGCTCATGGAGACTTCGCTCTGCCCTCACCACGGCCAGGATGGTCACATTCCCCAGCACAGCCACCACGTACATGGAGCAGAAGGGAATCCCAATCCAGACATGCAGGTGCTCTAGTCCCGGGATGCCCATCAGCAAGAAGGTGACAGGAGAGGGGCGAGAAGTGTTGAGAGGAGGCATGATGCTTTTCCCTTTGCTTTTTGTCACTACTTCTGAAGAGGAAACAGCACAACCAGATGCTGAAAACATAGAGATTCATTTCAAGAAGACCCTTAATGATCTGTTGCTAAAAACAATTCAAATTCATAATCAGGTGTATTTAAACTCACTAGGATAATAATACTAAAATCAGTAATAACATACCAAATGACTGTGTTTAAAAGTACAGAAAGATAATACTTATTTTATCTCAGGGACTTTTATGTCACCTTGTCCCTTCATTTGCAGTGAAAGATTCCATCTTTAGTCACACTTGTACTTAGTTCAACAAATATTTACTGAGAGGTTACTGAGTTTCTTCCTTGAGCTCTCATTCACTATTTCCCTCAGGTCAGTGAGTTTTCCATAACTGGAAGGGATCAAGCAGAGGCCTTGTGAAAATATCTACGAGTTACTGAAAGGGTCCTTATAATCCACTCTGCCATTCATGTGAGGAATAGAAATAAATGCTGTTTGTCCCTCTCTGGACACGATAGTAGAAGTTTTGGCACAGCTTTTGAAGTAGAATCAACTCAGTTTGTATCTTTAGCCCTTCATTTGCCACTCTGCATATGTAACTAATCTGTCAAATTTAACAGCATGTTATTTTTTTCTTATTTTGTCTATTTCTTTCTATCAGGTACTACTTAAGTAGGCACAAATTATGTTTTTTTTGAACCAACAGATATCTGTAAGGATAAGGTATTTCTTAACATTAACCCCTTACTACCTTTTTATCCTCATTTATTTTTTCAGATTTAGATCATTCCACTGCACAGCTGGATATTGATTGTGCTCCTTCATTTATTGATCCAGAAACCCAAATTTCCAAACATGCACAGCAGTTTATTTATTGGACTGGTAAATTTACCTAATGATGCTTGAGATACCAGTTACTGACTATAGTGGGTTTCTTTATATTTCTTCTTATAGTTCCAATGGATAGTCAGACCTCCATGGCAGAGAAGCCCTGGGATAAAGGGGTTGAGCATGAGGCAGGAGTTGGGAGAATTAAAGATAAGAACTAATTTTTAAGTCACTGCAAATGCTTCAGTTGTAGAGTAACCCTTGGTTAATAGTTTTCTGCTTTTCCTATCTCCCATCAAGGCAGTACTTAGTATGTATGTGGTAATGTCATCAGTTTGTCAGGAGAATTTGCTTTCTTTATATCTCAAACAAATCCTCATAAATGTAATACAAACTAGTAAGAACTTACACAGAGTTACCTCTATATATGCTTTCCTGAATATGCCAAAACTCTTATATTCCCCATATATCATTAACATATATATATATTTCCTAGAAAATATAGATATATTCTAGGAAATATATAATATATGTATTATATATTTCTATATATAATAGAAATATATATATATTTATTTTCTGGGTTATATATATATATTTTTTCTAGACTTGTATGTTTATTAGAACCTGATGTTATTATAGTGAAAAACACTTGAAGAACAAAACTATGGCTTTTCTTCCCCATGATTTAGCTTTAAACAAGTAATTACACTATAACTTTAAGCAGGTAATTTATAAGGCAAAAAATTTTCCCAAAGGAGAGGGAACGATGAGTTACACAGAAATGACAGCAAGGGATCAAGTTAAGTTTAGTGAGTTAAGAAAAGCTTTCTACTTAGGCTGGAATGTGAAGATTACATGGCTTTTTCCCCTTGATTTTGAATATAGATATTTAGGTATAAATTAGGTAATGCATATCTACCTATCTGCACCCATACGCACACACACACATAAACAAAGTAAAAAGAAAGGAACACAAACAAATTTCCATTGAGAAGGACAAGCATGATGTAATGAGTTAAATCTAGTGTCATTGGGTCTCAAAATTACAAAGAGATTAAAGTGAAATAAAATTCTATGGGTAAATAAGTATCCCCAACATTCATGTGTGAGTACATAACCAACAGGAAATGTTATAATCTAAACCAATGTAGTGTCTGTCACTTGTTTAGGTGCTAAGTACATGTTGGAGTTGTAGATACAATACAGACCACTGCAAAAGCAGGACTAGAAAGTACACACACTCACTGATACACCAGTTTCTAAAAAACTTTTTTTTGCAATAATACAATCTAATAATACAACACAGCACAATAATACAATATCTGTGATATCATCTCCCTGAAAATGCCAACCTGTCATTGAGTACGGAGATCATAAAGTATCCTTATTTTTGTTCCTTCAACAGATTCATATAGGAAATATGGTCAAAATGAGAGATAACCCTCACTTCTATGATATCCTTAAAAAGGTCTTTATTTCCTAGAATTTTTTTTTATCATTTCATCCATAAAGAATGAAAAATATGTATTCTCTCAGTTTCAAAGAATTACATCTTCCCTCTTGAATCCAGGACATTCAGAAAGTTAAAAAAAATGTTAAGAAAATCCCATGTCCTTGAAACTTTTTCTTAGATCACTCAGACTAACTCGTTCTCTCCATCCCTTTCTTGTTTCATAACCTTAATTAGCTCATAAAGAAACTGATTCATTACAAGGAAGCAACCTAAACATGCAGTTTATATATATAGCAGCTTCAACATGGTAATCTCAGAGGATAAGTGAGGATAAGAGCTGACACAAATAGGTCCCTATGGAATCACTAGAGGGGCCTGTATTTGTACTGTTAGTAAAAGGTTTATAGTCTTCCTAATTTCGGGGATAGTTGCAGTTGACGCCATCTCTTAGTATTTTGAGATACTATACATAATAGAACCTGAAGGGAACTGAAAAGATACAGAACACATTTTTTATTCCTTTTATACATCAACTTCATTCTAATGTCAACTTGGGACATAAACTTTTCAGGCCAGAATAGAGGGGGATGGTATGTTTAAATTATTAGAAAAAACAATCAAGAATTCCTTACCTAGCAAAACTGCCCTTCAAAAATGAAGGAAAAATTAGGACTTTCCCAGATACACAAAAGCTGAGAGTGTTCATTTTCCCTAGACCTGCTCTGCAAGGAATGCTAAAGGGAGACTTTTATGTTGAAATTCAAAGAGGTTAGAGAGTAACTCAAACCTATACAAAAATATAATGTTCTTCAGTAAAGAAAAACACACACAGATATAAAAACCAGCACAATCATAATTTTGACTCATAACTCTACTTCTTATTCTGCTACAGGATAGGAAAGACAAAAGCACAAACATAATTATAAATCTGAGTTAATGGGTACACAATATATAAGGATGTACTTTGTAACATTAATAACATAAAGTGTGGGTGGTAAAGCTCTAAAGGGAGGAGTAGAACTTTTGTATGTGATTGAAGTTTAGTTGTAATCAATTTAAAATACATTGTTATAAGTTTAGGATGTTATATATAATCCCTCTGGCAATCACAAAGAAAATATTTGTCACATATTCACAAAAGGAAAAGTCAAGGAATCAAAAAGTGTCATTACAGAAATTGGAAAACATAAAGCCAGGCAGTAAGAGAGGAAAGGAGGGACAAAGAAATTAAAGACATACAGGAAACAGTAAGATGATAATAGTAAATCCTTTCTTATGAATAATTATTTTAATTGTAAATGTTTAAAAATCCCCAGTAACACTAAGAGTGACAGAATGGATTAAAACAACAGGATCCAGACTTCAGTTTTCCAGTCTGGCATGTGAGACACTGGAAATGTACACTCTGCCCTAACAACAAGTAAAAACTTGAACCACCTGAAAAGTCAATAACTCTCCTTGGACTGATAAGAGAAGTAAGATCACAAGGCAAACTGCTGCCTCCAAAACTGAAGAAATCAGTAAGTAAGACAGAAGAATAACAATTTACTGGAGAAGAAATCTCCATGGGAAGCAGTACCAGGATAAGAAAATACAAACTACAATTGACTAGTTGCTGGAGGCTTAGCATGGGCAAGCCTGGGAGATAAACTCCAAGGGAACCCAGTCACTGATGGGCCCCTACCCTTTCATGAGCTTTACATACAGGAGCTCATCAGGTCCTCACAGTGTTATAGAAGAAAAATCCTCTCATTCCAGCAGGGACAAGGGAAAGTGAACCATTTTGAAATACATCAGAGCATTCTGTTTTTAACAAGGTCTTCATTTAGGAAAAATTGGTTAACCAAACCTTAACCTGCTAGTGTTTTATCAGAGTCTAACTGGTCTCGGGGAAAGGAAATACTCAATTCCTGCTGGCTCTAGCTTTCCAGGTGGGAAAAGGGAAATAGCCAACTTCAGTCCACCCTAGACATTTGGTCCCTCCTAAGGGGAATGAAGAAGAAACTGGGTATATAACACAGGAGCTTTATAGATCAGATGCAAATGTTTACTAAAAGATCAAGACCTAATCATAGAATGGTCGAACATTCCCCTACTCCCTACATCTTATTGCCACATTACTAAAGGCCTATTTTTGGCAGTTTTCTAACCCAAGACATCATGCCTAGCTATCAGGATGAAATTACAAGACACACTAAAAGGCAAAAACAAAACAAAACAAAACAAAACAAAAACAAAACAAAACAAAACAAAAAAAACACAACAGAAAGAGGGCTGGGAAATACCCAAATATTTAAATATTTAGTGATTCAACAATATATTCCTAAATAATGAGTGAAAGAAGAAATTTCAAAGAGATAATAAAAAGATATTTTGAGCTAAAAAAATGAAAACAAAGTTTACCAAAATGTGTGAATGCAGCTAAAGCAGTGCCTAGAGAAAAATTTACAGCATTGAATGCATATATAAGAAAATAAGAAAGATAAAAATTTAAAAATCACAGTTTCCACCTTGAAAACTAGAAAAGGAAGAAAAATTAAATCAAAAGTAAGCAGAAGAAAAGAAAAAAAAAACAACACAAGAATTAGAGTGTAACTCAATAAAATTGAACACAGGAAATCAATAGAGAAAATCAATGAAACCAAATGCTGGTTATTTTAAAAGATCAATAAAAAACAATATGCCTCTGGCTGGGCTAATAAAACAAGAGCAAGAGAGGACACACGTTACTGAAATGAAAAAGGGGCTGTTACTATAGGTCCATGGACATTAAAAGAAAGTAATATTAGGAACAGTTCTATGCCCATAAATTCTATAACCTGGAAGAAATGGAGCAATTCCTTGAGAGACACCATATGCCAAAACTCATACAAGAATAGGCTAGTATCTAGTAAAGAAACTGTCTCAATAATTAACAATCTTCCAAACCAGAAAACACTTAGCCCAGACTAAGTTACTGATGAATGTTACCAGACATATAAGAAAGAAAGTACATCTACTCTTTACAATCCATTTCAGAAGATAGAATACTTTTTAACTTGTTCTATAAGGCCAGTGTTATCATTTTGTCAAAACCAAAAACATTACAACAAAAGAAGACTACAGACCAATAACTGTCAGGAACACTGATACAAAAATTCTCAAGAAAATATTAGCAAATCAGGGGCAATTGGGTGGCTCAGTGGGTTAAAGCCTCTGCCTTTGGCTCAGGTCATGATCTCAGGGTTCTGGGATCGAGCCCCACATCAGGCTCTCTGCTCAGCAGGGAGCCTGCTTCCTCCTCTCTCTCTCTGCCTGCCTCTCTGCCTACTTGTGATCTCTCTCTCTCTCTTTCTCTCTGTCAAATAAATAAATAAAATCTTAAAAAAATAAAATATTAGAAAATCAAATCCAACAATGTATAAAAAGAATTATAGACTACAACTAAGCACAATTTGTTCCAGTTATATAAAACTTGTTCACCATTTAAAGTCAATGATTGTAATCCATCACACCAACAGAGGACTTGAACCATACTAAGGAATAATTGGACATAATATATTCAGAACATTCCACACAACAATTGCAGAATATACATTTTTCTTAACTGCACATGGAACAGTCTCCAGAGTAGACAAGATGCTAAGATTTAACAAACATAAAAAGATTGAAATAATACAAAGAATATTTTTATTTCATAATTGAGTGAAACTAGAAATCAAAAGAGGAAAAACTGGAAAATCCAAAAATATGTAGAAATTAAACAACACAATCAAGGGGTCAAGAAAGAAATCACAAGAACAATTAAAAAACATTACAAAAATAAAATGAAAACACTACATTACAAACGGCACTTGGGAGAGGGAAATGTATAGCCACAAACCCTTATATTAAAAAAGAAAAACCTAAATTTACAATTTATACAGACAGCATCATGCTCAATGGTAAAAAATGAAAGTTTTTCCTCTAAGATCAAGACCAAGATGCCCAGTTTCACTACTTCTATTCAACATAATACTGGAAGTTTTGGCCAGATCAGTTAGAAATGAAAAAGAAGGGGTACCTGGGTTGGCTCAGTTGGTTAAACATCTGACTTTTGATCTCAGCTCAGGTCTTGATCTTGGGGCTCTGAGTTCAAGACCTACACGGAGCCTCCTTTAAAAAAAAAATGGAAAAGAAGCAAAAGGCGTCCAAGTTGGAAAGGAAAATGTAAAAGTATTTCTGTTCTCAGATGACATGCTTACATGTGGAGACCTTGAACATTCCACCAAAATAAGAAGTTTAGAAATAATAAACAAATTCAATAAAAATTCAGGATACAAAATTCAATTGCATTTTTATACACCAACATTGAATATTCTTAAAAGGAAATTTAAAAAATAATCCAACTAATGGAAAATAAAATACCCAAATAGTATGGTAAAGCAGATGGTGATATGACAGTTTGGAGATACAATCAAAAAAAATTAAAATGTTTAGGAATAAACTTAACCAAGGAAGTGAAAGATTTGCACACTGAAATCTGTAAAACTTTGCTGGGAGAAATTTAAAAAGAAACCGATTAAACAGGAAGACATCCCAGGTCATGGATTGGAAGACCTGATATTGTTAAGTTGTATATTAGCCCTCCCTGAGGAAAATCTACAAATGACCAGTTAACACACAAAAAGATCCTCAACATCTCTAATGAAAACCACAATGAGACAACTTCACATCTATTACAATGGTCATTATTCAAAAAATGAAAGGGAAGAAAAGGAAAGAGAAGGGGAGAGGAAGGAGGAGAAGAGAGGGGAAGGGCAGAAGAGAGAAAGAAGAAATATAGTCCAGCGATTATGGAGAAAGAATGAAGGAATATCATTCACAGAAACATGATGTTTACGTATTAGACAGCGAAGAGATACCCAAAATTTAGAAAGTGTGGTAAAATAGATGGTAATCATAATTTGGATAGGATGCTTTGTAAATGTTATGGACAGAGACCACTTTAAACCATCTACGACCCTTGCATATGTAGACAGAAGCAGCAATAAATAAAGCAAGATAACTTCTTAAGAGCAATAATGACAATTTAATAACTTGTGAAATCAGGAAATTTCTTTTTCTACACAAAGACAAGCATGTGTAAAGGAGAAGCCTATGCATTGGAAATATCTTGTCCTGATTTTAGAGAAGAATAATGTCTGAAAAGACCACATACAAACTTAAAATCATTTGAATATACTCAGTATTTATTGTGTGTATTCTGCATATGTATATGGGTATATATTTTGATGGTAAGGTCTATCTTTGCCTTTTTGTGTGTTTCTCTTTTGTCTGCTTCTTTTCCATTCCCTCCTTCCTGGAGCACAAATAATGTCAGCCCCTTTCCCAGGAGACTTTGAGATCATGGTCCTAAAACACATGGCCAGAGGGAGCTACAACCTTGGGTTTATTTTCAGAGCTGTCCCTTAGGAGACAGAAGGCCAGAAGTTTCAAAATCTATTCTCTAAGGTGGGTGTAATAGGGAGTCCAGTTCCTATTCTAGCTGGAGATAGGTTTTATGTTGACCAAGGAATCAAAGTGAGTCTTAACCCAAATCTCTTTGCTCAAAGGTAAGGGGGCGGGCTTTAATTAATTTTTGTAAGGGAATATTGTGCATCTACCAAGACTCTGCTCTATAGGCTACTCACCAAGAGTAAGTTCTTTGATGACAAGTTCTAGTACATTATTCACTCGGTACTCAGTAATAGGAAACATGGAGATTGTTCTAGTGTTTAGTAATTCCTATTCTCTTTGACAACTGCAAGATAGTAAAGATAATGGCCTTTCATGGCAGTAGAAAAATCCAAATTAGGATAGGACCACAGGTGAAAGTAAGCTCCAAAAGCAAACACCAAAGGAGACAGTGGGGAACTAAGAGTCTAAGAGGGACTTGGGCATCTTACTACCTTCAGAGGACCTTGGTTAGCCAGTTGGTCAGTATTCCTAAAGATCTTCAAGAAGACACATTTATCACAATTTTTTTTTCTCCATTACCCTAAATTCAGAGAGGGACTGAACTTTTTACCGTTGTTTCTCTCATTTCCTCTTAACTGTTTTCCACCTAGCTTCCCATGTTTCTTCCCTTTTTCTTTTCTTCATGCCTTCCTGCTTGCCTAAAGTTTTCTCCTCTTTCCTCGTCTCATCTGATTTTCTCCATTAAGCATGAATTATCAGAGATGGGGCAAAATCCCCTGGATATTGCTCAGGGTATGGTTAAAACCTTATTAATTATTCCTAACCTGGGAGAATTATATCCATGATCAGTTCTTCCCTCAAACACCTTTATTTCAAATTACCTGACCACCATTTCTCTTGGATGATCCCCTTATATAGAACAGGACAAAACCCTTTGTTGCCTTCTGTTCGAGTTCTCTTTGGTGCCTCATCACTACGATCTAAGCAACAAAGAGATTCACATTGTCCTAGTAAGAAATATTTGGAGTCTAAAGTTGTTCTTGTTGAATGCCTGTGCCTATCTGCTTAAGCTTTGTCTAATGGTGTTTATCTACAAATGTTTACCGAATGCTTTAGTGAGGAAGACCTGTTGGTTTGGAAGGTGATATTTTAAATTTGAAAGCATGTGAAAATTGGGATTAACTAAAACACACTGAGGGCATTTGGCATGTAAGGTATCATGATATGTGTATAGCTTTTATATCTGTGTATTTCTATGTCAGTGTGGCTGTGTAGATATTCGTCTTTGCCTTTATTTGTTGTTTGTCCTCAACATTCTCAATTTGGGAAGTCATTACATTATGTATTATTCCAGATACCACTCTTCACTCATGAAGAAAAGTACCAGACTATAGAATATTTCGGATCAGAACTGCATAAGATGTTATATTATCTCTAAGCATCGACTATGCTAGTAATCATCATAAATGATGTATTCCTTGAATTCAATTGTGTCCAGTATTAGGAATCTTCCTTTTGGTAAATCGAGTATAAGGAACTAGTTAAGAAACAATATCACTGCCTTCTCTTGCACTGCAATAAAACAAAAACTAATTTGAAACTACTTTTGTGCTTCTTTTTTTCTTCTAGGAATGGACCATACATATCTTCTTCTCCTATTCTAGCCAAATCCAGAATGTCCCATCAAAATATAACCATGTTCCATCCACCCACATTTTTTCTTTTAGGCATCCCAGGGCTTGAGACTGCCCATGCCTGGATTTCTCTGCCCTTTTCTTGTATTTACTTTATGGCTCTTATTGGCAATGTCACAATCTTGATAGTGATATGGACAGAAAGAGCACTCCGGAATCCAATGTTCTTCTTTCTTGCCA
Source organism: Ailurus styani (assembly GCA_002007465.1). NCBI lineage: Eukaryota > Metazoa > Chordata > Mammalia > Carnivora > Ailuridae > Ailurus > Ailurus styani. The sequence goes on along the minus strand of LNAC01001145.1, from coordinate 183,503 downwards.
TTTTATCAGCCATAGACCTGGCCCTCTCCACCACCTCAGTACCACGAATGTTAGGTATATTTTGGTTTAACGCTCATGAAGTTGGCTTTGGAGCTTGTGTGGCCCAGATGTTTCTCATACACACCTTCACAGGAATGGAGTCTGCTGTTCTGCTGGCGATGGCCTTTGACCGCTATGTAGCCATCTGTGCCCCCCTCCACTATCAAACCATCCTGACAGTCCAAGTGCTGTCAGGAATTGGAGTGGGTGTTGCACTGAGTGCAGTCGTGCTCACACTGCCCATGATTTACCTAATCCACCGTCTACCCTTTTGCAATGCCCGCATTATTGCCCATACCTACTGTGAGCACATGGGCATTGCCAAATTGGCTTGTGCCAACATTCAAATCAATGCTATCTATGGTCTCTTCGTTGCTTCCTTCCTTGTTCTTGTCCTGGTACTGGTTGGAATCTCCTATGGCTACATCTTCCATGCTGTATTCCGCCTCAAATCACAAGAGGCACGTCACAAGACACTGAGCACTTGCAGCTCTCATGCTGCAGTCATGTTTGTTTTCTATACACCCTCTCTTTTCTCCTTTCTCACTCATCGATTTGGCCAAAAAATACCTTCTTATGTCCACATTCTCATTGCCAACATCTATGTGGTCCTTCCACCAGCCCTCAACCCTGTTATCTATGGGGTAAGGACCAAGCAAATCAGAGAGTGTGTGAGTCAAGTATTTATTGGCAAATAAGGGACACTATACTCCTTGATCTTTAGGGATGAAGAGCTGCCTGTAGTGACAATGTTAACTCCACCTCCATATTAATACTTGAGAAGCAGTTGCCAGTCATGTGAGAAAATGGTAATTGAAGCCTCAAAATGATACGCCATAATCAAATAATCTAAGCCTTGGGAAATAATTCCTGATTTAAGTCTGTTTTTAAGTTCTCATTAGTTTTGCTGAAGGGATGCAGCCTCTGACTGTAGTAGTTCATTATTCTTGAGGAAAGAGAGATCAGGAGACTTGCAGATGGGTCCCTATAATTTAATGTTTGCAAGTTTCTCTGATTAAACTTGGTGTTCATATAACATAATAGAATTCTGTGTGAAATGTCTACTGGTAAGTCCAAGCTTATTGCAATTATCTATTGTAAAGATTCAGATAAATTTTGTACTATATAACAGTACTAAATATTCTTCCCAAGAATATTATGTTCAAGTTGTTTTACAAGTTTATTTTCAAGTTTCCTAATTTTCCCTATTTTACCTCATGAAAATAATCTTAAGGAAATATGTCAAAATTTTTTTTGTCAAAAAGTTTTAAAAAACAATTAATGCTTCCCTCCACTCCCCCAAAAAGATGACATAAATATTAAATGTCAATCCATTCATAGATAAACTGAAATTAAATAAAGAGCCCCGAGAATGTAATTTTTATTCTTAATAAAGAAAAACTGATGCTATAAATTCAAACTGGAATCATCCCATCCATTGCAGTTATTGTAACTTTTGTCAATCATCTGTACAGCTTCTACATGAGTCTTCACTCTTAGAGTTTACCAACACCATTCTATTGTGAACATAATGGGTTTCTAATAGAAGTGAACATCATATCATGGTAGATAAAGAACCTGGAAAATACTTTTTTTAGAGTCAGATTTGATTAGTGCTTTGCTGGAATGTTGGCAGAGTTTTTAGAGGAAACCTACTCTTTCTTTCCGTATGAAGACTAGTAAGCAGGAATCAGTTTGCTTTTCTTCTTTGTTCCTGTAGTAATAATGTAAGTAGATAGATGGATATCTTGAATTGATTGCCATGTCTCAATGTTCTGTTTTGTCTCCTAGTGTAGAGAACAATACATTTTCAGGCTCAAGTGTATAGAAACCATAGATACAATGTGATTTACATCACTGCAGGGTTCACGTAGTTTATCCATTAATTAAAATTCAAATATGGGAATCAGGTATCTAATAATATGGTGATATATGTAAGTGTGGGGGATCTTTAACTGCCCATTTTCCTGGGTTTTAAAGTTTCATTTTTCCCAGTTCCTCCCAAATACTTTGACAAGGCTTTAATATATTTTTTAATGTATTTGTAAGAGTACCTAACAGATTTCACTTGTTATGTGGATTTCACTTTAAGTAAAATGAATTTATAATAATTTAAGAAAAATGATTACATAATAATATATGAAAATAAGGTACATACAATATGGGGTGGTTCTTTACATTATTAAGTAATATATTTCAATTTCTCAATTTAACGGTTCAATATAGTACAAACCCTGAAAATATTTTCATGGATTAGGAGCATTTACCCCTCCTTTCTGGTCATTTTGCAAGTTTCATCTCTACCTAAATGTAAAGCTTTTTTTTTTTTTAAATAACACTTCAAGAAAAATTGAAGCTCTTACTCTAAAGATATATATTGGCCTGACTGGAAAATATTTCTCATTTCCAGCTCCCAATTTATTTTTGTGTGCCCTCAATATAGACAAAAATGACTCAGTAAGAAAGTACTGAAAATACAATACAATACTGTCATATACTTAATAAATTCAGCTCTATAGATTCTATAAAACCTTACTAAAATTCATTTAGGAGGAGGGATGAAAGACCCTTGCATCTTTAGGAGTGGTAGTTTTGAAGAGAACACTGACATAAGGCAGTCTTAAACTTTTGATAACACAGAAAACAATCTAGGAGTAAAATATACAGAGAGTATAAGTAAAATTAGTTCTTCAAGAATGTTGTCAGGTATCACAGACATTATATGAATCTAACCACATAATTTAAAACCTTGGCTGTGGACTCAGAGATAACTAGATTTCTCCTCCTTGATCAACTGTAGTACATTCATAACTGAAATGGTGCCATGCTGTGCCTTTTCATTTCCTCACGACTGCATGAAAGAGTTGTTAAAAACAAGGTTCTTGACAGGTGAATACCTGAGCAAGTTGCATCATGTTATATGAGGCTGCAAGTGTCCCAACTAGCGGAAAAAGATCAAAGTTTTGAAGAGAACACCTGAGCTCAGCAGCATTAGGGAACTCCTGGGGCTCACAATGACAGACAGCCAGAGTCTCACAGTGCTGAGAAGTGAAGCTGTCCACCTCTTTTTAGAAACAACAACAACACCACAAACTTTTAAAAAAAATTTTAAGGAACTAAAATTTGAGGGAAAAAAATGAGAGACCTCTGCCTCCAACACCTCAAACCAGTCACTTTTGTCATTTGCAAATGACAAATGACAAATGAATGCCGTTCAACCGGCAGAGAACATCCTACTGGACTCTGTGGCACTGTGTACAACGAGAAGAAAAAAGTTGTTCATTGGGATTTTTCATTCTAAGACCAGTCATGTTGACATCATATAAACATAGTCAATGTGCCATGTAGAGTAAAGCAAGTTTTAGTCAGAAGTTCTTATATTTTCTCTAGGGAGTGATTCATGTTGAGATCAGAATGTGATATTTGCTTGTTTGTATGCGTACACCAAACTGCCTGAATCCCTGGTAGTTAGAACACTGGGGAGCACCTACTGGGATTGTTTTTAAAACTTCCATACTATTTAACTTAGCTCATCTTCAAGGACGTGGACACGCTTGAAGGTCTGCAGCAAACGTTTGTAGGAGACAAGATGTACTTTTTTCCTCTTAAGTCAGCCAAAATGTGTACACACACGTGCACGCACACACACACACGTGTACATGGTTGTATTTGCTGCTGATTCAGACTTTTAAACAGTTAATGAGAAAAAGCACGGCCACAAAAACAGACGTGAGGGAAGATCGACTTCCTCTTTTTCTTACTTTTTTGAACAGATCTCTTTTTGATTGTATCCTCCTCAGATATGATTTGAAGTATACCTTGACACAGTTTTGAGACCATCTTAAAACACGAACATCTCGGGCACCTGGGTAGCTCAGTGGGTTAAAGCCTCTGCCTTCGGCTCGGGTCATGGTCTCAGGGTCCTGGGATCTAGGCCCACATCGGGCTCCCTGCTCAGTGGGAGCCTGCTTCCTCCTCTCTCTATGCCTGCCTTTCTGCCTACTTGTGATCTGATCTCTCTCTCTCTGTGTCAAATAAATAAATAAAAATCTTAAAAAAAAACATATATACAAAAAACACGAACATCTCTTAAAACCCGTTTTAAACTGAATGTCTCTTGGAACCTGTTAAAACCACCAGTTAAAGCCACAGATGACTTTGAAGGAAGGGGCAGCAGAGACCAGGTCTTCCAGTCAGAGGACTCCCCAGGGCAGGGGACCATAGCTCCTCCTCTCGGTGCATCCTTGCTGGGGGACAGCCAGAAAACCCTGCACTTGTGAAACATTTGTGCTCTTCAAGGTGGCAGTTTGTAGGGCTTCATCTTCCGGAGGAAAAAAGTTCCGTATCAGAAGAGTAGGTTTTTTTTCACTTTGTGATGGCTATGCTTCTGAGATGCCAAAAGGTAGCCTAACCCAAGAAGTATAATGTCTGGTTGCGGTGGGTGAAGCAGATTTACCAAAATCAATTCAACAACTAGGGAAACTTCCGTGGTGGATAGAAGAGTCTTATCTTTCTGTGGGTCTTATATTGTCTTTTTTTATATTTAAAAAAGCGATTTTGTGTTTTCCCATAGAAGAAGTAAAAGATTGGGTTGAGGGCTTCTTTGATCTCTGTTAGTAAATAAAATTAACTAGTTTCTTTGTTGAAAAACTAAAAAAAAAGAAAGAAAGAAACAACAACATTCCATCAGCAATGTTCAGATACATGATTACTGTCACTTTGTTACTGGTGAGAAGAATAGACCTAATTCATGACCTAATACATAAACACTGAAAAATACAAGGGTAAGTCTAAATTTTAGAAGATGTTGTATGTCCATATATAACCTAATAATGGTGTACTTGTTTTCTTTTAAGTTTTAAATACTTTTATTATAATGTAAATGTATGTGAGAAGATATTTATACCATAACTTTTTATATTTATTTGGGCAAATAACCTTACCTCTGCAAGTCATATAAACTTCATAATTCTACTTTACTCAATCCCTGTGTTTTGTTCAATTGCTAGTAACTGTAATAATACTTGATACATAATAAGCAAGCCTTCAATATTTGTGAATGAAGAATATTTTTAAATGGACTGAGTCTCTATTTTTTTCCACATAAAATAATATTCTCTGGCACTTATAAATGAGGATAAATATGTTTGCTAGTAAATGATGATTATAAAAAGTGTATTTGACATACAAAATCATAAGGAAAATGCGTTATTTTATAAAATGTATCTCTCTATGCATGATGATTTTGATAATCTGGTAAAGACATGAATATTTTGTAGGTCCCATTATAAAGCCTCATATATAGTGATGAGTCTTCTGCTTTCCCTGTACATAGCTTGATTCTTTAATGACTCATTAACTTTAATTCCTACCACACTTACTGGGTGGATAGATCTTAACTCCAAATCTTGCATACATACAGTAGATACTACAACTACTATTAATAATTATTATTATTGTTCTCATTAGTAGGATGCAGTCTCTAAAAAGTCCTTTAAAAGTAAATGCTTACCTAATTTCTCTCTATAGTTTCATATATAAATTTAAGCACAAATAAGCAAATACTAGAAAATCAAGTGCCTCAACCTAAGATATGCAGAGAACTTAGTTTTGGAAAACAAAGTAATTCACACATTTATTGAAAGTTCAGAATTATTAAAAACATGGAAAATAAAACTTAATCAGGTGCTTCTTAAGCACCCTCCAAAACCACTGGTCTAATGTGTCTCTTGTTCCAACTGATCTGACATGACAAACCCTTGAAGGACTCTGAATAAGTTAATTCAAATACAACCACATAGTGCTGCACCTTAGGCCATGCTCCAAATCCCTTGCTAGGGTCAGGACAGTCAACACTATGAGTCAGAAAAATTAGAGGGGTGATTCTTTTACAAATGATAGGTGGGTGTCAGTGGGTAAAGTATGTTTTCTTTCCTCTCCTGCAAGCATCAATTATGAGATTAAAGTTTTATGGAATGGGTCGATGGGATAGAACATGTAGTCACAGTTAGCAAAAACCAGCTGCATAACACATCATAATCAAGGATCTCCTACTTTTCTTGTCCCTCATTCAAACTTTTTGATATCAGAGTCTCCAGTAGGGTAATAGCATATAAGAGCTTTGCACTGGGTTCTGGTTTTTTGGCTTAGTACTATGGTAAGGAGTAAGTTGAAAACCCTAACTGTTCCACCCAGTGAAGATATTAAATCATGGGAAACAACACATCCCAGAAGAATTTTTTAAAATATTTTATTTATTTATTTATTTGACAGAGAGAGAACAAGCAGAGGGAGCAGCAGGCAGAGGGAGAAGGAGAAGCAGGCTTCTCACTGAGCAAGGACCCTGATGTGGGGCTCAATCCCGGGACCCTGGGATCATGACCTGAGTGAAAGGCAGACACTTAACCAACTGAGCCACCAAGGTACCTGACATCCCAGAAGAATTTAAATATTAGCACCAGCATTACGGCTTGATGATAATTCATAAAATTTTTTTTAAAGATTTTATTTATTTATTTGACACACAGAGAGAGAGATTACAGGCAGACAGAGAGGCAGGCAGAGAGAGAGGAAGAAGCAGGCTCCCTGCCGAGCAGAGAGCCCGATGTGGGCCTCGATCCCAGGACCCTGAGACCATGACCTGAGCCAAAGGCAGAGGTATTAACCCACTGAGCCACCCAGGCGCCCTAAATCATAAAATTTTAATGAATAGTCACCAGGAAGAGGAATAGGGAATAACTTTGTAGTCTGATTATTTCCTTTTTCCCAAGCACCCTGGTAAAAGTCCATAGATCCTTTAGGACTTTTAGATCCTTTTGGATCACTAGTGCCTTTAAATCTAATCACACTATAAAACTAGTTCCATAAAACCTTGGAACTAATTTAGAATCCTTAAGATTCTTTTTCTTGAGACCCTATTCTCAGTATCAAAATCTATATCAGAATTCTCCACAGAAACAGAACCCCTAGAATATACATATGAATATAATAGGACTATCTATCTATCATCTATCTATTCATCTATCATCTTCCAGAGAGAACACTGACTCATGTGATTGTGCAGACAAGACTGAAATCTGTAGGGCAGGTTGGCAGGCTGGAGACTGAGGGAAGAGTTGATGTTGCAGTCACTTCAAAGGCAAATTCAAAGGCAGTCTGGATGCAGAACACCTTCTTCCATGGGGGACCTCAGTCTTTGCCTCTTAGGGCCTTCCATTGATTGGATGAGGCCTCCCCATGGTAGGGAGGGTAATCTGCTTTACTCAACATCTACTGATTTGTGGATCACATCTACAAACTGCCTTCACAGCAAACCCTGGACTGGGGACCAAACATCTGGGTACATTGCCTAGCCAAGCTGCTATGAGATTATTAACTATCGCAAAGAGTAACAGGACAAACAGGGTTCCTACCTTCACTCTCACCATTTAGATGTCCAGCCTGAGACCAAGCAGCTATGACTGGAAGATTTGAAAGCTCCCCACACTGGCACAGATAGGCTGAGATACCTGGCCAGGAGGCAGAAGGGTAAGGAAGGTAAACAAAGACATCGGAGAAAACAAAAAGCTGACATCAAAGAGCAAACAGGAGATTCAAACCCACCAAGGTGTAATTTTACCAGTCTATGGAGTGGTGAACTGACCTGGCTCTGTGGGAGGCCTGGAGTGGCCTCACCACACAGGGGAGATGGATCTCAGAGACTATCCATTTGTAAGTGCTCATGAAGATTAAGTGTGTGGCACCCAGGACCTACAAGGACCTGGTGATGGCCTGTATGCTCTGCTGGTCTTGACACAGCCTTCTCAGATGGTGCATCAGGTCAGGCTGACTCCTGCCCTGGGCTGACAGTAGGCCCTGTGGGTGGGGCTATGTCCAGGCACACCTCACAGGTTTGGCCTGAGGGCCAGGACAGCTGCACTTGCTAGTGTTTTGATGTCTCTGAGGTTCTGAGGTTCTGGCCGATTGGAGTCTACACTTCAGTAGTTACAGCAACCCAGTTATCTTGCTCACACAAAGAGAGAGGCCTCAGACCTGTTCTGACTTGGGAAAGGAGGGGCAAGGTACCTGGAATTCTTTCCCACTCCTTCCCTGCTCTGCAAATGATCAGACACTCAGGGAAGAACACAGAGTACCATGTGCAGTCCTACCTGCCTTCTAGAGGGGTCAGGACACTGTGTAACATGACTGAGGACAGGGTCATAGCTGACTGAAGTATATTCACCATGGGAGGCAAAAAGATCAGCTGTCTCAGGGTCTTCTTCACTGACTGTTAAAGCACACCACTGAAGGCAGGGCCTAGGTTCCAGCAGTGAAAGGGTGAGTGTGGCACACAAGCTCTGAGGTACCTGCTGGGAGCTTCCTCCTCTTTGTTACCTCAGGGCAGAGGCTTTGGTCATGATGTAGAGCAGTAGCTCATGGTGGTCCCCAAAGCCCCTCCCCTTCCTATTTCATAACCATCTGCTATGTGATCTGATGTGAGCCGTCTGCGTGGTAGAAGAAGGTGAACCCCCACTGCACGGCTTGGGGCACCGCCCTCCTGCAAGGTGAGGAGAGCCGCAATGGGTAAAGTATTAATCACCCCCTCCCAGTTAAAAGCGGCTTGCAGCTCGAATGACGCATATCAGTATGAATGGTAAGATTAGACTAGATTTGTTAAACATAGGTTGAATTTACTATTTGTAGATCCCGTATTATCAATCAACATAAAAGTATATAGTATAAACATAGTTACTGGAAGAAATATAGTCGGATAATTGACTTGTTCGAGGTGTGGATAATTTACTCTTTGTATAGATAAACAGGCCCAAATGGAATCTGGGATAATTGCTGAGAAAGAATCTGGCACCATGCTGTGCCTCCCCCCAGGATATGTAGCATTTAACTTTAGGGCTTCATGACCTTACACAAAACCCTTGATTTACATCAGAACTAGGAATAACCATAAAAAAGGGGCACTATACAGATTAGCAGAACAGGCCTCATCTATCTAGCTTTTTGAGAAATACGAGGTGCATCTACTAAGGTTCCTTCAATTAATAAATAAACATTCTGGTTGTGTTTTATCACCCTTTGTTACAATGATATAAATAAAGGACCCCAAGCCCTGAAGTTTTGGGGGGCTCCTGAAACATCATCCGAGTCCGTCTCCTCATTTCGTATCACCGACGCTGTCCTTTCCTTCGGGGACCCTGACTGTTGCTGGAGCTGGCCTCCGGCAGTGATCTATAATTTACTTTGCTTTGGGTCACCCCTTTCCAATCATCTCCAGGCCCTACTCTTCTAAAGTAGTTTCTTAAAAGGTCAAATATTAAGAAGAAGAAGAAAAAAAGTCAAGTGCTTCCTCCAAGCACACCTCATCTCTTCTGGGATAAATCATTTCTCAGGTGTTTGCTTAGCCACAGGAGACCCTCTATGGGGTGTTGCTGATAGGTTCCAACCATGGCCACCAACTCACTGTAGCCCAGGATTTTAGGGAGGTTGGGTTTGGGGTAATTTATGGCCCCCTTGTCCAAGGCCATCCTGAGGCCATTTCAGTTTCCTGAAGAGGCTACTCCCTGGATAGTAAGTTGATCCTGGAGGCACTGGGCAGTGTACATACAGATAACTGTGGCTCCTAAGTAGCTCAGTCAGTTGAGCATCAGACTCTTCATTTTGGCTCATGTGGTAATAATCTGGGTTGTGAAATCAAGCCCTGGCTCAAGCCTGCAATGGGTTCTGCACTCAGCAGAGAGTCTGTTTGAGATTATCTCTCTCTCCAACTGATCACATACTCTCTCTCTCTCTCTTTCTCTCAAAATTAAATAAATCTAAAAAAGAAAAAAGAAAAAAGAAAAAAGAAAAAAAAAACAGTCTGGAGTTTACAATAAGTTAAAAACAGAACTATCCTTTGATCCAGGAATCCCACTCCTAGGTATATGTCCAAAGAAACCAAAAGAATTTCTCAAAGAGATATCTGTACTTCATGTTTATTGTAGCATTATTTACAATAGCCAAGATATGGAAAAAATCTGTCAGTGGATGATTAGATAAAGAATTTGTGCAACAGAATATTACACACCCATAAAAATAAATCCTGCCATTTGCAACATGAGTGAATTTGGAGGGCATTTTGCTAAATGAAGCCAGGCAGAGAAAGATAAATATTGCATGGTAGCATGTATATGTAGAATCTTAAAAAAAAAAAAGTTCATGGAAACAAAGAATAGAATGATGGATGTCAGGGACTAGGGGAAGGGGAATATGGTAGATGTATGTCAATGGGTACAAACTTTCAGTTATAAGATAAATAAGTTCTAAGGATCTAATGTACAACATGGTAGCTAGTTAATAATATAGTATTTATACTTGAAATTTGCTATGAGTAGAACTTAAAGCATTCTTACCACACACACACTTAACTATGTGAGGTGATGGATGTGTTAATTATCTTGATCTTAGTAATCATCCCATAACATATATGTATATCAAATCATCATATTGTACACTTTAAAAATATACAATTATATTTGCCAATTATTAGTCAATACAGTTAGGAAAAAAGTAAAAAAATTATAATGCAATTAAAATATGACTGTATTTGCTATTAACAATCATTCAAAGGCTATCTCTTCTATAAAGAATAAGGTTGAAATTCCTCATTCTATGTACACATACATACACAACAATTTCAACTCAAACACCAATTTCTTCTGAATGCATCTCCCACAGTATTCCATCCAATTTTTGAACTGTAATAACATCTAACTATGTATGTATCTCCACAAATTGTTTCATGACTCCTTCTTTTGCTAATTCCATTCCTCTACTTAAATTCTTCATTACATTTTTCACTTATTGGGTCCAAATTATACTTTAAGACTCAATTTATGTATGTATGTATGTATTTAAAGATTTATTTATTTATTTATTTATCTATTTATTTATTTATTTATCAGACGTTTAACTGACTGAGCCACCCAGGCATTCCTTGAGACTCAATTTAAAGGGAATCTAAGAACAAGTAGAATCTGTCTTTGATAAAAATCAGGAAATAATTTCCTAGAGGGAAAGAACAGAATTGGAGAATGACTGTAATGAGGCATGGGCAAATTTTCTGGGCTAGCTGAGGTTTGCAATATCTTATCTTATATGGTAGTTATACTGTAAAATAATGTACACCTAACAGTACACACATACCAAATATCATCAAATTGAATGTTTAAGACCCATTACCCATTTGATGGGTTTTTAGGTAACTACCAGTATGCGGAAGCTACCACAAAAATCATAATACATATCTTCTTGTGGACTTACATATTTGTTTCTATATCTCTCTATTTAAAGATTTTATTTATTTATTTGAGGGACAGATGGCATGAGAGAGAGAGAGATTGCATGGACAGGGAGGAGACAGGCAGAGGGAGAGGAAGAAACAGAGTCTCCACTGACCAGGGAGCTCATTGTGGGGCTTTATCCCAGGACGCTGGGATCATGACCTGAGGAGAAGGCAGACACTTAACTGACTGAGCCACCCAGGCACCCAGTATTTGTTTCTCTTGAGTAAATATCAAATAGTGGAAATTCCTGGGCAAAAAGAAGGTGTGTTTCTTTGCATGTAAGCTTTTAGTAGAGATAAAAAAAGATGAAGATGAATCCATATTAATGTGGTGTATGAAAAAGAATAAAGGAATATAAACTACTATCTGACAAACTTGGTCATAAAATACAATGGGCACAGTCTCTTGAATATTTCTGGGTAAAAGAGGGTGCATTATTTTCATAATAATTTATTATTTGCACATGAATGTAGACAAAATGACAGGGGTTATGTTATTGTACTAGAAGGTATAGACAATTGATGAGACTTTATTCTATGGAAACTGAGCTAGACTAACTAAATAGGCAAACAACCCATAGACAGATTCCTGAGGAAACTGAGAGGAAAAAGGAAAAGAATGAAGATGAAAACTGACACTGCCTGAAAGTATTTTCTTCTCCAGTCACATAGATTTTTGCATAAATACTGAGGCTGGATGAATTATTCTGAAGCTGGACAACTGCTTACAGCTTAACAACACTGAATGTAACAGTGGAAAAAATATCTACGTGGGAATCATGCTCACATTTTGGTCATTATGATATAAAATTCCGTTATCTGGGAGTCTGCTAGAGGAAAGCAGTTTGCCAGCCTCATATTGTGATCAGTGAATTACTGGCTTTCTATGGCAAAGGAGTGAACTAATGAAAATCTTGAAGTTTGAAGGAGAGCCTACACTTAAAATATCTCCAGACTGGGGCACCTCGGTGGCTCAGTCGGTTAAGCGTCTGCCTTCAACTCTGGTTGTGGTCCCAGGGTCCTGGGATCAGCCCCATGTCAGGCTCTCTGCTTGGTGGAGAACCTGCTTCTTCCTCTTCCTCAGCTCCTCCCCTTGCTTGTGCTCTCTCTCTCCCTCTCTGTTGAACAAATAAAATCTTAAACACACACACACACACACACACACACACACACACACACACACACACACATATATATATATCCCCAGACTGCTGGAAGGGAAAACATATTATGGCTAATATTCTATGCAATTGATTATCTGGGGATTTTGAGTAGATCACTAATGCCACTGGATAAACATTGTCATTACAATTAATCTCAACTGCTATCAAGAGATAGAGGTGATAATGATAAATTATCTAGTATGTCAATTAACAGAGGAAACTTGGAAAATTTTCTTCCTGAAAAAAAAATGTATTCAAAGTTCATTCAAATCTGAAAGTTACTATAAAATTTGGGGAAACAGGGGTGACTGACATTCCTTAAAGTAGTAGCAGTGATGGTGGTGGTGGGATGGTGGTGGCATAACTGTATTTGTAAGCATAATACAAGTGTATTTTATAATCCCTCATGAACTCAGAGCCAACTTGATCTAAATGTGATCCCATACCAGATATTTCCCAGTTCTCATTCCTGGGAGACTCCTTTCTCTAGCAACCAGAGTACTTTCTGACCCTGTTTTCTAGGTTTAATACCTCCTGGCCAACCAGGATAGCCAAGTGGGATGAGAAGAATAATCACACTCTAGGGACATCAGAAGGATAATGATGCTCTGTGATCAACCCAGGCACTCAAGAATATTGAGCCACTCTTCCATTAATATGCAGTGGAAATTTTGATGGAGACAAATTGATGCAACCATCCTATTCACATGCCAGGCCAACCTTTGGGTCATTCCAGGTAAGTTTTTGTCCCTACAAATTAGGAACTGGTAGCTGATAAGGGGTTGTAATGGCAGTTTCTTTTAGTAAAAATTGACAGAATAGGGGTTCTAAATCTCTTATTATTTTCTCTGTCCACATTTTCTCTGTGTTAAAAATATTTTATTAGGAAAAGAGGAGCTACATTAATGTAATATAGAGTTGAAAGATTTTCATAGGTAATCAAGTCATAGTTTGTATTTCTGAACCCCAAGAAACCAAAGTCATTCCTAAGCTTTCTGGGTTCTGATTAACTAGCTGCTTATTAATTCTAGTGTTTCCTGGTTTATTGAAAATGAAAAAGTATAATTTTGAAGTAACCTGTGATGGAGTAGGTATTTGAATAATGTAAAAAGTAGAGGAAAGATAGGAGAATCATATGCATTAAAAAATACTTAGTATCTGATTCCAACAACTCGGTCTTCCCTGAGGCAAAGGACAAAGAACACCCCAATTTCCTTTTTACCTTCTTTCTTCTTGGAGATAATCTATGATCATCTTTTCTTCTTCTTTCATGCAGTAAGTAGGAATAAGACAACTCCTTATATGACGGAAGTTAAATTACTTTTTAATGGCTAAGAGTAATCAAGCTTATGCCCTGTTGTCTTTCATAGAAATTGGATTTAATGAAATCTAGATGCAATCATTTATCCCACTTGTGTTCTATGTACTCAATAATCATATGACTTTTTCTTTAATTGCAGAAAAAGTCTGTAAACTACTTAGGATATCATTTTATTATTTCACCTGTGACCATTTGATGACTACTTGAAGGAATGGCAGTATTATATAGGAGATGATGGAGGAAAGTTCTTAGGCTCTAGAAATTTCCTTTTTCAATGGAATTTTCATTTCTTTCTTTTTTTCTTTTTTTGTGAAGATTTTATTTATTTGTCAGACAGAGAGAGAATGAGCATAAGCAGGGGGAACATCAGGCAGAGGGAGAAGCAGGCTACTTGGCTTAGCAGGGAGCCAGATGCAGGGCTCTATCCCAGAACCCTTGGGATCATGACCTGAGCTGAAGATAGACACTTAACTGACTGAGCCACCCAGGCATCCCTGTAGTTTTCACTTCTATTGTGAAAAAATTTTCACTTCTCTATGTTGTGTTTTATCTCTCTTTAATATTCTATAGCCTGTTTATGCCTTGACAAAAACACCAAGCTTTTTATATGCTACCACATTTGTGTATTTGAATTATTTCAGACACTCATCTATTCTATACATGAACTCATTTAACACTGAGCCAAGTGAGGACAGTGTCCTTAATTTATAGGTGAGTAAACTGTGAGTAATAGGTATGGCTCTTTGAGCAAGAGTCCATAAATCATGAGGGATCCAGAATTAGCAGACAGGTCATCTTTCTGATTTCCAACCCTTGATTTTAACTACTTGCTGAGTATTAGGTGAAAGGAAAATATACACACTATTTTTCTCTCCACATTCCCACCAGCACTTCTCACACTAGATGGGCATGTCTGTGGTGGTTGTGGTAGGGGGTTCCACATAAGCAATTCTCCAATTTTCTGCAGACACCAACTGTGTGCCCTATATATTTCATTCAGTTCTGACACTATCTACCTGAAATTAGCATTGGATTTCTCAGGTTAAGGACTCAGTCCTGTAAGACAGCCCCCATCTCAGAGGCTAACCTTAGGTTACCCAAGTAGTGGATTCCTAAGCTACCCAGAACTTATGTCTAGTTTGGCTACAAAATCAGGGGTTCCCACAGCCTCCTTCTCGAGTTCAATAATTTGTTAGAATGAATGGCTATAGAACTCAGGAAAACAGTTTACTTACCTCCAGCCAGATGGAAGAGTTGTATAGGGTGCAATATGGGAAGGGGTATGGAGCTTGTGTAATTTGCGCAGGCATGCCACACTCTCATCAACTCTACATGTTCAGCAAACCGGAAGCTCCCAGACCCCATATTTTAGGGACTTTCTTGGACTCTTCAAACATAAGTGGGATTGATTAAATCATTGCTCACTGGTGATTAAGTCGATCTCCAGCCCCTCTCATTCTGCAGAAGTTGGGGGTAGGACTGAAATTTCCAACACAGGAGTCACAAGTTTCATTCCCTTCACAACCAGCCCCATCCTGTAGTTAATCTAGAGGCTTTCCAAAAGTCTTATCATTAACATAAACTCAAGTGCAGTTAAAAGGTGCTGGGAATAACAAAAGATACTCCTTTTACCTTTATTGTTCTGGAGCTATTTCAGGAACTGAAAACAAAAGACTATTACAAGGAAAGATGTTCTCTCTACTCTCTCTCTCTCTTTTTTTTTTTTTTTTTTTTTTTTGGCGCAGGGGTACGGGTCTGTGAATCATCAGGCTTACACCTTTCACAGCACTCACCATAGCACAAACCCTCCCCAGTGTCCATAACCCAGCCAGCTGGTGCAGCCACTCTGGAAGACAGTATGGAGGTTCCTCAAAAAGTTGAAAATAGAGCTACCCTATGACCCAGCAATCGCACTACTGGGTATTTACCCTAAAGATACAAAGGTAGTGATGTTCCCTTTACTCTTAGAAAATGATGAAAGTTTTAGGAGCCCAGTGCCAGGAAAGGGGGATGAAGACCAACTATGTATTTCTTATTATAAATCACTTCATCATGGGTGCCTGGGTGGCTCAGTGGGTTAAAGCCTCTGCTTTCGGCTCAGGTCATGATCTCAGCGTCCTGGGATGAAGGCCCGCACGAGGCCCACAGGAGGCCCGCAGCCGGCTCTCTGCTCAGTAGGGAGCCTGCTTCCTCCTCTCCCTGTCTCTCTGCCTACTTGTAATCTCTCTCCCTGTGTCAAATAAATAAATAAAATCTTTAAAAAAACAATAAATCACTACATCACACTAGGCAAGCAATATGATAAAAGCATTATCATAGGGCGCCTGGGTGGCTCAGTGGGTTAAAGCCTCTGCTTTCGGTTCAGGTCATGATCTCAGCGTCCTGGGATTGAGGCCCGCATCGGGCTCTCTGCTCAGCACGGAGCCTGCTTCCTTCTCTCCCTGTCTCTGCCTGCCTCTCTGCCTACTTGTAATCTCTCTCTCTGTGTCAAATAAATAAATAAAATCTTTAAAAAAAAAGCATTATCATCAAGTAGGTGGAGTTAAGTATCATATTTATATTTGCCTTCTATCAATTACTGAATGATTTTTTAAAAGTTTTATTTAAATTTCAATTTAACAGTTAACATACAGTGTAATCCTAGTTTCAGGTCTACAATATAGTGATTCAACACTTCCATATATCATCCAGTGCTCATCACAAGTGCACTCCTTAATCCCCATCACCTATTTAACCCATTCTCTCATCCATCTCCCCTCTGGTGACCATCAGTTGGTTCTTTGTAGTTACGAGAACTTGGTTTGTCTCTCTCTTTTTTCCCCCATGATCATTCGTTTTATTTATTAAGTTCCACATGACTGAAATTGTATGGTATTTCTCTGATTTATTTCACTTAGCATAATGCTCTCTAGCTCCATCTGCATTGTTACAAATGGCAAAATTCATTCCTTTTAATGGCCGAGTAATATTCCATTGTATGTGTATACTACCTGTTCTTTATCCATTCTGAATGATTTTTAAGGAAATACTGGTATTTCTAACTTAAAAGATCTCTTTCTTTCAGTTTCTGTCATTTCTGGCAACATGTACACATAAATATTAGCAATAGTGTTCACATATTCCACCACCACATACCCCCAGATACCACATAGAGGTGTCAAAGGAAATTATTTTTCACAACAATGTTTATTGCCTTAATCCATATTTATGACTATTGTGACTATAGTCCACTCATTAGTATTGTTGCAGAATCACTGGCAAAGAGATCTCAGTGTCCTTCTATCATTTTTTTTTCTTTCAGATAAGAATTATTGTACCAAAAATTCCTTTTTATACCCCCACACAAGTATTCTATGTGACAAAGAAACAGCTACTTATCCAACATTTTTCAAGAAATTGGCATTCAGAGAAAATCAGAAATAGAGACTTCTACTACTTCATAAAAGATTTCTTTTTTCAAGCATGTATAGAGGGTCAGACATGAGGAGAGCTATTTGTGGGAACAAGTAGGATTAGTGTTTAGGAATGGACAGAGTGGAGCAAAATGTGAAATGGTTAAAATATTACAGAGTAATTAATGAAACTGAGACCAAAGGGAGAAAAAAGATTTTGTCAAATTGATTTGAATTCCCCAAGAAGGAAAGGGTGTCAAAATCTGGAAAGACTATAGAACTAGGGAGGTATTAAGAGCTGGGCATTGTACTCAAAGGAGTTTTGGTATCCAAACCACAGCTAATCATAAATAACTCCCTCCCTGGCATGAGGAGCAATGTGGTTAATATTGAAAGCTCCCATAGGATTATAAACCAATGCACACACAGTGACAGAAACAAGATTTCTTCTAGGACATCAGGACCAGGAGAATTTCCAACTGCAATGAAATCGGGTTGGCATCTAGGTAAAGAAAGAAATCCTAATGGTGGTTTTTCAAGCAAACTAGACGAGAACTAGACTAGAACTCAAGAAAGATTGGCAAAAATCAGTGTTCTCAGTTTCATGCTTTTCATTTCCAGAAAGGCTAAGGCAGGGATCCCAAAATTTTCTCATTTTTTAGCTCTAGTTAACATCTGCAGGATTATTTGCTTGTGCCATTCTAACTTGTATTACAGAATTTCACCAGAATATTCTGGCCAAACTACCATCCAAGAACTGAACTTACTTGTTCAATGTTCAATATGGTTGAATGATAATAGCTGAATGATAGTGAGGGATAAAGCCTTTTCACTTCTCATCCAAATTTTCTTCTGCAGGTGTCAGAATATGCAGCGAGAAGACAGAACATCAACCTCTATGGCATCCATCAATACTTCATATTTGAACCCCAGAACTGTAATCTTGATTGGAATTCCTGGATTGGAACATGAGCAGTTTTGGATTGGGTTTCCTTTCTTTGCTGTGTGCCTAGTGGCTCTTTTGGGAAATGTCATTTTACTAATCATCATTCCAACAGAACGCAGCCTGCATCAGCCCATGTACATCTTCCTGGGAGTGCTGGCAGCCACTGACCTAGGACTCTGTGCTGCCATTGCTCCCAAGATGTTGGCCATCTTCTGGTTCAGATCTTGCTCCTTGGCCTTTGACACTTGCCTAGCTCAGCTGTTCTTCATTCATGCTTTGCAGTGCATGGAGTCTGGCATTCTGTTGGCCATGGCTTTTGACCGCTACATTGCTATCTGTGATCCACTGAGACACACATCCATCCTTACCCATTCCATCTTGGGTCACATGATAGTAGTAGTGGCAATCCGAGCTACAGTGCTGGTTGGTCTGTTACCCATTCTAATCAAAAGATTGCATGTTTTCCATTCCATTGTAATTGCCCACTCTTACTGTGAGCACATGGCTGTGGTTAAGCTAGCTGCAGAAGACATCCGAGTCAATAAAACATGTGGTCTTTTTGTGGGTTTTACCATATTGGGCTTTGACATGATTTTTATCCTCATTTCCTATATCCTTATTTTCCAGGCTGTTTTTCGTCTACACCAAAAAGAGGCACAGCTCAAAGCATTTAATACATGCACAGCTCATATTTTTGTTTTTCTTGAGTTTTATATTCTTGCCTTCTTCTCCTTTTTCAGCCACCGTTTTGGACATGTTGCTCCCCCTACCCACATTCTTCTGTCTACCATCTACCTCCTTGTGCCACCTGCACTCAACCCTATTGTCTATGGTGTAAAAAACAAGGTAATCCGTAAGCGTGTGGCACAGATTTTTCATCTGAGTCATATATCCCACCAGTGTTCTATAAAATGTTTGTGGTCATGTAGAGAATATTTTCATTTCTTAGAGATGGAGAGACTTTGGACTCTATGTGTTCATTGTTGGGGATTCACATGCTCTATCTTAAAGCTTTTATTTTCATGGTCAGGTTGACATAAAAGGTACAGCTGCTCAAACACACATAGCATATTCAATCTTAATGTCTTTGCATTTTCTCTTTTGCTTGACTGCAATACCACCTTCCCCCAATATCTACGAGGCCCATACTTAGTCTACACTGGAGCACACTATTGCAACCCACCTGCTCTCTAATCCCTGTGTATATTCTTATATACACATGTGTATACACACTCAAACACATTCAGAAAGAGAGAGATTGAGAGGAATTGTTCCTATAGTTTTAACCCTCATCCCTGGGGGAACCTAACATACATTTTAAAATTTAATCCATGAACCAAGGAATGGTGAGATAATTAAAAAGTGAAGCATTTGACAATGTTGGCATAAAATCAACATTGTAAATAATTTCAAAGTTAGGTGTTAGTCATGTAAAAAATTATGAACATGTTAATTCCATGGAGACAAGGAAGTACTTGCTTAGGTTGCAATTACAACCATGGGGGCCCTCAACAAAGTGAGGTAGAATATTTAATAGAGAGAAAGGAAACAATATAATGCTGTGATGAAAACAAGAGTAACTGGATAATGAAATCTTTGCTTTGGGGAAAAAGGCTGAGAGATAGTTCTCTGGAGTTCTTTCAGTTTCCAAAGAGGTTGTATTTTATATAAGACCTGAACATGCTTGCTTGTTTAAAGAAGGAACAAATAGAGAGGCAATACCTGAAGATGTAGAAGAAAAGGCAGCTGATGGGGAATTGACTTTGAAGTAATTCATAAAAACAAAATGAAAGAAAATTAAGGAAGAAAAAGATATTGTTGAGACAAAATAAAGATCATATTTGCAGAAAAGATTTTAAAAGATGAATAGAAAGGAAAACAAATGCAATACACTTTAAAGCCAAATTTGTAGAAAAACTGATTGACCACACTTCTGGTAGGGGAATAAAATGAAAAACTAAGGAAGCAGAAGATAAGGTAATATTTTAGCCATCCCTTTTATTTACAGTGAATATTGAGCATACAGAATTAATATTTTTTTCTCAGACATACAGTCATAGTTTGCTTATACAATCCCAGAAGTCTGATCATAGAATCAATAAGTGAGACATCGTCACCTGGTGGCTGGAGTTAGGGAGCTGGCTCATTCCTAGTTGAACACCTTCTAAAATAATTTTTTTTTTACATTTTTCCAGCTTTCTTGAGGTATAATCTGAATATTTAAAATAATATATATTTGTATTTGTATGCATATATTATATACTTGTATATAATATATTTTTGTATTTATATGTTATATGTATAATATATATTATAATTATATATTTCTATACTATATTTACATATATTTATATTTATAGCAATGTATATTTTATTTATAAACATATATTATAAATAAACAATACAAATATATATTTGCATCACATGCAACAATACAAATACATATTACATATATATGTATTACAATATAATTCTAATTTTAATATATTTTTCTTTATTGCCTTGGTCATAGTCAATTGATGTATGTAGCTATAGAACGTCATGTAATGATCTCCTACTCTCAATCAACCAGTGAAGAGTTTTAGATTTTACTGCATTAGGGACTTCCTAGTTATGCCCACACACATATTCATACTGACTGTGAAACAGTCTACTTTTTTCCTATAATTTACAATAGTAATCCTAGTTTCTCTTCAAAGAAAAATAGCTAAAATCCCATTCAGAGTGGTATTCCCTATTTAATTATTCAACTATGACAAAATTGTGAGGAAAACAGAATGAAACTTTGCGATGACTTTAAGCTTGTAGAATGGTTAATGAAAAAGAAAAAGAATACGTAAAGTTATCTTAAAGCTGACTGAATAAATTTCTGAAGAGAGCAGGCAGATTATAAAAATTTCAGAAGTTTGGAATGGGTATGAAATGGGACAGTGTAATCAAAAGTGGCAAATTATTTTCTTGGTCAACTAACACCAGTAAAATGAATCAAAGCACCTAGGTTTAGTCTGAGCTCCATTATGTACAGTAGAGTGGCTCGAAACCAGTCCTGCCTTTTTGCATCTGAAACACATTAATATCAAAATATTTAAGCTACACTCGTTTTCCAATAGATCTGTTTTTGTATGTTACCATCATATCTTAATTTATGGTACTTCTTTATTCAATTTATGTCTTATTTGTCTTCTCAACTTTCTGTCTCCTCTAAGATCTGTGAGGACTTACATCGTCATCCACTCCATTCTGTCTACACATCCACTCTGAAAGCTAACTGTCCAGAATTATCCCAGTGATTCAAATACCCTCTGCTTCTACTGATAAAAAACAACTCCACATCACTTCCAAGAACTGGATAATGGGTCTGCACACAGTCAACTTAACCAGCATTTGCTGAAAGAACAAAATATCCTCACTCCCTCATCTGAGAGTCAATTTCTAAGATTTGTGTGGAGGTATTTTACTCCCTAAACCAGAGAAAATGAGAAGATTGGGAAAGGCTGCCGCTCTCCAGAGATTCTAAACTTTGAACACAATGGACAGGGCTATGGGACTGAGAATCTATTCCACAACTACAAGTGCTATGAAGGTATTTCACCTCATCTGAAATGTGACTGGAGTTTGGAGAGGGATATAGAATAAGAAAATTAATGTTGTCATCTGTAGCACCTTCTGAGGACATTTCAGAACCTAGCAAGATCAATGGACTTAGAATCATAAATTTCATTTCTACAACTTCCTCATGCATAAATATACCCACATTGGCTTTGGAAAAGATATTCAAGAATCTTATCTAATACAGACTTAAGTTGATTCCCAAAGATTCAAAGTCATGAGGCCACATTTCTATCTATGTTTTTCATGTTATAGAAGAAATTATGAGAATTCCCTTGTTCCTTTTCATCCATAATTTTCTCTCTGAATAAGTCTCAGAATCAATGGTGAGAAAAGGGCTTATTGACCTAATGGGATCTACAAACATGTCATATCTGAACCCACAAACAGTGACCCTGATCGGGATCCCTGGACTAGAGCACGTGCAGTTCTGGATTGGATTTCCCTTCCTTGGAGTGTGCCTGTTGGCTCTGCTGGGGAACATCTTCTTGTTAATCATCATCCTTACAGACCACCGTCTTCACCAACCCATGTACATCTTCCTAGCAGTTTTGGCAGTCACTGACCTAGGTCTCTGTGTAGCCATTGCTCCCAAGATGTTGGCCATCTTCTGGTTTGGTTCCTATTCCATGGCTTTTGATGCTTGCCTCACTCAGCTCTTCTTCATCCATGCCTTGCAGGGCATGGAATCTGGTATCCTGCTGGCCATGGCCTTTGACCGCTACATTGCCATCTGTAATCCTTTGAGGCACACATCCATCCTTACACCTCTCTTTCTATTTCGAATGGTATTGATGATGGCCATCCGTGCAACAGTGCTTGTTGGAATTTTACCCATTCTACTTAAACGTTTGCAACTTTTCCAATCTGTAGTTATTGTTCATTCCTACTGTGAACACATGGCGGTTGTCAAGCTGGCTGCAGAAGATGTCCATATTAACAAATCATATGGGCTCTTTGTGGCCTTTGCAATTCTAGGTTTTGATATGATCTTTGTCTTCATCTCTTACATTATGATTTTTCAGGCTGTTTTTCGTCTTCCTCAGAAGGAGGCAAGGCTCAAAGCATTCAATACATGTACTGCCCATATTGCTGTCTTCCTGGAGTTTTATATCCTTGCCTTTTTTTCCTTCTTCAGCCACCGTTTTGGACATGTATCACCCTATGTTCATATCCTCTTGTCTACCATCTATCTGCTTGTGCCCCCAGCCCTTAACCCCATTATCTATGGTGTGAAGACCAAGGAGATCCACATGCGGTTTGCTCAGATTTGTATTCTGAAGCCTGACACTGAGCAGTGATCCAAAAATACTATGACATAGGAAAAATATATATTTACCCATTTAAGATGTAAATTCCTTGTACTATGTCTATGTTGGTGAAATTTTTACCTAATAAAGATCTCCTCTAAAGGATTTATATTCCTCAAACAAAAGAACTCAGAATGTGAGATAAAGATGAGTGAAAAGTATATATATATATATATATGTGTGTGTGTATATATATATACACACTTATATATATATACTTTTAAATAATGTAATATAATAAATCTATATTTACTTTTATATATATTTGTATACTTATATATAATAAATACTTATATATACTTATATATATAATATATACTTTTCACTCATCTTTATCTCACATTCTGTATATATGTATACATACATATATATATACACATTTATAAGTTCCTATCATCTCCCCATCTCTCTCTTTCTTCTTTCTTATTACCTTCCTTCCATCATTCTTCCTTGTTTTATCATCCTTCCTCGTTTACACATCTATTGTATCTTTCTGCAATACCAAGAAGCAGTTTATCCTTTGATGTATAACAGTGACAAAGACATATTCCATGATTTCAAAAGCTCACAACATAGTGATGATATAAAAATACTGATCAAATATAATTTAATGCTATTTAGGCCATGGTAAGAGAATAAAAAAGATTTATTTTCACATGTGAGAAGCAATTAATTTAGAGGTTTTAGAAGAAATCAGAGAAGACCTTATACAGGAAGTCATGGCAAATAAGAAGTTTGAATAATGCGTTTTACTTCAGATGATGAAATGTTATTAACCAAGATTTCAAGTTTTTAAAACACTGTCATTATAACTCGTGTAGATGTGGAGAAATATATGCAGGTGTGCATGAATCTAACCTCT
This sequence comes from Ailurus styani, assembly GCA_002007465.1. Classification (NCBI taxonomy): domain Eukaryota; kingdom Metazoa; phylum Chordata; class Mammalia; order Carnivora; family Ailuridae; genus Ailurus; species Ailurus styani. The sequence goes on along the minus strand of LNAC01001145.1, from coordinate 159,547 downwards.
TTGAGCATGTGATTCAGGAAAAAGCAGACTCATCTCTGCTTTCATCAGTGATCAAAATATATAAATCACTCTGAAGTAGGGAATAATGTATTAATATATCAGTATCTGATACATGGTTTTATTTAATTGGATAAATACAGTCCTTTTGTTGGGTAAATGAAAAATTCAGCTTTTCAGAATTGCCACTGACTAGCTATTATTGCTTGTGATAGCCTTGGAAGGAGTTCATTCTTTGTATTGTGTGAGAACTCATTATGAACTTATCATTTTTTTCCTAAAAGGTCATTAGGAGATATTCTGGAAAGTTTTGAGACACAATCCATAAATTTGAGCAAGTTTTTCGATTAGGAACATAACAGCTTCTTTTCTCCCATTTTTCTTATCCTTACTGCTCAGAAGGTCTTATAAGCTAGTGAAGAAAATCCAAAGATTTAAGTTTAGCCATATCTCCTTTAGTTCCCTTTTCATATCAGACCTTCTTTTCCAGTGTCTCTGTGGTTTGAGAGCATATATACCACCATAATTATCACGCCATGGACACCAATAATTTTAACTCAGTTCATTTCTCTGTTTACCACAGTTGTTCATCTCCCTCCTCTTGATGGTCAAGCTAATGACATACTATTATTTACAGTAGGAAGAGAAGATTAAAGTTTATCCTCTGATGGTCTCAATCTATAAACAGGTGAATGTGACATAAAAGTGTCTATCAAGGGTTCCCCTAAAAACATACCAAAGCAATAACTTTAGTGTATGTGGTATATTTGGGAATTGATTCGAGAAAAATTTTTGTAAGGGACTGAGCAAGTAAGACCATGAAGGGAAGAAAGCCAATAATGTGTGTATGACTGAGCAGATCACTGCTATGAATTACCAGAGCTCTCTCCTGTTGGATGTGTTGGAAAAAAGTAAAGATCACACCTTGTAACTGTCCCTTTGGGGGTCTCAAAACAGCATATTTATCTAGCAATCTCCATCTCTTTCTAGACGGTAATTCCTGAAATATCACCTTCCCAACACATGTATCAGTCATGGACAGAGCATGCAAGCCAGGTCAGAAGAAGGTCTCAAACGAAGAGTCATAGGAATCCATTGGAATGAGGAAAGACTATCTACAGGGAATTTATGGAGCAGTTTGAAGGTGTATGGGCAGTCTTTTTAAGTGTAGCTAAAAAGATATTTTATTGGGTAAGCATGCAAAAAATAAATCACAGAAGACATTCTAAGTTCCTTCATGTTCTCACAGAGATAGACAAGGTATGTAACACTGCTGGATGCTTCCTAGATTGTACTCCAGAGTAAGAATCACTGTGAAATAGACTTGTAGGAGAATTAATACATTGGCATAAGGCATCAGGCAGTCTGACATTTACGGCAGGAGTTCAAAATTGAATTATCAACTGTTTAGAAGAGCAACTGGAAACACCAGCTCTCTAATACATGGAGAGTTTCCTCATTATCTGATCCAATGAGAAATTGAGTTTGGTTAATATAGCCTTTTCTATGGGGAGGGACAGGGCATCCTTAGTTTCCCAGACAACATAGTGCTTGCTAGATTATTTTTATTTTTATATTTATTTATTTATGTATTTATTTATTTATTTACTTATTTATATAACGTTGCCTGTCTTCACCAGAAATTATTAAATTCACCAGGATTAAATTCTTATCCTACAGTAATTTTTAAAAAAGATTTATTTATTTATTTGACAGAGAGAGAGATCACAAATAGGCAGAGAGGCAGGCAGAGAGAGAGGAGGAATCAGGCTCCCTGCTGAGCAGGCAGCTCCATGTGGGGCTTGATCCCAGGATCCTGAGATCATGACCTGAGCTGAAGGCAGAGGCTTTAACCCACTGAGCCACCCAGGCACCCCTCTAAAGTAATTTTTATAGTATGATTCTTCTATATATTTTGTGGGAGTAGAATTGCATCTAGAGCCTTTTAAAAGAAAGATATACAAAAGGTAGACCAAAAGAGTGAGACTTCCAAATAAGATAAATTAGTTGTTTTCAAATAAAAGTATGGGATATAGTAGTGAAGGATACTTTAAATCTGCCTGCCACTATCTGATCAAGATCCAAAACAAGTATGAGAGCTATTCATCTATTTATCCACTTATTAATTCATTCATTTTGTTTTAACTCAGTATCTATATTGTGCACATAGTATGAAAGGCAATCCCTGTCCTCAAGAAATTCTGTCAAGGAAAACAGTATTATAAAAAGATTAAAAACATGGATATTGTGATCAGACAGATCTAGGCTTGTCTTTTGGTTCAACTGTCTGTTAGCTGTGTGTTATATAAAAAAAAACAACTAAAATATTTAAATTGAGCATAGTTCTCCTCATCTTTATAATTGGGATAATAACAATTGCCTGAAAGGACTATTGTATGAACATAACAATTTAGAATGTGTTTTAACCATAGCATATAAAATAGGGTTCTTAAAAGATAGTCATTATCATTATTAAAATTGTTAACAATATTAATAAGGACAGGCATTAAAACTCCAATATAAAATACAGTGGAATAATTGCTATGATAGCTACCTGAAATAAGAAAAATTAGAGAGAGTAGGGAAACACTGGCTGTGTATTTTTCATTGCTTCTATTGCAAAATTTTAATGTTTTAAAGAAAGTCTTGCTATATTAAGATTTATATTCTCTTTTTAGTCCATCCTCTTGGTATGTAGCTTCTTGTTCTGAATTAAAATAAGAATGTTTATTTTTTAAGAATACCTATTTTTAAAAGAAATACAAATTTATTTATTTGTCTATTTATCTATCTATTTACATATTTATTTATTTTCTAAGGAAACAATTAACAAAACTAAAAGGTAGCCCCCAAAGTGGGAGAAGATATTTGCAAACAACATGTTTGATAAAGGTTAGTGTCCAAAATCTATAAAGAACTCACCAAACTCAACACCCAAAAAACAAAAAACCCAGTTAAGAAATGGGCAGAAGACATGAATAGACAATTTCCAAAGAAGACATCCAGGTGGCTAACAGGCACAAGAAAAGATGCTCAACATCACTCATCATTAGGGAAATACAAATCAAACCCACAATGAGATACAACCTCACGCAGGTTAGAATGGCTAAAATTAACAACACAAGAAACAGCAGGTGTTGGTAAGGGTGCAGAGAAAGCGGAACCCTCTTACACTGTTGGTGGGAATACAAATTGCTGTAACCACTCTGGAGAATGGATTGAGGTCCTGAAAAAAATTTAAAAATAGAACTACTCTACAATCCAGCAATTTTACTACTAGATATTTACCCAAAGGATACAAAAATACAGATTCGAAGGGGTACATGCACCTGGAGGTTTATAGCAACATTATCAACAATAGTCAAACTCTAGAGAGAGCTCAAATGTCTATTGACTGATGAAGGATAAGGAAGAGGTAGTGTGTGTAGATAGATAGATAGATAGATAGATAGATAGATAGATAGATAGATAGATAGATAGATACACACATACACAATGGGATATTATTCAGCTATCAAAAAGAATGAAATCTTGCCATTTGCAATGACATGGATGGAGTTAGAATGTATTATGCTAACTGAAATAAGTCAGTCAGAAAAAAGCATGATCTCACTCACGTGTGGAATTTAAGAAAGAAAACAGATGAAAATATGGGAAAGGGGAAAAGAAAAAAAGGAGAGAGGGAAACAAGCCATAAGTGACTCTTAATGATAGAGAACAAAGTGAGGGTTGATGGAAGGAGGTGGGTGGGGGATGGGCTAGATGGGTGATGGATATTAAAGAGGGCACTTGTGATGAGCAGTGGGCATTGTATATAAATGATGAATTACTGAATTCTACTCCAGGAACCAATATTGCACTGTACGTTAACTAACAAAATTTAAATAAAATAAAATAAAAAAGAAATTGAGCAATTATAAATAGAAAAAAGAAAAAAGGTAACACAAATTTTAAAAAATCATAAAATATTTGAGACATGGACACTTTATTACTTCTTTTTTTAACATTTTATTTATTTATTTGAGAGAGAAGGAGAGGGCAGGAGTCAGGGGCAGAGGGAGAGGGGGAAACAGACTCCCTGCTGAGCAGAAAGCCCGATGCAGGACTCAATCCCAGGACCCTGAGACCATGACCTGAGCCAAAGGCAGATGCTTAACTGCCTGAGCCACCCAGGTGCCCCTATTTTATTACTTCTACCTGAAAATTTTAGGGAAAACCTGAAGTTAAATTCTTTAAAAATTCCAATCAACGTCCATGCCTTTACAATCATAGGGTATTTCGTGTTAATAGATGTTCACATACCAATGCCAAAGTGAGATCAATTAGAGAGAAAATTCCTTTGTGTATTCTGACTCAAGCACCTACTTCAAAACCATAGCAGAATTAATTTAATTCTACATTATATTTATTTATTTTCCAGATTTGTGGAACTATAACTGACATATAACATTGTTTAAGATGTACAGTGTATTGATTTGATACATTTATGTATTGCAAAATGATACCACCCTGGTGTTAGCTAACAGGAACATCATGTCACATACATATCATTTCTTTTCTGTTGTGAGAACATTTAAAATGTCCTCTCTTAACACTGTAATACAGTGTTGCTAACTGTGATATAGTGATTATAATCACTATAAAATACATTAGACCCCCCCCAGAGTTTATTCATTTTAGAACCAGAAGCTTATACTGTTTGATCAACATTTTCCCTTTTCCTCTATCCTCTATCCTCTGGCCCTTGATAACCACGATTCTACTCCTGTTTGTATGAGTTTGGCTTTTTTAGATTCCACATATAAGTGATATCACACAGTATTTGTCTTTGTATGATTTATATCATTTAATGTAATAGCCCTAATGTGCTGGGAATGGCCAGCAATCCCTGTACCAATGGATGAAAGATTACTCCAAACTTCACTGTGAAAGAGAGCAGAAGGTAAGGGCATCAATGCTCAGAGATGAAGACCCTTTGCTCTTATTTGCTCCCGATTTTATGGTCCTTCAGGATCATCACAAACCCTTATCACTGTTTCTCAAGCACATGATGTGATAAGTGGTGTTACTGAAACTAGGAGGATCTGTTCACTGGAAAGAAATGATATGCTAATCTGAGTGTTCTACCAGGGCTGAACATAGCCGAAGGGACAATGCATACGTCTCTTAGATTACAGGGGGGCTGTTTGGGCTAAGAAAACTTAGGGGAAGGCAACTCCCCTGGGCATTCCAATGGCAGAGTGCTCACACAGGCCTCGGCATTTCAATGGCCTACCCCTTCTCCAAAAGCTTCTCATCACCCTCAGTGGCCTCCACATTACATTTTAGCAAGCCAGATATTATGGCTGATTTCATGCTCTACATTAACTCCAACACTAATGTCTATCCATGTTGTGGCAAACCACAGGATATTCTTTCTCGTTGGTGAATAATCTTCCATTGTATATATGTGCACGCACGCGCGCGCGTGCATCTGTGTGTGTGTGTGTGTGTCCATTCACTCACTAACAGACCCGTAGACTGTTCCCATATCATGGCTATTGTGAATAATGCTGTAATAAACAGGAGTAGAGATTTCTTTTGAAATTCTATTTTCATTTCCTTTAACTACATTCCCTGAAGTACAATTACTTGATTAATTTCTTGAGGAACTTCCATACTGTTTTCTATAGTGGCTATACCAATTTACATTTCTACCAACAGTCCATGTTTTCATTTTTATTTCTTTAATTTTTCTAGATTTATTTATTTATTTATTTTAGAGAGAGGAAGTGAGGGGCAGACGGAGAGGGAGAGAGAGAATCTCAAGCCGACTCCCTGCTCAGTGTGGAGCCCAACCTGGGGCTCTATCCCAGGACCCTGAGATCATGACCTGAGTTGAAATAAAGAGTCAGACACTGGACTCACTGAGCCACCCAAGTGCCCCCCGTGTTTTCATTTTTATAAATAACAAAAAATGGCATCAAATTATACATGTTTTGAGAAAAAATGTTTTTACTCTCTAGTTAATTTCAAACTGATTGAGAATCAAACATTGTGTCCCAGATATTTGAAGATTATTGCAGTATTGTTCTCAGTTGATGACATTAGTCAAATCAAGGTGCTTTACATGCTGGCTGTACTTGGTACAAGGGAAACCATAGCTAAATGATAATGCATGTAGGGTCAGCTGGTATAGCCCACAGATCAAAGGCTTTGAAGTATTGCATATCTGAGATGCATTCAGAGCTTATTAGATATGACCTTGAACATCTTGTTTCAAACTTGATGCTTTACTTTTCTCATCTGATGAAAAAATAATAATACAAATCTTGCAATTCTGATAGGACAGTTACATGGAATAACTTAGTTTTGTATCTAAATGGTACTAAGAAGTACAAATGTTATTTCTTCCCTATAGGGTGGAAAATTTTGTGAGTCATCTGCAAACTAAACAAACTATACAAACTGGAATTGAAAGCAACTTATGTTATTAAACAACTTAGAATTCTTACCACTATGAAAGCAGAATTTCAAGGCTCTGGCAACTTTCTCTTCAATTATAATATGCTAGACAGAATCTTATTTCTCTCGTGGCCACCAGAGTTTATATATTTCAGGAGTGGATGATAAAAAGAAGGTAAATTTTAGCTCACTATTGCTACATACTCTATGGAAACACACTGCCATAGTGTGAATTACATAAATTATGCCACATAGTGCCATTGTGTGTGTGGGGAAAAATCTTTCTATCAGTGGAGATTTTCAAACAGCAAGTGAATAATCCTCTATAAAGGTGGACATTCTGGGTGCCTGGGTGGCTCAGTGGGTTAAAGCTGCTGCCTTCGGCTCAGGTCATGATCCCAGAATCCTGGGATCGAGGCCCACATCGGGCTCTCTGCTCAGCAGGGAGCCTGCTTCCTCCTCTCTCCTCTCTCTCTGCCTGCCTCTCTGCCTACTTGTAATCTCTCTCTGTGTGTCAAATGAATAAATAAAATCTTAAAAAAAAAAGGTGGACATTCTTCATGTGGCAGAAGGAATTAGAAGAAAATCACAGCAGCTCTAAGTACCACTTGTTGGGTTGAGTCAGAGCTATAAATAATGATAGCTATTTTTTCTCAGTAGGAGTATGAACTGATGAATGAATGGTTATTGGAGTATTTAATTAGTGAGGATATCTGAGTACTTCTTTCTTCTATATGATTTTACATTCCATACCTGTACCACCCACCTTTTTTTTTTTTTTCTGGACTAGAACCAGGAGTTGAGAGTCTTTTCACAGCCGATCAGGGACCAGAAGAGAGCTAACCTCTTGAGTTCCGGGAGGACGACTGCTGTGGTGCAGAACAAGGCATGCTGTCTCAGCTGGAAAGCGAAGTGTGCTGTTGTGTCCTGGCTTTCATGAATCCACATAAATTTCTATATACATAAGCCAAGGTGTTTTGGCTGCCTTGGAATCTCTAGATTCACAAAATTGAGAGTAGATGGATTAGATGTATATGAGCTAATGTGGGAAGCACATTAATAATAATAATAGGTAAGCAGTGATAGAAATGGTTGGGAACATAATATAGAACTCTTGCGAGGAGGTAGGAGAATCATTTATGATGAAAGTGAAAGAAAATTGAGTGTAGAAAATTCTATTTTCCAAGAATGGCTAATACCTGTTCTTCTGTATCACACATATTTCTGTTATATGATCTTGCCACTCAGTTAAGAATGGACTCTTTCCTATATCTTTGAATATGTTTGAGACCCTTCAACTGCCATCAGTACAACAGAAGCCAATCTGTGCCAGGTCTTGGCAGAGTCCTTTAACTGTTATCACAGCTTTTCCTATTTTCGTGCCATGTAAGATCCCCCTGGATTCTAATATGATGAAACAGGAGTCGGTGTGGAGATAGACTAAGGTGTCTAACACACAAGTGAAGGAGAAGGCTTGAGTGCTGGTCCTGGATTCCTATCTGCAACTGCTTGAGGGACTCCAAGTAAGAACTACACAGCTGAGTCCAGGCAATCAACAGAATCTTGAGGGAAAAAAAATCATAATATATCATTTAAAGCCAATAAGTATTGGGGTGTTTTATTACACAACACTAATTAAAATGTAAGAAAAATTATGTTTAAGGGTTGGATTCTGCAGTAATAAAAACCTAAGACATGAGGCACTGGCTTTGAGTACATGGACAGAAGCTTGAAGGGTACTGTTAAAGAAGACTTTAACTAGAACAAAATAATTGTTACTGTGTACCAGAAAAGAAAGTGATGTGTGCTTTGTGATGGGAACAACTAACAAAACTGTCACCTTTGTTAAGGTAGAAAACAAAAAATATACCTAATGAGCTGATGGGATTGATGAAGGAAACTTCTGGGTAATGTAGAAAGTGCCACTGGTAATAAAATACGTATAGATAAAAATGAGTTAAAGAAATAAGCGTTTAACATTTAAATAGTACTTATAAAAACCATAAAACTTCACGTATTTCTGAGTTTGAATACATAGTTGTTTCTCATTCACTTTTTCTCCGGACATTTTATACTCTTAAAGTAAGAGAGCTACCTTCTTGATAAAAGTGTTCATTTTTAAAATCTTTTATTAGTCAGAAGAACTGTCTGGTTCTGACTGAAAAGGATAGAGATAGCTCGAAATACAAAGTACCACTGGAGTTCCCAACCTATAGGCTTAGAAAGATAAAGTGAAGATTTGGCTCACTTCTTTAAGAAAATGAAGGATTATGCAGAGTACAGACCCCAGATCTGAGAAAGATCAAAGAAACAGAATTATCCTCATGGAGGAGGATAATGCCTTAATCAAGAAGCTGGAAACACACGCTTAGATTTCAGTATGCTATGGACAGCAACTACCATGGTCCATCTTTCTCCCTCTTTTGGAATGGGAATGTTTTTGCAGTTATCCTACTGCTATGTTAACATTATACTTTGGCAGAGTAGGTGGCAGAAGACTTACCTTTTTAGTTAATAGATGTTCAGAGAACGAGGGAACATATTCAAGGAACCGTATCTAAGGAACTAAACCTATGAAGCCTCACCTACATCTAGATATGATTTAGATGATGACATTTTGGATAAATATCAAAATAGAATGAGACCTAGAAGTTTAGAGGAGGTATTAAGCATATGTTGTATATGAGAGGGATGTGAACTATTAGAGCCAGAGAGGAAACTGTGCCAGATTTGATCTGTCAAAGATGGCTATTAGAGTATTTTCTAAACTCCCTGTTCTTCTGCAATATAATCATCAGGAGGGAGTCTACTTTCCAACCCCTTGACTTAGTCAAATCTCTTGACTGTTTTGAGCAATAGAATTCTACAAAAGTGATGCTGTGTAAGTCTTGGGTATAGGCCATATCTGACCTAGCTACTTCTGCTTTTTACCTCTTAAAGCCCTGAAAGACCAGGTAAGAAACCCAGGCTAATTTTATGGAGAGCCTAGGGGGAGGAGAACTATGGCACCAGGCTTGTCACTGAAGCCATATTGGATATCCATCTTCACTGAACCTTCAGAGGATTCCAGCCCCAGGCAACCCTTTCTGAAATGCAAATACGCGAGAAAACTGAAGTGAGAATATTGAGCCCAATCAACTCCAAATTCTTAATTTTGGGGTGTTTGTAACCTAGCAAAATATAATTAGAAAAGTCGAGGAGAGGAATTATGTTTGAGGGAACACCACTGGTCCACTGAAGGTGAAAGACCATGCCCTAAATAATATTCAGAAATGCGGTCAAAGAGATTTGACTACAAAAGGATCCTCAATGTAGAAGAATTCTGGCCAGGCAAACAAAATGCTCTGTTTTTCCTCCTACTCTCCTTCCCCTCCTTCCATTACTCTGCATCCCTCTGTCCCCTTTCTCTACCTCCTTCTTTTCCTTCCTTTTATCTTCCTTTCCTTTATTTTATTTTCAGTGTATAGGCTGAATGTGTAAGTCTCTGCATTCTTTTATGATCTTGTTGCTTCATCAAAAAAGGTATTTGAAATGAGACAAATTATTCAATAGATATTTATTAAACTCATATATAACATGGAAATTCTAGATAATATGAAAACAAGCACAGAGAAAACATTCATTTTAGTGCAGAAAAAGATCATGTAAAGAGGCAGTTATCATATGCAATGATATGTGTTATGATTGAGAAAGTATTAAGTAACACTGGGGACCACTGAAAATGAGCTCAATAGAGAATGGAGAAAAAAAACAGTTGGGAGGTCAGGGAAGGTTCACAGACGAAATACTGCATAAGATGAGTCCCAAAAGTTGATAAAGAGCATGTGGTAGTGGCATTCTGAGAGGAGTTATTAATTTACTTGAGCAACTTAGGTCTTTGAAAACTGGTGCAGGCAAACTGTGAGGAAATTAATAGTGTTTTTGCATATTTATTGGTGTAATTGATATGAACATCAGATATACATGCACATATGTGTTCTTGCAAATGCTTGTGCATCTCAGGCATAGTGTATGAATATGTATAAATATGAATATGATAGCATGTTACAGAGAGAGACTGAGAGAAAGAGATGTTTGTAGACAAATAAGATGATTGGAAGCTGCATATGAAAGACAGAGCATTTATATTTGTATACATTTGTGGGAAATAAATGTGATCTCAATGATGTTTATTCCAGGTAGACCTAAGGATATTTAAATTATGAACATTAGAGATAAGAACTTGAGTATGATTTACATGTGTAGTCCTCCATTGGTTTATAGGTTGATTTTATTTTTAATATTTTATTTATTTATTTGACACAGAGAGAGAGAGAGAGCACAAGTAGGGAAAGTAGCAGGCAGAGAGAGAGGCAGGCTCTCTATTGAGCAGGGAGACTGTCACAGGGCTTGATCACAGGACTCTGCAATCATGACCTGAGCTGAAGGCAGCGTTTAGTGACTGAGCCACCCAGGCACCCCATGAGTTGATGTTTAATACCATTTTTGAAAAATTAAGACAAGGAGGATTACAACCTGCTTATGTGCAGTACAAAATTCAGTTTCTGGGCATGGCTCTTGTCCTTAAAGAAATGTCAATGTAAGAGTAATGGGAAGGCATGCAGACAGGGATCTGAAGTATGGGACAGGTCACAGAAAAATGAGTATCAAAGAAAGCTAAAGTGTTTGGGTATACAGAAAATGATTGGTTGGTATCATTTGAAGACAGACATTAAGGAAATCAAATTGAAGAAAGTGTCTCTGGAGGTGGGAAGAATTTTGAATAAGAAAGATCAAAGGAAAATCCTTTCCAGATAGCAGGAAGAATGAGCTAAAGTAGCAAGGAATATGTAGTTTCTTTGCAAATAAGGCAGCCAGGGGTAGCTGGATTGATGCCTATTCTATGATTTAGTGAAAACAAAGCACCTGGCCAGGCAGACTGGAGTCAAGTCATGCAATAATTTGAGCGCTATGCTGTGGTGTGAAGATTTTATCTTGAAGAATAGGCTGTGAAGATTTCAGTGGACAAAATGAGATGTTTGCTTGGGAAAGACAACGGTCCTGCAGTGTGAGTAACAACTTTGAATTTGAGAAATATTGGGTATAGGAAAGTTAGAATCTGCAGTACAGAGACTGACAGTGATGAAAGTATGAGGTAGAACAGAAGAGAGTAGAAATGTGCAGGGAAGTCTTGGTCAGAGGCTGAATAAAGTAAAATAAATAAAAATAAGTAATTTCAAGGTTTCTAACTTAATTTAACTTAAGTCAAAAGAACAAAAATGGGGAGTGCAGAAGAACAAGCAAGCTTGCTAGGAGACTAGGAGTATAGTTTGGGGAAGATATAAGTTTAAGGTGTATATGAAGAGTGGTTCACAAGGCTATTATATGTTTTCTGGAACACAGACATAATTCATGGTTTAAGATACACATTTGAGTATTTTAAATTTGTGAAAGCATATGAGGTCAGGTAGGTAGAAGAGAGAAAACAAAGGTAGTGAAGAAAATAACTTTGGTAGGTCTTTTTTTATCCTTTGTAAAATGCTTACCTATCAAGCTCAATCCACTGTGTATTGGTTCCATATTGTGACACTAACAGTAACTCTCTAAAGATGACTCTTCTCTATCAAAAGTCTTCAGACCAAAAAGGGCCTCATTACTCATAGATATGATCAGATATTTAAACATGTTTATTCTCTTTAAGATTATTTTTCATGCTATATGATTCCATGTTGGTGAAATATCTGAAACATAACTGTGGAAGGAAAACCATGAAATCAACAAAAAAATTTAGATAATTATTTTTGCCCATAGGTCTTAAGAATATGACTAAATTCATTTTATATCATTTGAGAAAATGTGCTTATACTTTATGTTTCTTAATGGGATTAAATAATACAGCTAACAACAAAATATTCTATTTTATTACTTGCATAATAAACATTTGGGGAAGGGTCTGGTCTTGGGGGATTCTTAATGACAACTACATTTTGATGGAGAAGACATGCCTCAGTGACATTCCCACACCCAGTCCTTCTCTTGCCTTGGCTATTCCTGTTCCCATGAAACCTCAAATCTGGCAGACATGATCTCTGCCTCTAACCTAACAAGATTTCCAGCTCTGTATCACAGGTGTCTTGTCCACCTCAGATATCACCCTCAGTTTCTATGACAGTGGAAGATCCGCAACACCCGCTCCCGCATTTGCTTGGTCCGGGCCCCATAAATCAGGGGGTTGACCATGGGAGGCACAAGGAAGTAGAGATTGTCAAGGATAATCTGTAGATAGGGAGCCATATGGTAGCCTAAAATCTGGGCCAGGACAGAGAAGACAACAGGAGAATAAAAGAGACCTATAATACAAAGATGGGAGCCACATGTACTGAGAGCTTTGCCCCTTGCCTCCCAAGAGGGGAACTGAAAGACAGCATGAAGGATCAACCCATATGACAGAATGATAAATAAAAGATCAATGCCCACAGATGCTACAATAACCATGAGGCCATAGACAATGTGGTTGGAGACATCCCCACAGGCTATCTGCACCACAGCCATGTAGGCACAGTAGGAGTAAGCAATGATGTTTGTTTGGAAGCTTTCCAGTCCTTTTGCCAGGATAGGTGCTGGAGTCAGCACTGCCACTGCCCTTGCCAGGACAGCCAGTACCATCTTCACAAGTACGCTGTTAGCAAGGATGGTTGTATATCTCAGAGGAAACCAGATAGCCACAAATCTGTCAAAAGCCATGGCTAGGAGGATCCCAGACTCCATGACGTAAAAGGAAGGGATGAAAAACATCTGTGTGAGGCAGGCATTGAAGCTGATCTCTTTGGCATTCATCCAGAAGATACCCAGCATGCGGGGCACGGTGACACTGACCAGGGACAGGTCAATAATAGAGAGCAGGGCCAGGAGGAGAAACATGGGCTCATGAAGACGCTTCTCCACTCGGATGATGTGTAAAATGGTGGCATTGCCAATAATTGTCATGACAAATACTAGGAAAAAAGGCACAGAGAACCAGCCATGGGAAGATTCCAGGCCAGGAATTCCAGCCAGGACAAATATCAGGGGTCGAGGAATGGAGTTGTTACAAGAGGTCATACCTAACCTGAGCTCCTCAAGGTCTGATTCCTAGGGAGAAAGAAACAAGGGACACTTTGAAACCACTGGATCATTTGCACTTAAAATGCTGGGTATTCTAGTTTATAGAGATAGTCATGATTATATTATATAAACTAATGATCAAATGAATGCTTTAGTTACTTAAGGTGTGGAGAGAGATAATCCTAGGCTACTACTCTCTCTGTAGAAGCAGCCTTAGGGATAAATACTCAATAAAGACATATCAACTCCATACTTTAGATTTTCCCGTCGCTCTGATCCTATTTAATAGCCAGTGTGTGCAATCCTGTAGGACTTTTTCCCAGATATACGATCTGATGGGAGACCCAACATTTCTAATATTATAGGCAGGAGGTGGGGATAAGGACAAGGTACAAAGCATGGTTTTCACTCAAAATTGAGGAAGTTGAATTTCATTATCTTAGAGTCTTCAGTTCTTGAAACTGGCCTTGGTATTTTGAGATTCTTCTCTGGACTGCTTGCTGATTTTGACAGAGAATCTAGGAATTCTGCCTATTTTATACCTGAAAAGCATGATGCTATTTTGGAGCAATAACTGATATTTTGGATGACAAATGTGGTGTCTAAATGCCTCAATTGATAATAATTTAGTTCTAGATTATTCAATAAAGCATGGTTGGGGAGTGGGCAAAAGTAAAGACAAATTAATAATCTTCTGCATATATGTGTTTTAATGTGGGGAATATAGTTAAGATTAGTGGTAATACATACTTCTATAGAAATTAAGACTATTACATTTGCTAAATATTTTAACCTACAACTATATTGAATCAAAGTATATATTTACAAATTTATACATTATTTGATGAAATTTATGAAGAGTATACTTGATGAATACATTAGAAGTAGAAATCAAACAAGGGTATAATAAATACAAAAATAACAAAAGAATAAGACTTTTTTCTTATTACTATAATTGAAATTAAATTCCACTATTAAGGTTTAGACTACATATTTTGTTAGAGACATTCCAACTACATATTTATAAAAGATAATCACAGAAGAAAAGTTTCTATCAAAGTTTAAAATAAAGAGATAAGAAAATATAACAGAAAGTTGCTTTAAAAATAAAAGTATAGTAATAATACTGAGATCTTTTTTGTTTTGGTTGTCAATGAACTTGAATTATTTGTATATTTTTGCTAATTAATTTATTCTAAATATTTAAGAGCCCCAAATAGAGTGGCATATATGTATCATCTATACATCATAAAATGAGTTCTTCAGATCTAAGTATTTCATATATCAACTGCATTTAGCAGAAAGCATACCACAGCCAAATGATAGATAGGCAGACTGCCTGGAAGGTAACTTGGTACAGTGAAAATAGCCAAGTCTTTGAGATAACACATGTCTGGAATACAATCTCAGTCCTGCCACTTAAGTGATTTGACCAAGCTGTTTAAGTCTGTAAGCCTCATTTCCTCATCTCAAAAGTGGGATGAGGTTTACCTTTCAAAGCTTGCACTGAAGATGAAATCCATCATTAAATTCCAACATTGTATAAAACATACAACATGCCTTAGTGTTCTATAAATGCAAATTTTCTTCCTTTTCTATGAAGTATAAATTTTGATATATTCAAAAAATAATGTCCTTTTGAATGGTTCTTGAAAAGAACTCTAACTAAGTTAATGAATAGTCTTGAAATAACACCATAAAAAGGAATATCTGATGGACCCGCTAATTTTATCCTTAAATATTTTTAGGTTCATTATTTATTAGAGAGCAAAAAAATTTTTTAGTGTCACCAGAAATAGATACTTGGCCAAATAAAGGATGCTAAAAATGTAAAAGGTACATTTTATTTCAATAAGAGAAATGATCCTGTCACAGATGCACACAAAAAAGACAGCCCTGTGAAACCAGAAGCTTACTACCAGTGGGAGTTTCCATGTAGAAATTGAACGATGATCTATGAGTAATAAGGTAGATGAAAATTTCTCCATGTGATGGGGGACATCAGGACATTAGAGTGTTAAGCAACATGGTAAAGTTTTGTCTGAGTGATCAGGAACAGTTGCCAGGACAACTATATCAACACTAATTATTAGAAAAGACACCATCAAGGGGCGCCTGGGTGGCTCAGTGGGTTAAAGCTTCTTCCTTCGGCTCAAGTCATGATCTCAGGGTCCTGGGATCGAGCCCCACATCAGTCTCTCTGCTCAGCAGGGAGCCTACTTCCTCCTTTCTCTGCCTGCCTCTCTGCCTACTTGTAATCTCTCTCTCTCTCTGTCAAATAAATAAATAAAATCTAAAAAAAAAAAAGGAAAAGACACTATCAATTTAGACGTAAAATATAGAAATGTACTTATTATTTTCTAGAGAATATAACTGGGAATTCTAAAGATTGTGGACCCCAATCATGGCCTTACAAGAGTTGGTGATACAAGTGTGTGGATTAAAAGATTTGAGAATCTCTTTCTCCTTACATGACTTTGCATCCCAGGATTTTCTACTCTTTCCCCTCCCTTTTCTCCCTTTTCCTAGAGTAATACCTGTAAATGGTTGTGAGTCTGGTCACAGTAGGACTGGGACCATCAAAACATCCATCTGCTTGAGGCTTGAGGAAGATCTGTGGATGATCAGAATAAGATGGAGTGTCTAAGCTGGAGGCAGATTTATGCTGTTTTGTTCTGGTCCTTCTGGGTCCTTAGTGGCCTCTCTATTGGGCAAAGTGGCTTACCTACACTGGATATTCTGGGAAACACATTTAGAGACAATCACTGAGGATACCACAGGAGGATAAGAGCAGATAATTAAGGAGCGCTGTAAATATAACTATTGGTATGCGTTAGAAATCTGAGGGAGAAAGAGTAAGGACTATGAGAGAATCATTTAGGGTGGAAATTAAAGAATACCTGCAGTAACAGAGAGCAGAGCTGCTTGAAGCTATAATTACATACAAATTGCTTTAGCTTGCTTCAAAACCAATAGTTTAAACTATTTTCATTTCCAGTGACTTTGGGACTTCCATAAGCAAACCTTAAACTAAAATTAAGAATCTTGATTTCCCAAAGCAATTAAAATCCACAAGAAGCTGAAAAAAGGGGGTTTAAGAGCATACTTATCTTGATGAACACTGAGAAATGTATAATTACTGAATCATTATATTGTACACCTGAAACTAATATAACACTGTACATTATACTTCAAAAATGTATGCATTGAGAAAAATCTTAATTGACTAAATTGAGACCATAGTTTGGTAAGTAAGATATATAAAAAGAAACCTAGGGGTAAGATTAAAGTAGGAACAAGGGAACGGGCTCTAGAAAAGCATATTACAAAATACTAGGTTTAGGAGAGACTGAGTTTCAGAAAGACTCAGCAGAAGTCACAAACTCAATTTGAGAGTAAGTAGTAAAGAGGGGAGAAACAGTTAACTATTTCACCGGTGGTCAAATGTAAACATCCTAATGATACTGACTGGGCCTTGTTTGTTCACTATTATTTCCCCAGTCCCTGGCAAGTTGTAGGTCTTCAAATATTTTCATATGAATAAATGCACACTGTCCTACCTCCACAGGTCATCAAGCATTCACTCTAGACTCTAGGCCAGTAATAACACTGCAAGTGTAAGCAACAGTCATACAACCTATGAGCTGATCAAAGTCTTCATTAAGCCATGTTCCCCCAGCCTAAAGTATATTCAGGGTACTCAATTCAATTCTTTCTATCATGATTGCTACCAACTTGGATTAAATTATTATCACATCATCCTAGAAAACTTTATAACACCCTAGAAGGTCTTTTTGCATTCATTTCTTCCATTCTTTGTCTCAACCCATTTTCCTCACTGTAAACACAATGCTCTTTTTACTTTTTTTTTTAAGATTTTATTTATTTATTTGAGAGAAAGAGAGAACATGAGGGTGCGGGAGGCAGAGGGAGAAGGAAAAGCAGACTCCCCGCTGAGCAGGGAGCCCCATGCAGAACTTGATCCCAGGACCCTGGGATCATGACCTGAGCTGAAGACAGCTGCTTAACTGAGCCACCCAAGTACTCTAACAATGATCTTTTTAAAATAAAGCCTGATATATTACTCCTGTGCATAAAACATTCACAATCTTCCTCTCATTTTTAGGATATAACTGAGACTCCTCACATCCACTCTTCACCTCACTGTCCTCCAACCCACAAAATGGACTTTCTTCTGTTCTCCAAATGTATGACACCACTTCCTAAGTTCCACACATGTTCATGCATCCTGTTCTCTCTCCGCGAAACATCAGCAGTCCCATTTCATGACCACTTTTTCTTTTCTCAGATGCTTGACTCCAATTCAACACTCAAAAAATGTAATTTTTAAGGAAACTTTCCTCGATTGTTCTAGACTAGCTCAAAACCCCATGTTATGTATGCTGGTAGAAATCTTTGCTTCTACCTGATAGCACTTAATATCCAGTGTAATTATGCATGTGAGCATCACTTGATTATTTCTCCTCCACCAGAGTGTAAAGTCCCTGAGACGTGGACTTTGTTTTGTTCACCTCTCTTCAGCATCCAGCACAATCTAGCCCATTTTAGCCACTCCATCAATAAATTTTTGCTGCAAGAATACATTAATAAGTTATATATCTTCTTTCTCTTGACTAGAATTTAATGCAGAAACTTTGAAGATTTAGATTTTGTTTGTTGTTGTTGCACATTTCCTATTTGCCATCCATTGGTACATAACATGTACGTTATGTATGTAACTAACTCCTTAGTTCTTATTTCCAAACATAACATGCAAAAAGCCCTGATGCTTGTCAGGGAATATATTATAATTAAATTCCATGATTTATGGTGCTCCAAATTATAAAAATAAACACAGCAAGAAGGTCCATACTTGGGTGCCTGGGTGGCTCAGTGGGTTAAAGCCTCTGCTTTCGGCTCAGGTCATGATCTCAGGGTCCTGGGATCGAGGCCCACATCGGGCTCTCTGGTTGGCAGGGAGCCTGCTTCCTCCTCTCCCTATCTCTCTGCCTGCCTCTCTGCCTACTTGTACTCTCTCTCTCTGTGTCAAATAAATAAATAAAATCTTTAAAAAAAAAAAAAGAAGGTCCATACTTAATAATTTGTCTTCAGGAAACATCCAATAGAATGGCAATAGTCTCAAAGTTTACATTTCCCTATTCTCTTCTCTTAAGATCTGTCCCTACTGTCATTATCATTTTTATCCATTACCTTAGAGAGAGAAAGAGCAAGAAAGAATGGGGAGAGGAGTAGAGGGAGAGAGAGAAGGGGACTCTCAGCTGAATGAAGAGCCCAACACAGGACTTGATCTCACACCATGAGACCATGACCTGAGCTGAAATCAAGAGCCAGACACTTAACTGACTGAGCCACACAAGTACCCCAGAGATCTATTATTTGAATGAAGGTGGGAGTCTTCATGAACAGGACAATGAGTTCAAGGAATATGTAAGAATGAGAAGAGAAGCAGCAGAAAAGAATTTCATTAAACTTTGGTTTGCTATCCTGGTGCTTATATGGTTCTGACATACCAATTTTTTAACTTTTAGGAGGATGACTATGATCACGATGTAGAGGATGTGCTGGGCATAGTAATTAAAAACTAATGTCTTGAAAATATCAGTGGCAACTGTTGAAATAGCCAAACTGGGAAATGATGAAAGCTTGAACAATGATATTTTAATAGAGTCTGAGGAAGAGAAATGGAGAGAAATGGAGAGGTAATGATATTTACCTCTAAGAAGCTCCTATATTAAATAGAAGGAAATTAGAGGGAAAAGAAAGTACAAATAATACTTTACAAGTAGTAAATCACTAAAAGAGAACATCAATTCAATGAAATTCAGCGTGCATTTATTGAGTAACTCTGGGGTGATTTCCATTTTGTACAAGCCAAGAAATGGAGTCACATTTTTTAAAGAGAAAATCCTCAGATTTTTTTCCAGTAAAATACTTATATCTGTTTTAATAATTTTATTTTTAATTATCACCAGTAGCATAATCACAATTTTTTTTTAAATTTGGTTATTTTAACAATGGACTTCTGCCTTTAACAAGGACGTGTAATATCTGAAGACCAGCATAGCTGAATCTAGCTCTGTGGGCTTGCGCCTAAGGTCTGGGCAAGTTCCCAAGTATGGAGCATCAAGCATAAAGTTGCTTCTGTTTTCAGGACACTCTGTGATGAAGGCAAAGAGAATACTTTTAAAGAGACCCAAAATTATTTCAGTTAACAAAACAATAGCAGGCACAAATCATTCTTTGTAGAGGGAGACGCGATATTCTATGAACAATACAATGTCTAAGCTTCTGTGGGCTCCATTATTACAATATTGAACTTTTCCATATTTTTGTTTGACAACTTGTCCTGTGTCCATTCTTATGAATAAAACACACAATTATTTGTTGTATTAACAGGACATCAACCCTATTACATTGCCTGTTCTGTGGAATATTGACAGTGTTCATTAATTTTTCAATTGCAGATGCTTCCTGTGGAATTTCCTGAGGTTCCCATGGATTTCTTCCACATTTTTAATCACTCCCTATTTTAAAATAAACTACTAGCCTCAGTTACAGCACAGAAGATCAGTAGCAGTAAGAAGCAGAAGTGGATCTCTTTCCAATTCAGCAGGTTTTGAGTAAGCTCCCTAACATCCAGGTGTGCACAAAACATCTCACGTCCTCTAGTTTCATTACAACAGGGGAATTTTTATTATGTACAGTCATTCTTTCCCACTAAAATGTCTGATATGGGGGGGATAAATTTTCATGTTAGTTACAAAAATGGGATCAATTATTTCCAAAATTCCCTTCCTATTATGATACTATCTTTTCAAAAAAGTTCAGGATAATCAAGTAACTTTTACCTTTAGAGAACTAAGGACATGGTCTCGAATTTTTTTGGTCCTAATACCATAAACAATAGGGTTAAGGAAAGGTGGTACGAGAAGGTACATATTGGCAATAAAGATATGAATTTGGGGGGCCACATTGTGGCCAAAACGGTGAGTGAGGAAGGTAAAGACAGCTGTGGAGTAGAAAACAAGGATGACACAGACATGGGATCCACAGGTGCCTAGAGCTTTAAAACTTGCTTCCCGTGATGGAAGGTGAAAGACCGCACGGAGGATTAGGACATAAGAGACAACAATGAAAAAGCCATCACAGGAACCAATGACAGAGGCCACACTGAGGCTGTAACGTTTGGTAGCTCCTGTGTCCACACATGCCAACTTCACCACAGCCATGAACTCACAGTAGGTGTGGGCAATGACTCGAGTCCTGCAGTAGGGCAGCTGCCTAAGCAGGATGGGATGTGGAGAAAAGAAGACCACTCCCCGGAGTACCACAGAAGCTCCCATTTTGGCAATGCGAGCATGGGTGAGAATTGTAGTATGGCGCAGTGGGTCGCAAATGGCCACATAACGGTCAAAGGCCATGGCCAGGAAAAAGCCCGATTCCATAGCAGTAAAACTGTGAATGAAGAACATTTGGGTCAGACAGGCACCAAAGGCAATGTCATGGGCTCTAAGCCAGAAGAGACAGAGCATTCGGGGCAGCGTGGATGTGGAGAGGACCAGGTCGGTGATGGAGAGCATGCAGAGGAAGAGGAACATAGGCTCATGGAGACTTCGCTCTGCCCTCACCACGGCCAGGATGGTCACATTCCCCACCACAGCCACCACGTACATGGAGCAGAAGGGAATCCCAATCCAGACATGCAGGTGCTCTAGTCCTGGGATGCCCATCAGCAAGAAGGTGTCTGGAGATGTTTGAGATTTATTGGCTGGTCCCATCGTGCTGCTGCTCTCTGTCTTTTATGGAAGGAATCCCCCCTTTTAGGGAAAAAGTTTTCTAGCAAGATCATCACAAGCAAATCTGGCAACAAACAAAAAAACAAATCTTAAAGACCCAAAAACATCACATTAGAAAACATCAAGGTCGTAATTTAGAGTGAAAAAAAAACCTTAGTGACACTAGGCAAAGCTATGCAGCACAACACAAAGCACTTATTCTCAGTCAAGTCATGAATTTCACAATTTGTTTCAACTAAAAAAAAAAAAACAGAAAAAAGCCAACTTTGTAACATCTGTGTACAAGAAGATTCAATACCACTTTCTGAAATCACCATGTGCCCCACTCACAAGACCAGATTAGCTTCTGCTACAAATGTCAGGTATTATAGGTAAAATGGATCTTAGAATTCATCTATACCAACTGCCTTCTTAATGTCATCCTGAAATACGATTTTCTAGCTGATGTTTGAGTTTCTCAAGTACAGTTACTCATTTCTCATAGAGCCCATTCTTTTTTCTTTTTTTTTTTTCCTAGTCCCTGTCACAGAAGAAAGCCCCAGAAACTTTGGGACAGTGTCAGTCTTTCCGATGGAACGCACAGACTCACCTGTCTTCTGCATGGTTGCAAGAAGTCTGAGGTTTAACACTCATGCCTACATTAGGTTCTCTCCGTTCCGCACATTGTGTGTCTTGTTCTGACCTTCTATCACTTGTATTTGAACATACTAGTCACTACAGAGATCCATGCACGTGGTATTGCTTTTCATTTATACACTATTAGTGTGATTTCAGTTAGTATCATTTTATATGAAGTAAAGAACAAAAGTAATACTTAATTGATCCTAGCATGAAAAAGGCATTATCCTGGAATCCTTATATATGTTCATTTTAGCTGGAAGAGCAATGCAAACTAAATAGTTTTACCAATTTTATGAATTAGAAAATAGAAGCCGGGAGTGTTACAGATAATGGAGTGACATCACAGAAAGAGTGGAGAAACACCAGAATTCTAGCACAGCTCTTCATGACTGCTAAGTTCACACTATTTTCATTATGTTACACTCAATATTTCTTGTCACAGATGTTAAAGTCATCATCAACTATAATCAATGAATATTTTTCATCATTTTTGACTCAGATTTCTCAAGATGATTTTAAAGAAATGATTTAAAAATTAGTCTCTTTGTTTAAACTTGATAATCTATAATGCATTATTATAGATAACACTTAAAAGTAATCATTATTATGTGTTTCTTTTATTATTATTAAGCATTTATCTACATACATACATCTACATAGAAACAACTGAAATGTAGAGTCCAATAATAAGATTCTTCTTATCATCCTAGAAAATTGTGTTTATCCCTCTAACATAGTGTATATTCTGTTTGTTAATTAGAAAGGGATCTGCTAAACATAATAATAATGAGATTACAAATATGGAACCATGTTTACTACATTATAATTTATAAAGACTGGTCAATTACCTTACTAAACTGGAATATGACTTACACTGTCCACTACTTAGGGAAGAATGTAAAGCTCATTGAACTAATCATACATTTGGTTCGAGATATTCTAAGTGTTATTTGGAATTTTTCTCAGTTTGGTCTGGGCCTTATAAAATGATCATTTACATAATACATTCAATTATTATAATATTTGGCTCAGAAAAAATAAAGTTGAATAAACTTAAAATTTGTCAGTTATCACCTGTGATGCTATTCTTTCCCCCTTCCATCAGATTATTTTCTTTTTTCTTTCTTTTTTTTTAAGAGTTTATTTATTTGACAGAGAGAGAAAGAGAGAGCATGAACAGGGGGAGTGGTTGTCAGAGGGAAAGGGAGAAGCAGACTCCATTGAACAGAAAGCTGGTCATGGGGCTTGATCCCAGGACCCAGAGATCATGACCTGAGTCGAAGGCAGATGCTTAACCAATTGAACCACCTGGGTGCACCCCCCACATTAGATTATTTTCATTCTCATTATAGACTCTCTTTATGTCCTTTTATTAAATGTATTTATCTCCATAATAAGATTTATCTTATACATACTAATTATATCTTTTTCCCCCAGTGTTCTCTACTGTAAAGTGGGTTGAACAAAAGGTTGTTGGGAGGATTAAGTTAATTAATACATCAACACAGAGCAGCCATTTAAGAAATTAGTCATTCCAGTAGAATTTGGTAATCATTCCGTAGGTAATGTAGCTCCAGTAAAGTTTCTAAGCTTACATAATCAGGCTTGCATTTTGGCTAAACAAAAAAAACCAAAACATTATTTCCAAACTTTTCACTGGGTACTCTTTTTTGTTTTTTTTTTTAACCTTACTACAAAATATTATTCCTCCCACAAGAATTGCCATGACTAATGTTGAATGGGAGGAAACTGGCTGTTCTTTGCTCACAGCTGTCTCTGACCTCAAAGTCTGTCTTGGTCAAGCAGCTTTAATGCTATTTTTAATTCTAATTTGGAGTATCTATGACCTTATGCTTCTTATACTTCAAAGTTAATCAACAGTAACTATATTTATATCATTTGTGGAATAAAAAGTTCATTCCTCCTTCTAAGTATATTACATGTCTGTGATCTTTATTCTTAACTTTACTAAGTGTATTTGAAGAGGTGAACATTACTTTTTGAGGATCTGATAATTCTATAAATGCAAATGTTTGCATGTAGCCCTCTTCTCTCTTTCTCTGTCCTGTATCTCTATCTTAACTCACCCAGATTAAAAGCCGAGGGTCATCCAGAGAGTCAACTTCTACAGGGAGGAGATGCTAAGAAGTGTGCTCAGTGAACATGAGATGGAATTACATCCAAATATAAATCCCACTGAATTTAAGGGTGTAGATTGCAGGGAAATCAGTGGTCCTCTGGGATACTGGTCCTCTTCCTAAACTACAAGACCTAAATTGTTTTTAGGTATAACAATTATTATTTACTATCCCTTAAGATAATAAGCAAGGACATTATTATTTCCCAAAGGTCTCCTGAGTGCTTTGACATGGAATATATCAGCAGAATTTATCAGGAAAAATATTATAAAACCACAGAAATAAGGAAAAGGATTATGTTTATGCACTGAAAGATCATCATTTTCTAGACCCTGGGGTTAGCGCTTAAAAATCCCTTCTCCCTCTGATCTTCAAAACAGCTTCTGGAAACAGAAAATAATCACTAAACAGATGAAGAAACAGAGATAGTGACAGATTAAATACATTGTATAAAAATTTATAGCTCATTATAAAGAGTAACATCAGGATCTGAATCCAGATAACTCTGGTTCTATGTTTCATTCACTCAGCTACTATACCACCAAGATTTGTAAATGAAGTATGCCTGAATTAAGGTGTATGTTCTTTCTTATGGATAGTAGTAAATGCTATGGATTACAACTGACAATGTCCAAAATGACCACCAAATGTCTTTCTAATCTTGTCCCTGTTAGCCCTTTTGTATTACCTTCTGCTAAAGAGCTTGCCTTTGAGTTTCCTTGAGTCTTAGCCAACCTAGACTTATTATTTTTTTTTCATGTTTCCTTTAAGATTCTGTCTCATGTTTCTGCTTCTGCCTCTAAGGTTTTCTCCATCTCTCTCACCACACCTTCTCATTTCCTACTCATTTTAAAATTACATACGGAGTATATTTAGCCTTATTTTTTTAATCCGGTTTTGTTTAGGTGTTACATTTCTTTTGCACCTTGTATTCTTTCACTCTCTCATTTATCATATTAGCAAATATTTATTAAATGACTACAATGCCAGTCTAGGTGTTTAGTATGAAGTCATGAAAGTCAGAGTCTGTTTAACCCTGGGGACATCAGTCTCATACATAATGATATGAATGATCCCTCTGGACTTACTGAATGGAAACTATGTCTTGTTGTGTGCCATTGGTACGTTAAAATGTTGTTGAATTAATGAATAAGTGAATGAAAGGAAAGAATGAATCATTTAAAATACCCTAGGAAAATTCTAGGTTAACACTCTTTCAGAAAAACAGTGAGAACATCATCAGTGTGATTGCAATAACCATAATCACAACAAACATCCATCAAGTGCTTATTATATACCAGGAGATTTGCTAAATTCTTCATAAGCGTGCTCTCTCCTTATAGGCCCCTGCACATACACATATACTCACACACATGAACACACTCACAACCTTATAAAGAAGGTGCTATTATTTTTAGTATTTTATGCCTGATAATCTGTCTCTCACACTTGAATTATTGAACATCACATATTTCTTGGGAATTGTAGCTGCTGTCATTTTATCCTCTCTGAAACTGTTCTTATCTCAATTCTTCATGATGTCAATAACCTGGTTTTTCAATTTCTTCATCTCTTCTCCTCTAAAGGTCTTGTTCTCTATCCTGTTGCAGGTAGTTTCTCTCATTCCATAGCTTAGATTTTTTTTTTAAAGTAGGCTCCACACCCAGCATGAAGCTCAATGTGGGGCTTGAACTCACAACCCTGAGATTAAGACCTGAGTTGATATCAAGAGTCTGACACTTACCAACTGAGGCACCCAGGCACCCCCATAGGCTAGATTTTACTGCTAGATTTTACTTAATCTTTCCATATTCAAATCATCCATTCATTACCTAATATCTCGTAACTTTCCGGTTTGTTCCCTCCAGTACCACATGTTCAACAATCCATCGCTATTGCTCATCTTCCTTAAATCATCCCTTCCTGATTTACCCAGTGTAAAATCCAACTCTTATATGTGGTCTAAACTCCCTTTCCTTCCTTGTATTCTTACCCTGTTGAATATAATCATCTTTAACAATTTTAGTCTAATGAGCATATAAGGTATTCTGAAGCAGAAACATATTGAAGATAGATTTCTTATCAAATAACCTCATAGTAAATAATAAGTGCATCAACCCTCCCTCCTTCCTCTCTTTATCCTAGTATTTAGTCTAGAAAATTGTGGCGAGGCCCAGATCAGTTGTCTTCTATGAACTACTAGACAGCGCATAGGCAAGGGATGTGGGAAAAACTTATTTTCTCTGCTTAAAAAGGGGAAAAAAGGCAGTCATACACAAACCTCCCTGTCCCACTAATATATATATATATATATATATATATATATATACACACATACACATATACACACACACACACACACACACACATATATATATATATATATATATAGAGAGAGAGAGAGAGAGAGAGAGAGAGGATTTCACTCTATTGACTTGAATACATGACATAGTATATCATTAACTTCTGTAAATGTCTTTGAGTACTTGAAAAGATAATGTATATAGTCTTTGTTGTGATATATAGTTATCTTTATATGTATTAATTCTAATTGTTAATCATGTTGTTTAAATCTTCTCTATATTTTTCTTATTGTTTCATAATTTAATGTGATTGTTTAAAATTTCAAACTATGATTAAATTTGCCTATTTCCTCTTATAATTCTTTCCCTAAGAGAGACTAATCAAATGGAAAATGGCCAAGTCTTATGTGACAATGAATGCACGTGGGAAAGCTCATCCACAACCTCTATAGCAATTAATCCAAAATAGTCAAGACTTGGTCAACAACAGCCAACTGCTTATTTTTTGTTTCCACTTCTAACACCAGGCCAACCAGAGAAACCCAAATGTGTTCTATAAACCAATCAAGAAGCTCATGTCTAAGTGAGTTCAAGTCAGTTAAGCATCTGACTTTGGCTCACATCATGGTCCTAAGGTCCTGGGATCAAGTCCCATGTCAGGCTCCCTGTTCAGCAAGGAGTCTACTTTTCCCTCTCCCTGTCACTCTACCTGCTTGTGCTCACTCGCTCTGTCAAATAAATACATTTATAATTTTTTAAGATATTATTTTTTTATTTGACAGAGAGAGATCACAAGTAGGGGGAAAGGCAGGCAGAGAGAGAGGAGGAAGCAGGCTCCCTGCTGAGCAGGGAGCCCGATGCAGGACTCGATCCCAGGACCCCAAGATCACAACCTGAGCCAAAGGCAGAGGCTTCAACCCACTGAGCCACCCAGGAGCCCCAAATAAATACATTTAAATAAATCTTAAAAAAAAACCCCACCTCATTTCTAGTTAGCACACTTCCAGTTTCTACATGCTGACAACCTCCACTCATAACATACCTCAAGCCTTCCCTTTTATTCCCTATAAAATTTTCCCACTCTCTGATGGCCTTTGAATCTCTGCAAAAGGCAAACAATGGTGGTCAATACTATTGCTATAGCTATTCTGAATAAAATATATACGCTTGCTCTCATTCGTTTATTTCCACAATTGCATGAATGTTTTAATATTTTGAAGTAATTATTGGTTGCATGTCAGTTTAAAAAATATTGGTTGCTTGAAATTTCTTTCATTATCAAATGACAATTGTCATCTCAACCGAAATACTATTTTTTCTATTACTAATGAAATATGTAAGCATTGTTTTTTGGATAAAGATTTACAGAAAGATTCATACACTAATTTCATGTCTTATGCACTATAAGAAACACTGGACTATATGATTCTGGAATAACTGTGAAGTGTACCCATCAGGTTGTTAAGTAAGATATGTTGACTAATATCAACTGATGTATCAAATGGTAATGAGAATGTCATTGTAAAACAAACAATACTTCACTCAGAAAATCTGACTGCAATTTAAAAAGTTCCAACATTTCTTTTCTGAAAGATTGATATGAATAAGAATTATAAGTTACTGTTTAGCTCAAGAGTGCTACAATATTAACATTTTTTTTACTAATTCACACTGAAAATAAGGAAATGCACTTATAGTGAGTATCAAGGATGCTTTTCATGAGAACAAAATGGCAGGTTGCAAAAAGACAAATACTGAACATTTAACTTACATGTGAAATCTTAAAAAAAAAAAGTTTCATAGAAACAGAATGGCGGGTTCCAGAAGTAACAGGGAGGGGGTAACGGGTACTGTAGGTCAAAAGGTATAAATTTTCAGCTAAGAAAAATAAGTTCTGAGGATCTCATGTACAGTATGGTGACTATAATTAATAATATGGTTAATAACATAGTTAATAATATGGCATTGTGAACTAAAAGTTACTGAGGGTAGATCTTTTTTTTTTTAATTTTATTTTTATTCTTTGCCCAAGGGGTACAGGTCTGTGAATCATCAGGCTTACATCTTTCACAGCATTCACCAAAGCACAAACCCTCCCCAATGTCCATAATCCATCCACCCTATCCCTACCCTCCGACCCCCCAGTAACCTGAGGGTAGATCTTAAGATCTACTCAAGAACACTTACACACACACACACACGTTAATTATGTGAGGTGTTGGATATGTTAGTTATCTTGATTTTGCTAATCATTGCACAATGTCTATGTAAACCAAATCATCATGTTACACACTTTAAATATGTACAATTTTATTTGTCAATTATTCCTCAATAAAGTTAAAAAATAAAATGAAAGCAGAGAATGGTGGTTATCAGGGGCTAAGGGAAAAGGAAAATGAAGAGATGTTGGCTAAGGTAAGAAATTTCAGTCATGCAAAATGTATACATCCTGAGATCTAATATATAGCATAATGACTATGGATAACAATACTGTACTGTATACTTGAAATCTGCTGAAAGGACAGATCCTAAGTATTCTCACCACATACAAAAGAAAGGTAAATATATAAAGTGATGGGTATGTTAATTAGCTTGACGGTAACAATTATTTCACAATATACATATACATCAAATCACCAAGCTGTACATTTTAAATATATAAAATAAAAAGGGTACATTATTTAAAACATGGCCATGAATAATAAATATATATTGTGAGACATTAAAAGTGAAATTTTTTATTTTTTATTTTTTTATTTTTTATTTTTTATTTTTTTTAAAGCTTTTATTTATTTATTTGACACAGAGAGAGAGAGATCAGATCACAGCTAGGCAGAGAGGCAGGCAGAGAGAGAGGAGGAAGCAGGCTCCCTGCCGAGCAGAGAGCCCGACGTGGGCCTCGATCCCAGGACCCTGGGATCATGACCTGAGCCCAAGGCAGCGGCTTTAACCCACTGAGCCACCCAGGCGCCCAAAAGTGAAATTTTTTAAATGGCAGATTCCATGTATGGGGCCGATTTGACATTTGCAACCAATGAAATGCCTTGGAAATGCCTTACACTTCCAAAATAATTTTGGATAAATTTGAGCAAATACCAGTGAAGATCTGCACTCAGTGTTATGATCTGAAAAATAATATATTCCTGTCTTTAAAAATTTTGTATAGTATCAGTTTCCCTCCTTCATATACTTCAACATCTCTGTATGTTCTTTGTACTACTTTTGTACAGAATATGATTATTTTTAACCTGATTTATAACTATAGTCCTTTACATTGGAAGTAATTGTTTAAATGCTTGGATTTGCTTTTGCTATTTTTATTTTAAATAAAATTGACAGTTAAATTTTCTGTTCTTTTTTGCATTTTCTAGATTTATTATTTTTATTATTCCATGTTATACTCTATTAATTTTGTAACCACATTTTCTAATATTTGTTAGGAGTCTCCATGGAAATTAAGACATACTGATGGTCAATACTGAATTTGAATTAACTTCAGAAGTAGGTAGGGGTGCCTTGATGGGTCAGTCTCTTATGTTTCTGACTCTTGATTTCGACTCAGGTAATGATTTTAGGGTTGTGAGATGGAGCCCCACATAAAGGCTCTGTGCTGGGGGTGGAGACTGCTTAAGACTTTTTTCTCTGTCTCTTCCCCCTAAAAAAAAAAAAGACATTAGAAGTAATTAACAAAAAATAGAATTTATTTCTCCAAGTCACATATTACTAAAGTTGGAATTTCCTTAAGGGCTTCAGACTAGTTTGCATACTACAGTTGGGACAAAGATTGTTCAAATAAGACAAGTGTAATTTAGAGTTTTTTTCAGAGGTTAGGATGACTCTGAGATTTAACATTATTTATTTATTTGTCAGAGACAGAGAGAGAGCACTAAAGCAGGGGGAGGGGCAGGCAGAGGGGGAAGCAGGCTCCCCATTGAGCAAGAAGCCATATCAGTACCAGAGTGGAAGGTTGATGTTTAACCAACTGAGACACCCAGGCCTCCCAAGAGAAAGATCTTTAAAGTGTGAAATAAAGACTCACAAAATACCCATTGTGGGTTTTTGTTTTTGGTCACAATAGTATTTTGACTTTCTTCCTTTTTTCTTTTGTTGCTTAATTTTTAATATAAAATATTTCAATTGTATAATCACAAAATATAATCATTGTCATGTTGAAAATATTAAAATAATCTATATCTTGTAAGGCCAATATAATACCACATGAAACATTTCCCTTTGAACTTAAAACTCGGGGCGCCTTGGTGGCTCAGAGTGTTAAGCATCTGCTTTAGGCTTAGGTCACAATCCCAGGGTCCTGGGAGTAAGCCCTATATTGGGCTCTCTGCTCAGCGGAGAGCCTGCTTCTCCCTCTCCCTCTGCCTGCTGCTGCCTCTGCTTGTGCTCTCTCTGTCTGTCAAATAAAGGAGTAAAATCTTAAAGAAAAGAAATAAATAAAGTTAAGACTCTACTTTTAAATGGTTACTCTGAAAAGAATATTCCAATAGAGTAGAAAATTTGTTGGTAGATTTTCATCTGATCACCATAATTTTCTTTCTCTGTTTCTTTTCCTTCATCGTATAATTTTTCTCCAAACTAAGAATATTCAAAGGATACATTATTCCTGAGACAAAATATTTCCTAAATTCTGTGGCACAAAAGGACATATAAAAGCTGTATGTGGAGCACTGGGTGTTACATGCAAACAATGAATCATGGAACATGACATCAAGAGCTAATGATGTATTGTGTGGTGATTAACATAACACAATAAAAAAAAAGAAAAAAGTTGTGTGTTAATCACACAAATACATTCTCTTAAAAATTAATAAAACTGAAGGCTGTGCAATAAGTAAAGACTCAATCATGAACCCAGTTTCTTTACAAAGGAAGGTCACCACAGAATATTCTTTCTTCTCTGTATGTGTTTACTGCATCCTCTTCACAAATTCCTCTTTTTCTGTGATCCTTCCTCCTGTTGATTATATGATGAAATTCAGATATGGTGAAATCTCATACTTATGCTTGCTAATTTTGATCCAAAACCACATTAATTATTAGAAATGTTTCCCAAATAGGAACCTTAACTACTGTGTGATCTGGAAAACAATTGATGGACACATATATTATAAATGTAAAACTTAGGATTCTAAGATTAGAAATATCTTTGAAGTTTACTTAGAATGTGATCATGTGACCTGTGAAATTATGAACATCTTTAAGGGAAGTGGATGTAGGACTTTTGGTATAATGGGTCCAATCAATTTATTGTCATTTTATGAAGCCCAGTCTAAGCATCACAACAGCTCTTCTGTAAGTTTTGTCATTGACACAGTTTTTAGGCCAGCCTCTAAGGCAGTTGCTGATACTACTGTCCTTACAGGATCTTTCACCTACTACAGTAATCTTTCCTATCTTTCTACTGGAAGCACTGAATTACTACTACATCCAAGTAAAGCAAATGTGTCTGGGACTTGTACTCCTGCCCATGCACCTGGTCACTCAGGTCTCAGAGAGCTAAAAGAATAGCTAGCTCCTTCCCACTTGTTTTCCTGTGGGCAAAAGGGCTAAAAGGTGGCAGCAAAATAGATAGTATTTCATGGGAATACATGGCAACTGACACAGGACTTCGATGACAGGTCCCCTCCAGGGGTTTCTGATCCTATGGTGTCCTGGCCACAGAAAACATCTGATACAACAAAAATCTAGGGAAGAATCTCTGAGCATCAGATTCATGAAAATAATAGTTTCAGGCACATGCATAAATAAGCACATACAGAAGTTATGGGTATGATCATGGACAATAATCATTGGACAAATCTGTTCAGAATCCCTACTGTAAGACTTTCTAACCTATATATATACTAAACACAATAGTCTAAAACTGTTAAAATTGTAACTTAAGTCATTGATGTCTTACTGACAGAAGTAAGACACATTTCCCCAACAGTACACTTTCAAGATAGAAAAGGGGGGGCACTTCTTGGGGGTGATGAAAATGTCTTATACTGTGATTGTGAGGTGGGTTACCTTGGCCATACATTTGTTTAAGCTTACCTAACTGTCCATTTAAGGTCTGCTATTTTCACTGTATTTTATTGCACCTCAAAAAATACTTTCATACATTACACATGCAGCAGTCTAAAATGTTAAAACTTTAACAATCATTGGTGTCTTGATTACAAAGAGAACACACATTATCTGAGAAAAAAAAAGATTGTAATAGGGCACATTTGGTAATTAACCTGGGACAACAGCTGCAAACTAAGAATGTCTCTGGCAAATGTAGATGAAGGGGCATGGAGTAAAAATTTCAGCATTTTTTCAGATTGTCTATTTTCTTCATCATGCAACTGCTGCCTGAGGGAATTTACTCATTATAGACTAGATCATTATCACCACTTATATGTTGAAGATACGTGAATATTTACCTTAATCAAGACCTTCTCCCTGAGGTCATATACAATTTAATATTCTATACAAATCTCAAATCATATCCAAATTAAATTTATTAGTATAGCCCTCAAATTGCTCCCAATCCTGAACTCTTTATTTCAAGGAATCACATAAAATGTATCTAGTTTTCCAAAGCAGAAAAATCTGTACTCTACTTATAGTTACATTATGTACTGAGTATTGGTGAATGCAGAGATTGTCAGTCTTTGGGTTTAGCTGTGGATTTAAGTTCCTAGGATAAATAAGCAAGGAATGAGGAAAAGTTTCACAGCAATCAGACATCCTTTTTCAGAGGGCTGCCAGGAAAAGAAATGCCCCATAATTCTTAGATAATATTTATAAAAGGTGAGAAACACATAGCAGGGAAACTAGTGAAAGCTGAGGGAGATTGAATGGAAAATACCTAGTCGTAGGTATTGGGGCAATAAAAAAGGGAAATATTTTATTTTGTTAATAAGACATTTCATATTTTGTGTCTTAATATTAGGGTCGAGGTCAACTAATCAATGAGGAAGATTAAATGCACATGGTACCCTGGTAGTCTGGTAATTTTACCTACTATTATATTTGAAAGACATGAACTGTACTTTAAGAGTCAGTAGATTTGGGGATATTGCTTTATTTTATGGAGTACCCCTTGCTTCTACCAAAATTGCTCTAGAAACCATACAAGCTCTAATACCAATGTTGGCACTTTCACACAAATATGTGTTTATGGATTTAATTTTAATTTTTATGTTTTTGTTTTCCTTGACTGGGTGATCATTTCTTCTTAATTACATTTTAAAGCTTTGTGTATTATTAGTCTATTCAAGTACCTTGAGACTTCCATTGATTCTACTAGACTAGAGATACAACATTTCTTACCTGTTTTTAAAAATCAGAGCCATATATATGTATATGTGTGTATATATATGTATATATATATCTCAATATTCTTTCAAACTGACTATGCTATAAAATTCAGCATATAGATCTCAGAGAATACTTCTCCCCCCCCTTAATTTCTACATAGTGTTTTTTTCCTCCTTCTAAAAACTGTTCATTCCCTATTGTAACTCCCTCTGAAAGGTACATATTCAAAATGGGATGAACAACATAACCAATATTTATTAAATGAAAAAGATAAAATAATTTGCTGAGCTAGTATTAGAAATTCTAGATATCTGGAAAATAACAGCTTTTAGGTGATAAATCTAATTCAGCTTGTGATAGTGAGAACAGTTAATTATTTTCCCTACATCATGTCTTGTATTTCTGTATAGCTTGAACCATTTCTTTTATTGATCCAACTAAAATCAAGCAACTCTGACCATTAATGTCCTAAGAACACGCTCCCGTATTTTCTTGGTCCTTACTCCATACACAATGGGGTTGAGGAAAGGGGGCACCAAAAGGTACACATTTGCAATAAAAATATGGATATGTGCAGGCACGTTCTTCCCAAAACGGTGAGTGAAAATGGAGAAACCAGCTGTGGAATAGAACACAAGAATTACACAGACATGTGATCCACATGTGCCCAAAGCCTTAAACCCAGCTTCTCGGGATGGCAGGCGGAATACAGAGCGGAGGATGAAGGCGTAGGATACAACAGTAAGAATGCCATCACACGCGCCAATGATAGAAGCCACACTGAGGCTATAATGTGTGGTGGCTCCTGTGTCCACACACGCCAACTTCACCACAGCCATGAACTCACAGTAGGTGTGGGCAATGATTCGTGTCCTACAGTAGGGCAGCTGTTTGAGCAGGATGGGATGTGGAGAAAAGAAGGCTATGCCCCGAATAACCACAATAATACCCATTATGGTGATGCGAGCATGGGTGAGAATTGTGGTATGGCGCAGTGGATCACAAATGGCCACGTAACGGTCAAAGGCCATGGCCAGAAAAAAGCCCGATTCCATGGTAGTAAAGCTATGGATGAAGAACATTTGGGTCAGGCAGGCATCAAAGGCAATGTCATGGGCTCCAAGCCAGAAGAGACAGAGCATTCGGGGCAGCGTGGATGTGGAGAGGACCAGGTCGGTGATGGAGAGCATGCAGAGGAAGAGGAACATAGGCTCATGGAGACTTCGCTCTGCCCTCACCACGGCCAGGATGGTCACATTCCCCACCACAGCCACCACGTACATGGAGCAGAAGGGAATCCCAATCCAGACATGCAGGTGCTCTAGTCCCGGGATGCCCATCAGCAAGAAGGTGACAGGAGAGGGGCGAGAAGTGTTGAGAGGTGGCATGATGCTTTTCCTTTTGCCTTTTGTCACTACTTCTGAAGAGGAAACAGCACAACCAGACGCTGAAAATATGGAGATTCAGTTCAAGAAGACCCTTACGTTGAAAACAATTCAAAGTAATAATAAAGTGTATTTGAATTCACTAGGACCAGAGTAATCAAATTTGTAACAACCTACAAAATATTGCATTTGAAAATACAGAAAGATAATTCATGTATCATTTCATATTACCACAGGGACATATAAGTCCCCTTAACCATTCATTTCCATAAAAACATTCCCTGTCTATTCAATTGTACTTAATTCAACAATTGTTCAGTAAACAGTTACTGTATGACAAACACCATGCTACCAGGCACTGGTAGTAAAGAAACGCACACATCAGATCCTCTCAAAGGGGTTACACTCCATGAGGAAAAGACCAAAATATGATAAATAATGAGTGGTATGTGTGAGATTAAGAATGCCATATTGAAGTTGATATCTGAATGATTGAGCGCAAATATTCAGAGCCTGAGTATTGTTACATATTACACATTCTTGGAAAGAAAACAGCAAGAAAAACTGCTATGAAACAGGGACAAACAGAAGCAGACAAAATGCCCACGTTTGGGGAATTAAGTCAAAGGAGAAAATGGTAGGAGGTGAGGCACAATTTCTCTGTGTGAATAGCTTCTTCATGTCTTCCTTTTCCACTGCCTGTTTTGTTTTTTTTTTAATTAATTGCATAAATGGCTGTCTTGAGAATATTTAAAATTCTCTGCTTCTTTCTTCTTGCAAAAGATCTAATCTTGCCTCGATTATATGCTGTAGACAACCTGACTTGGTATATTTTCATCTATCACTCACTGTAGTTCTTCTTATCATTTATTGCATAGTATTGTGTTTATTTTTCCTTTCTCCTCCTTTCTATTAATACCTGTCTGAAAATCATACCTCTCACATATTCATTATTTTAAAAGTGTCAGATCCAGTGTCAAATATGGTAAGTGTAGTTAATATTTAAACTGTGTATTTATGACACCGGTAAGTTAAAGAGTCCAAGAGTCTTCAGAGTCTCCAATG
This sequence comes from Ailurus styani, assembly GCA_002007465.1. NCBI lineage: Eukaryota > Metazoa > Chordata > Mammalia > Carnivora > Ailuridae > Ailurus > Ailurus styani. The sequence continues at coordinate 123,389 of LNAC01001145.1, read as the reverse complement.
TGAATAATGCAATATATTACTCCTCAGAATGCAGAAGTACCTTCCAAAGCCATTTTGGATTTTAACTTCTATGGGTTGCTTCCGTAACAGTGATAATTAGCATATTGGAGGATTCCAGAATTTGAAATTTTACTCTTTAATTTCTCAGTCAGTATTTATCTCCAGTGAGTATAAATGAGCAAGAAGAAACCTTGTGAAACTTTCAGAGAATTATTGAAAGAATTCTTATTTTAGGCAGAAGATTGCACAACCCACACTCTATGTGATGTAAGGGGTAGAAATAAATGATCTCTTATCTCCTGATTTAAGAGGAAGGCAGTTATAATCCAGGCAATCAAGCTTTCAGAGTTAGTTATTAAATTTAGACAACTAAAACCTGGGAGGGTGGCATGTGGTAAGAGTGTGACATCACTTGGAATATTTCTAAATGGTAACACGATATGTACATTGTTGGGATTGCTTCTTAAATGAGAATAATGTATTCCATGCCTTCCAGATCTCATTTGCCACACTCCAGATGTGACTAACATGAAGCATAGTATATTATGATGTCAATTTTTTCCTATTTTTTTCTATCATGTATACTTTAAATAGAGACATTAGGCGTTCTCCTGAAAAAAATATATGATAAGGATCACACACACACACACACACACACACACACAAACACAAACACACACCCCATATTTCTTAACCTTAATGTCATTCACTACCTTCCCATACTCATTGTTGCAGATTTATATCTGTTCACTGTAGAGATGGACCCTTCTTGTGCTCCCTCATTTCTTTATCCAGAAAACTGCTTTCTGATACGTGCAGAACAGTCATTTACTGAATTGGTAAATTGGTCTAATGATGTCCGAAATATCAAGTAAGCATAATAAAGCATAGTCTTTTATACTACTCACAGTTCCAGGTGAGAAATGAGCCTCCATAGCAGAGAAGCCATGGGCATACCCCAGATAAAGGGATGAGTGTGGAGGCAGGGGTTGGGGGGGTTGAAGAAGAGAAAGACTCTTAGATTGCTACAAATTATTTGTTTGTAAAGAAACCCTCCTTTACTAGTTTTCTGTTCTCTGCCATCTCCTACTGAGCCACAGACTCTGAGCAGTACTGCCAACAGCTCTTGAAGAACAAAATGTTTCTCATACGCCTCAAACAAGTCCTCATAAATACAATATGCTCTCATAAAAAACATGCACGGTTATCCCTTCATATGCTTGCCAGACCATGAAAACACATTTACACTCTCCAGATATCACCAACTGAAGGATTCTTTTCTAGGCTTCTACATTTACTAATCCTGGGCTTTCCTCTACTGAAAAACTCTCTAACAGTGCAGATATGGATTTTCGAATGATTTATGTGATAAGCAGACTGTAAGGAAGTAATTTATAAGGCAGTGGCTCATCATGAGTGGATATGAATTCTATAGAAATGATAACAGTAGACCAAATTAAGTTTTGTAACTCAGGGTAAGTTTCATTTAGAGTGGAATCTAAACAACATATGACATCTGGTCTTGGAAATGTATACATATACATGAGACAGACAAATAGAGATGAGTATATGTAGATATGTGTCTATCCAAAGGAAAAAAGGCACAAATTTCCAGTAAGAAGGGCAATCGTGACATAATGAATTTAAATCTTATGTATTCTGGGCTCAAAGAGTATAAAATAGGTAAGATTCTATGGATAAAAAAAATCCTCTTGAAAATACCAACCTGTACATGAGTCCAGATATCACAAGGCAGCCTTATTTTTGCTACCCATATCGTGTTCCTTCAAATTCATGGAATATACAAAGAATTTCAAAAGGAGAGATAATCCTCACTTCTATGATATCCTTAAAAAAGATCTCTGCCTCCTAAAATCTGGCTCTTTCATCATTTCTTCCATTGAGAATAAAAAATGTTTATTTCCTCTACTTAAAGATTTATTTCTCCTCCATTGAATCTACGATTCAGAAAATAAAAGGGTGGTGTTTGGAGGAGTCCTCATGTCCTAAAAAGTTTTACTGAAACCACCTGGTCTAGCCCCTTTTCTCCACCCTTCTCTACTTTGATAACAACACTAATTAGCCCATACAGGAAACTGACTCAGAGTCAATAAGCAACCCAAAGATGTAGCTTCTATATGTAGCAGCTTCAACATGATATTCTCAGAGGATAAGCAAGAATAACACTTGACACAAACAGGTCCCTGTAGAATCAATGCCAGAAAGGAGAATGGTTTGTATCCTTGGTAATGATTGATAGTCTACATTATTAGTCCTAGTAATTTGCCTGGGCATATCCTCAGGTTTTAGCTCCAGACATAGCCATCCTTCAGTAATATGATACCATTTAATTTGTCAACCACTTACAGAACCTGAAATCCTGAAGGGGAGAGAAAAGGCCAATAACATATTCTTTATTCCTTTGATTAACCAAATTTAATTCCAATCGGAAACAAGTGTCAGTAGTTTAATTTCCTTTGGATGTATAACCAAAGGTGGAATTGCTGGATTATATTGTAGTTTGGTTTTGTGCTTTTCATTGTTGAGGACTCCACACTGTTTTCCATCATGGCTATACTAACTCACTCCACCAACAACATATAAAGTTTCTCTATTCTCCGGAGCTTCTCCAAAACTTATCTCTGGTCATTTTGATACCAATCAACCTAAGGATGTAAGGTGATATCTCACTCTGTGTTTTATTTTTTTAAGATTTTATTTATTAATTATTAGAGAGAAATAGAGAGAGAGAGAACAAGTGGAGCAGGGAGGGGCAGAGGGAGAGAGAGAAGTAGGCTCCCCGCAGAGCAGAGAGCCCAATGCAGGACTCAATCCCAGGGCCCTGAGATCTTTATCTGAGCCTAAGGCAGAGGCTTAACAGACTGAGCCACCCAGGCGCCCCCTCACTGTGGTTTTGATTTACATTTTCCTGAGGAGGAGTGGTATTGAGCACCTTTTCATATACATGTTGGACATCTGCATGTCTTCTTTTGAGAAATGTCTCTTCAGGTCCTTTGCCCATCTTATGATGGAGTTATTTGTTTATTTGTTTGCTTGTTTGTTTGTTTGTTGTTTTGTTTTGTTTTGGCATTGAGTTGTATGAATTCCTCAAATATTTTGGATATTAACCCCTAATGAACTATCTGGCTTGCAAACACTTTCTCTTTTCCCATGGATTACTTTTTCACTTTACTGAGTGTTTTGTTTTGTTTTGTTTTGTTTTTGGTCATGCAGAAGCTTTTTAGTTTGATGCAGCTCCACTGTCTACTTGTTTTTATCATCTCTGCTATGATGTCAAACTAAAAAAATCATTGTGGAGGCCAATTGCAAGAAGCTTTTTCCCTATGTTTTCTTCAAGGGCTTTTAAGTTTTCAAGTCTTGCTTTTGAGTCTTTAATCCATTTGGAGTTTATTTTTGTGAATGGTGTGAGATAAAGATTAAATTTCATTTTTCTCTATGTGGATACCCAGCTTTCCCAACACCAGATAAATTTCCCAACAATTTATTAGAAAGAGTGTTTTCCCATTGTTTTGCACCCTTGTAGAAGACTAGTTGATTATAGATGTATAGATTTATTTCTGGGTTGTGGATTCATGGATCTATTTTTCTGCTTCCATTCCAGTACCATGTTGTTTTGATTACTATAGCTTTGTAATAATTTTTAAAACCAGAAAGTGTGATGCCTTCTGCTTTCTTCTTCTTGATCGTTTTCACTATTAGGGAACTTTTGTGATTCCATGAGAGTTTAAGTGGTTTTTTTTTTCTATTTCTGTAATAATGCCATTAAGATTTTGATAAGGATCACATTAAATCTGTTGATCACTTTGGATAGTAAGGAAATTTTAACAGTATTAATTCCTGCACTCAATGAATATGACTTTCTTCCAATTTTCTGTGTCATCTTTAATTTCCTTCATCAATGTTTTATACTTTTCAGTGTACAAGTCTTTTATCTCTTTGGTCAAGTTTATTCCTATGTATTTTATTCTTTCTGTTGCTATTTTGAGTGGGATTGCTTTCTTAGGTTTTTTTTTTTTCAGATAAATCATTATTTGTATACCAAAACACAACTACCTTGTGTATATTGATTTTGTGCTGTACAACTATACTAAATTTATCTATTTCTTCTAACAGTTACCATTAATAAATTGGAAAACTTAAGAATATTCACTAGTAACAAGAGTAGTGATGGATTCTGGGGTTTATTCTTGTCGTGTTCATCTTCAGTTGGCTCTCTATTAGAGGTGCTAAACTCATTTATTGCATTGTACTGGAAAGCTCCAACCCACATTGCCCCATATTATTGTTGCTAATTTCCCTCAATGCCTAATTTTTTTTAATGAAGACTCATTTCACATCCTCTAAAAACAGAGATAAATGATTAATATTACACTATATACTGAAGTTGAAGTATTCAGATATATATGTACATACTTATGTTTATGTATATGCATACATACATATATCTATCCACTCAGGATTTCATTCAAAATACATGCTTCCTGATCTGAAAACAAAAGTTTTGTAACCAATTTTGGAATAAGTAATTTTCCAACTTTGTAGAGAAAAGAGATGTATTTATAGCAACCTCAAGTGTCTGGTCCACAACTAAGAGCCCAGTATCCTAGGTAGGGTGCTTCATTAAAAGATCTTGTCTGAAGTATGGGTTTAACAACAGAGATTAAGTCTTATAACAACAAGAAGCACCTACTTATGCCCGCAGAGCATGGTTGAGCATGACGGCTCCTTCCTCATGACAACTCCCTGCACCAGGTAAAGAAGATCTCTCTTTAAAGTAACACCTGTGCAGGTACAGATAATAGTTATGGACAAAGAATATATACATTCATCTGGTGATTCAGAATTTTGGGGAGCATTGAATGGACTATATGGGTGAGAGAAGCAGTAAGAAGGCAAAATACACACAAAGATATGAAGAAATAAAAGGAGGATTCTACTGTAGCCTATCAATCCTATTTGCTGATCCAAGAAAATGTTACATTATTTCTTGCTTAAATAATGTCAAACACTTTTAACTCTTAAGCCTCAATTCTTTCCTAAAACATTTCCTCTTCGAATCCAAACATATATTTAAATATTTTACTGTTCAAAATAGTAAACGGGTCACTGTGGGAGATAACTCTAGACAAGCAAATTTGTGTATAGATATGTATATGTATATATTCACGTATGAACATATATAGGTCTATTTTACATATGCATATGTGCACGTGCACATACAAACTTGCCTCTTTATCTTCCACAATATTCCATATCATGCTCTGAACTATAATAATATCTAAATGTGTACAGATACCACAACCTTTGTTTCAAGATTCTTCCTCTGCCAAATCCATCTCTCTCCTTGCAACACTTCTTATATTTTTCACTCAATTAGTTCTAATTCACAATATCACACTCAAATGAAATCTAAGAACAGGTAAGAGTAATCTGTGATAATGAAAAACAAGAAATAGTTGCTTGGAGTGGAGAGGGACTTGGGCAATGACTAGAATGTGGCATGAAGGAATTCTCTGAGGTACTGAAAATTTTGTGTCTTATTTTTTCTCTTTTTAAAAAATTTAAATTCAATTAGCCAACATATATTACATCATTAGTTTTTGGTGTAGTGTTCAATGATTCATTAGTTGCATATAATACCCAGTGCTTTGTATCTTATATTGGGCGATGGTTAAACAGTAGCATACACATGTTAAATCTCATTAAAATGAATGATTAGGCTCATATCTCTTTGATGGGCATTTGGGTTATCAGGGCTAGTCTGTAAATTATTATACAGGTCTTGTGGACTTATCTGTTCACTTCTTTTTAGTACATGCCAAGTAGTAGAACTGTTGGATTATGAAGGGATATATATATTTCTTTGCCAGAAAAATTCAAATAAAAAGAAAAAAAATAAACCATATTAACTTAGGACTTGAACAGAAAAAAGTGTACATAAACTATTATTTCAAGAATTAAGCTATAAAATACAAAGAGAAAAATCTTTAAAATATTTCTGGGCTAAAAATGATCATACACTTTTGATGAAAATTTCATTAATATATGCATATTGAAGAAAGGAGATAGGAGAAAAATACTCCAAAGAGAACAGACAATTGATGGAAAACTTTTGAGAAAACTGAGTAAAATAAGCATAAGAAGAGAGAAAGAACCGGAGAAGAAGAAAAAGAGAAAGAAAAAGGGAACAAGAATTGAGAGATGAGAGATATGACAAAGAATAAAATGGGAAATAATCAAGGTGTAGAGAAAAGAAGGTGAGATAAGGAGGTGAACAGTAAGAAGAGATGGCAATCCTAGCATAAATTCTGGAGGAAACTAGGAAGAAGAAAGAACGTGAAAAATCAGTGGAAGATGACAAAGAATGGCATGCAAAAGTATTTTCTTCTCTTCACTGACCAGACTGATTTTGTAGGTGTACTGAAGCTGGGCTAATAATTCTGAGATTATACAAATACTGACAACTTAATACCAAAAAATAAATACATAGGTGAATAAAGAACCTGGTGATGGTATCACATGAAGACACAGAGTATATTCTGTGACAGAGTGTCAGATCGTTGAGCTGTGCTCAGAAGAAAAATATCTAAGTGAAAATCCCTGCATTTTGGTTGCTATCATCCTAAAGCCATAACCGACAGGCCTGCTAGAGAAAGGCAGTTTGACACCATCGTATTGCCATCAATTAACTAATGATTTTCTATGTCAAATGACTGAACTAAAACTCTGGGTCGGAAAGCAGTCAGCATTTGAAATATCTTCCACATTCTGAGAGGGATAACCCATTACTAACGATAACCTATAAAACTTGCCTTCTGGGGGTTTTGAATACATCACTGTGACACAGTAAAAGTATTGTTACTAGAGATACTACTATTACCTTTCAAAAAACAGAAGACAGAATGATGAATTATTAAATGTCTCAATGACCCTGGGCTTGAAGAATGTGGCCCTTGAGAAAAAATACTTAAAGTTCACTTGAAATTGAAAATTACTGTAAAATAACAGGCAACAAAAGTAACATTCTTTGTAGGAGGATCAGGAAGAAAAGGAGGAGGTGAAGGAGAAATAGGAATAATAGTGTAGCAGTAGTGGGAAAAGGAGAAGCAGGTGGAGCAAGATTAGCATAATATTTATTAGCACAGTAAAAACTACTATACTACTTCATCTACAGGTCTTGCCAGATAACAGAGGATAGAAAACATAATTATACCTTATTTCTACATCTTAAGAAATCTCCATTTCTCACATTCTAGTGTCCTCATTCTTCATGAGTTTATGTTCAAATTTCTCTAAACTTAACCCAAGGTAAGAGAGTTCCCAATTCTCATTCCAGGCAGACCCCTTCCTTCTAGAATTCAGAGAACTTCCTGACCTGATGTTGCAAGACCAGGCCAACTTACTCCTGGGAAGGAAGCCTGGGGGTCAGAAGGATAATGACTCACTGGGGAATCAGAAAGGTAATGATGCTCTGGGATCACCCCAGGCACTCAGGAAAGCCTAGCAACCTTTCCTTTAATGTCTACCAATGCTGGAAATCTTGGTGGAAACAAAGATACAACTAGCCTATTCACATGCCAAATCAGCCCTCAGCTCTATTCAGGTAAGGTTCTGCCCCTACAGTTTGGGAACTGGGAGTTAATAAAAGGCTATAATGGGTATTTATTTTAGGAGAGAATGGAGAGACTAAAGTTTTCCAGTCCTGCTTTGGTCATTAATTTTTCTATCCATGGCTATGTTATTCTCATTCTCTATGTTTAGAATTTTTCATGAACAAAAGGAGAATGGGGAGGGGGGTTAGATCTATGTAAATCTAATATAATTTGGATTTGAAAGAATTCTGCAGATAATTTGGTCCCATCTTCTATTTATGGACCTCCAGTAATTTATGATAAATGCAAAGTGTTTTTCATGATTGGATTCTAGTCACCTGGATGCCTATTAATTCTAATGTTCTGAGGTTCCCTGAAGATAAAAAAAGATGAGACAACCCACCACCTATGTCTGTGGAGATGTGGGGTGTTTGAGTGATATGGAAAAGAGGAAAAATATAGGAAAATTCTAGGCCATGAAAAGCTTCAGTATCTCATCCATTTATAAACCATCTTAGTCCTTTTTGTAATGGAGCAAAAGACACTTCAACCTCCTTTCTGACCTCTTACCTCTGCTGGAGATCATGTATTAAAACCTTTTCTTTCTCTTCTACACAGTAACTAAGAATGAGCCAATCCCTTTTATGATAGCATTTAGGTCATTTTGAAAGCTAAGTCATCAAATTCATGGCCTTGTTGTTTCTCATAATTGTATTTAAGTAATTCAGATGCACTGGGCTAATCTCGTTTTATTCCTGCTAATTCACAAAGTGTGTAAAGGAGTAATTGTTACAAAGATTTTGTAAAAATCATGTGGCACTTTTTAACTGCATGGAAATCTACAAACTGGTTGGGACATCACCTTATTTTGGCTGTGATCAATCTTATATATGGGAAGATGGAAGGAAGCTCTTTAGCTCTGGAATTTTCATCTTCTTGAAGCAATTTTTTCATTTCTATCATCAACAAGTTTTCACTTCTGTGTGTTTTTTCTTGTCTCCTTGATATTGTGCAGCCTGTTTCTGTTTTGATAAAATATCTTTTCAAAAACTGCTGCAGATAAAATGTGAACTGTGCCAACCACTGATGTGTTCTATACATGACCTCATGATCTCATACATGTAAGTAAGGATTTGTTGTTAATTTACAGATGGGTACACTGCGGGTGGTGTGTAAGGTAATTTGGCAGGATTCCATAAAATGTAAATATGTGTGCATGGTGCGGGGCTCATCTATCAGAGTTTCAAACCCTTGATTTTAACCACTTGTTGATTTCTAGATAAATACTCTGAAAAAGGCAATATCATCAAGTTAATGCAGATAAGTATAATATTTCTGTCTTTACAATATCAGCCAGTTATTGAATGATTATTTAGGAGGTACTGATTTATTCAGATTTTGAGACCTCTTTCTTAGTTTCTATCATCTGGAAACTCACATTCATAAATATTAGCAACATCCTCCACATACTCCATCATTTCTTCCACCACATACAACCAAATACAGCATGGAGACATCAAAGGAAATTATTTTACACAATATTGCTTTAATCCATATCTTATGACTACTTTGTAGTCTGCTCATTAGTATTATTGTAGGAAGACAAGCAAAGAGAACTCAATGTCCCTCCACCAATTATTTTTCATTCATGTAATAATTATTGTACAAAAAATTCCTTTGATATCTCCACACATGTACTTTGAGTAGGAAACAGCTATTTATATGACTATTTTCAAGAGATTGCCTCAGAAGGAAGCAGAGAATTCCATTGTTATACATAAAAAACTCCATTTTCCAGGGTGTATGGATGTCATCAGATCAGAGGAAAACCCTTTGTGGGAGTTACTTCAATTAGTATGTTGACATGGAAAGACAGGAATAAAATGTTAACTAGTTTAACTATTAGAGAATGATTAATGCAACAGACACCTGGGAAATAAAAATGAATTTCTTAAAAATGAAATTTCAATCTCCTTAAAGAGAAATCAGATCAAGTTTGTAAAAACTATAAAATTAGGGAGCTATACAATTAGGTCATTATAGTCAAAGGTGCTTCAGGATTCATATCACACAAATTATCATAGTATACTGTATAGAATCTTAATACAGAGTCATAGTATAGCATAAAATTATTAAGAAGAAAGTAAGACTCCCATTGTGGAAACAAGAGGATATGCAACTTTACTGAGTGATCCACTGATATTTAACTTGTGGAGAGAAAACATGCTCATCCAGCAGTATGGTATCTCTAAATTGGTTAAGTCCTGCTTCTGGCTACATCTTATCCTATTTTTAGCTGATACTCATCTTAAAAATTTTTTTTTCTAATTTCCTAGGCCCCTCTGTAAAACAATCCTCCATATTCCATTCTTCCTATTCCACTCAACAAATCCACTTTGAACTTAAGTGAACTTAATTAATTCAGAGAATTAACCATCCCTGGCTGCCTGTGAAAACAGACCCCCTTTTTCAAATCTCCTTGAAGGACCATGCTTAATATCCTGGCAGTGATTTGTTCAATGTCTTTATAATGAACACTGAGTGAATATACAACTAAACTCTCTCCTACCAATTCTCATTTGAGAACCAACGTCACAGATTCAAGGGAACTGTAACCTGCTCCCTGGGACCAGGAGTAATATTGGTTGAGGGTAAGGTTCTCATAAGCTATGTACTCACCCACATGGGAAAACAGAAATGGGGTTCTTCTAGGTCCACAAGATGCCCAGATGGAATCTGCATTTACAACAAAATTGGACTGACATCTACAAGTAAATAAAGAAGGCAAGCCTATTGAAGATGTTTCAAACAGCCCAGCCTATATGTCATGGGAAATGCAAAAGATCAGTGTTCTCAGACTTGTAGTTTCCATTTCCACAAAAAATAAGTCAGAAACCCTGACATTCTACCCTGTTCACATAAGACTCTGGTGGAGGTTTTGTAGGATTGTTTGCTATTGTTATTTTGGCATTTAGCATTAAATCTCTGAATCTGGCCAAAATGTCATCTAAAGTACTGAACTTATCGCTTCTCGGTCTTTTGGCTAAGATCAAATGTAAAGTACTGAACTTATGTCTTCAAGGCTCTATATGTCTGAGTGATAGTGGAGTCTGTATATTTTCACTTCCCACTCCCATTCTCTTTCTGCAGGAATGAGAATTAATGGTGAAAAGAGAGATCACTAACTTCCATGGCATCCATTAACATGTCTTATCTTGACCCCACAACAGTAATGTTAATTGGGATCCCTGGACTAGAGCATGTGCAATTTTGGATTGGGTTTTCTTTCTTTGTAATATGCATGGTGGCTCTTCTGGGAAACATCATTTTACTGATCATCATTCCTGCAGAACGCAGTCTGCATCAACCCATGTACATCTTCCTGGCAGTGTTGGCAGCCACTGATATAGGACTCTGTGTAGCCATTGCTCCCAAGATGTTGGCCATCTTCTGGTTTGGGTTCTGTTCCATGGCTTTTGATGCTTGCTTAGCCCAGCTTTTCTTCATCCATGCCTTGCAGGGCATGGAATCTGGCATCCTGTTGGCAATGGCCTTTGACCGCTATGTTGCCATCTGTGATCCACTGAGACACACATCCATCCTCACACCTTTCATCCTGGTTACTCTGGTGCTGGTTGTGGCAATTCGGGCAATCACGCTTGTTGGCATTTTACCAGTTTTAATCAAAAGACTACACCTTTTCCATTCCATTGTAATTGCCCACTCTTACTGTGAGCACATGGCTGTGGTCAAGCTAGCTGCAGAAGACATCCAAGTCAATAAAATATGTGGTCTCCTTGTAGGTTTTACCATACTGGGATTTGACATGATTTTTATCCTTATTTCCTATATCCTTATTTTCCAGGCTGTTTTTCGTCTACACCAAAAAGAGGCACGACTCAAAGCATTTAATACATGTACAGCTCACATTTTTGTTTTCCTTGAGTTTTATATTCTTGCCTTTTTCTCCTTCTTCAGCCACCGTTTTGGACATGTTGCTCCCCCTACCCACATTCTTCTGTCTACCATCTACCTCCTCGTGCCACCTGCACTCAACCCTATTGTCTATGGTGTAAAAAACAAGGTAATCCGTAAACGTGTGGCACAGATTCTTTTTCTGAATTGTCAATCCCAGCAGTAAACTATTAAATGGTTGTGTTCATGGGGAGAATACCTTTACTTCCTACAGATGGAGCCAGGTTGAACTCTGCGTGTTCATTATCAGGAGCTTTACTTCAATAAGCCCAAACTTAAAGACATTTATTAAAAGGCATTTATTTCACAAACTATAGCTAGGATGAAATAAAAACTATTCAGGTTAAGACAGCTATTATCTCCATTCATTTAAATTATAATTTTATCTTTATCAACGTCCTACCTTTTTATTTGTTTAACTTACAATTCTTTTACTTTTTGATAAGAAAACTTACTGATTTTCAAACTTTTTTCCTTTGGAATATTTTCATTTTAGGCTTGGGATTTCTCTTCAACCAATCCTTTTGTTGCAACCCACAGTTATTGACATTCTGTCTTAATGTACAATCAATTCCAATAAAAGTAAGAAGCTCTCATTCATAATTCCTAGCTTGGACTTTACACCAAGTCAGGACCTCTTATTTTGAGGAGTTTTGAATGTCTTGCATTCCCAATGTGATATGGCATATCACTAGCTGTATGATAGGAGAGAATATTGGTTAGGCTCTAGGATAGAATATCCTAGTGTAACAGTCACAACTAAAAGGTTTTTGTCCAGGGTGCCTGGGTGACTCAGTGGGTTAAAGCCTCTGCCTTCAGCTCAGGTCATGATCTCAGGGTCCTGGGATCAAAGCCAGCATCCTTGCCAAGCAGGGAGCCTGCTTCTTCCTCTCTCCCTGCCTGCCTCTCAGCCTACTTGTGATCGCTCTCTCTCTCTGTCAAATAAATAAATAAAATCTTTTAAAAAAATAAATAAAAGGTTTTTGTCCAGTTGTACAGTGGTAACACACTGACATAAACACTGTTGCCCCTGGAACATCACCAGGTCAAATTGGCACCATCACTTTTGCATCTGCCCTTGAAGTCTGGCTGTTCTACAAAAACTCCATCCCTCAAGGAGAGATGCGAAAGTTTCTAGGTAACTCTCCATAAGATGGAGCTCTAGTGGAGTGAAAGCCAACCCACAGATCTGCTGTTTTAGCATTTATGAGTCACTGCAGCACTGAGTGCTCAGTTTCACATCCTATAGCTCTGTCTGGCACTTAGCTTTAGCATTTGTCCTGTTTCATGGTAGGGACTTTCACACATATCCCATATTGATAGACACCAAAGCCTGCTGCCCTTTGGTATGTGGGCTTGCAGGTATACTTCCTAATGCCAGCCAAATGGAATGACTTAGTTTAGCCTGTAACCATCATCCATACCAATGGTATTATCATCCGCATTATCTCAGATATGTCTAGGACCATTTTATAGTCTGTAAGTGGAGAAGGTAAGTCTTTCTCCCAGCACAAATTTACCTTCATTCCAACTTTCATAATCTTTTTTCTGGATTTGGGTCCTTAGTTGTGAGTAGCAACTCAGTCATGGTGAGGGAAACTGTGCCTGCATCATCTTTTCCAGTTAAGCAGCTGAGTCAGTTGTTTGCTTGCATATGTAACATTATTTTATATCATGGTGCACAATACTGTTCTGTGCCAGTAAGGCACTATTCCTGACTTATGAACAATAAAGCTGTGGTTAATGCGACAACCAGATAGTTGCTTCAATTGAATAATCAAATTATCTCTTTTCCTTGTATGGTCACAATAAGACCTGGGATGTGAGATGAATGCTTTACCCTTCTAGACATCTGTCTTTTGTTCCCTCAGAGCCCCTTATCCATTTTTATATGACATTTTCTTTTTTTAAAGATTTTATTTATTTATTTGACACACACAGAGAGAGAGAGAGATCACAAGTAGGAAGAGAGGCAGGCAGAGAGAGGGAAGCAGGCTCCCCGATGAGCAGAGAGCCTGATGTGGGGCTCCATCCCAGGACCCCGAGATCATGACCTGAGCCGAAGGCAGAGGCTTTAACCCACTGAGCCACCCAGGCACCCCTATATTATATTTTCAGAATGTGAAAATCTTTACTGAATTTATGTGTTAAATAACTTATTTTATACAATTTTTCAAATGCCTTCTCTCTATTAGATAGACATTATATGAAGCAATGAGCCCATATGCTTCATATCAGCCTTGTTTGTTTCTGCATCCTCAACACTTACTGGGCCATAGTAGAATTCTAGTGTATATTCATTGTGTGAATCTTTTTTAATTAAGCAGCTGACTGACTTATGTGTTTAGTAGCCTAGGGTCCTGACTACCAGAGTGCATTGTCATTGATCTAGAAATAATTGAAGACACTTCTTCAATATTAACTAGTATTCAGGGTGCTTGGGTGGCTCAATGGTTTAAGCCTCCACCTTCACTCAGGTCATGATCTCAGGGTCCTGGGATTGAGCCTTGCATCAGGCTCTCTGCTCGGCAGGGAGCCTGCTTCCCCTTTCTCTCTCTGCCTACTTGTGATCTCTCTCTGTGTCAAATAAATAAATAAAATCTTTTTTAAAAAGTATCCAGTATTCACACACACACAAATCCAGGGTAGGGAGGGAAAAATAATGAAACAAGATGGGATGGGGAAGGAGACAAACCATAAGAGACTTCTAATCTCATAAAACAAACTGAGGGTTACTGGGGGGTGGGAGGGTAGGGATAGGGTGGATGGATTATGGACATTGGGGAGGGTTTGTGCTTTGGTGAATGCTGTGAAAGATGTAAGCCTGATGATTCACAGGCCTGTACCCCTTGGGCAAATAATAAAAATAAAATTAAAAAAAAAAAAGAACTTTACCTATGAGAGTGGGATCATGAACCAAAGTCATCACTTTTATCTTAAGTATGTCTATGTATATTCAGTATAAATCTGAATATGAAGATGATTCTGAGAATATCTTTCTTTCTTTCTTTCTTTCTTTCTTTCTTTCTTTCTTTCTTTCTTTCTTTCTTTCTTTCTTTCATTCTTTGCCCCAGGGGTACAGTTCTGTGAATCATCAGGCTTACATCTTTCACAGCATTCACCAAAGCACAAACCCTCCCCAATGTCCATAACCCATCCACCCTATCCCTACGCTCCTAANTTCTTTCTTTCTTTCTTTCTTTAAGATTTTATTTATTTATTTGACACAGAGAGAGAGAGAGTGCACATGCAGGAGGATCAGTAGAGGGAGAGGGAGGAGCAGGATCCCCGCAGAGCAGGGGGAGCCTGATGTGGGACTTGATCCCAGGATGCTGGGATCATTACAGGAACTGGAGGCAGTTGCTTAACCAACCAAGCCACGCAGGTGCCCCAGTCTGGCTTTTCAAACTGGACTCTTCTTCTTTCTTGAATTGTCTTCTTTTCTATGTTCAGTGGAAAATTTTCATCATTTTTCAGCAGAATTAATAAAAATATACCCTAAACAGTGAAGTTATTTCTTGTTTCCCTGATTCCAGTTTAAACACTGTTGCTGAATAATTTTTTCTTACTTCCAGGGTCTGACTTTTCAAGATCCTGGTAAATTAACTCCAATGGAGCCTAATCACATGTAGGAAAAAATTTTAAACTGTCAAGATTATTTTCTGAAATGATTACTGTCAATGCCTCCATCTCATCATTCAAGAAACTGAGGCAGAGAGCTACCATATCTTGATACGTTACAACACAGTTTGTAAATGGTTGTTTGGGGATTCAAAACTGAACAGTTGTTTCAAAAAATTCCTTTCATTGCCTATTTTAGAATTGTATATATGCAAGTATATTCCATCTTATCCAAGGCAATGTGTAATAGAGGATAATAAAAGAAATTTAGACTACCAGAAATATGAACACACAGGTAGCACTTTATTTTGAAAGGAGAAAGTGTGAAATCATATGACAGTCAGCAAAAAATCAGTCATGTTATACCTGATACCTGATAACCCACTTGTCCAGAAAGAAGAAATAAAACTTTCAAGGTAAGAAGTGACATGATACTGAATAAATAGACATGGAGAGAGGTATTCTAGCTACAGCAGAAATTGCTAATGTATACTAATATGGGCTAATAACAAAATTGTTTTGAACATTATTGGGAATACAGTAGATCTTAAAGCCTATAATTTTTATATTACTTACAGTAATGATTATCCTACACAATGTTCCATATAAATATGAGTCATTGAACTTCAAAAAAAGAAAAAAAGGCAAATCACAGTCAAGAGTAGCTAGAAAGATTAATTATAAGACAATGCTAGAACAGAATATTCTCCTATTTATAATACAAATTGGGAGTAGATGGTATTAGAATGTGCAAGATCTTCAAAGAATGGGACAGACAACTACAGATATTTTCAAAGAATCAATTGAGTCAGCTTGAACCACAGTGAGGAAACAGATAAAAGGAAAATGGTAGGATGATTTTTTTTATATCATCAGGTCTTCTAGAAGAGTGCTTGTGTGAAGTGAGTTCATTTAAAAACACTGAAAAAATAAAATAAATATTAATTCAAAAAAATAAAAACTTTAAAAGAATTATAGGTAGGTATAATACAATAAGATTATGTGAAAAAAAATTCCAGGAAGAACTCTCTAGACAGCATATCATGACAATTTCTTCATCTGTCCATTCAGAAATTTTGCCAAAACCATCCTAATTTCCAATTTTACAGATTTAAAATGCCTTCAGTCTTATCATTCAGGAGATATAAACATTGCTGTTAGTTAAGACCTACAGATGTACAGCATCACAGGAAAAGGCAGAGATAATGAGTCAATAAAAACATCTCTGATAAAGCCGATAAGACTAAACAATAGGATAGTCCTGGGGAGCAAACATAGAAGATAAGACCACATAGTATTGGAGATATTGCATTACAAGGCAAATATGTTAAGAATAAATGGCCTGGGCACCTGGGTGGCTCAGTGGGTTAAAGCCTCTGCTTTCGGCTCAGGTGGTGATCTCAGGGTCCTGGGATAGAGCCCCACATCAGGCTCTCTGCTCAGCAGGGAGCCTGCTTCCTCCTCTCTACTCTCTCTCTCTGCCTGCCTCTCTGCCTACTTGTAATCTCTCTCTCTGTGTCAAATGAATAAATAAAATCTTAAAAAAAAAGAATAAATGGCCTAAATCTGCCATTTCCTAACCAGNGCCTACTTGTAATCTCTCTCTCTGTGTCAAATGAATAAATAAAATCTTAAAAAAAAGAATAAATGGCCTAAATCTGCCATTTCCTAACCAGTTCTCCAATGAACAAAATCCAGTCAATGCTAATTAATACTTTAAATATCAAAAATAGAAGATATAGGGATTTGGGCTTTTAGAAAGAGAGTTAATGTCTTTTTTTTTCTCTATATAAGTCAACAACTTAGTAAAAGAATAGTTGAAGAGGTTCTTGTTTCAGAATTTGTGAAAAGTAAAAGCTTGGAGGAATCGATCTCTGATCCTCTTGGTTCTAATGCCATAGATCATTGGGTTCACCATGGGTGGAACAAGGAGGTGGATGTTAGCCACAAAGATGTGAATATGAGGAGCCACATGTTGACCAAACCTGTGAGTAAGGAAAGTGAAAAAAGCAGGAGTGTAGGCCGTTAAAATCACACATACATGGGATCCACACGTGCCCAAGGTCTTGAGCCGAGCAGCCTTGGATGGAAGATGGAAGACAGTGTAAAGGATGGTAACGTAGGAACATAGGATCAGTAGGAAGTCTAAACCTCCAGTGAGGAAGGCAGCAGTCAGACTGTAGATTCTGCAGATCCTGGTTTCTGCACAAGCAAGCTTGATCAGAGCCATAAACTCACAGTAAGTGTGAGGGATGATATTAGTTCTGCAGTAAGGAAGCCACCGAAGCATGAAGGGTTGAGGACAGAAGAGCAAAACCCCACGGAAGACAATAGCCAGCCCCAAGTTCTTGATGACTCTATGTGTCAGGATAGTAGAATGTCTCAGAGGATTGCAGATTGCCACATACCTGTCAAAGGCCATGGCCAAGATAAAGCCTGAAGCCATGCTGCATAGTGAATGAATGAGAAACACTTGTACAAGGCAGGCTTCAAAATAGATCTCCCTACCATGGAACCAAAAAATGCTGAGGATTTTGGGCACAGCAGTAGTGGAGATGATCAAGTCAGCCACGGAGAGCATACAGAGAAAGAGGAACATGGGCTCATGGAGGTTGGAATCTGCTCTGATAATAAATAGAATTGCAAAGTTACCCATGAGAGCACTCAAGTAGACAAAGCAGAAGGGCACTGAGAGCCAGGTGTGGATGGCCTCCATCCCTGGAATGCCAAGAAGAAGAAAAGTACTGGGATGGAAATTCGTATTATTTGACATGATGAAAACTCCTGGCCGAATTCAGTTGTGGGATGGTGTAGATTCTTTCATATTCATTTGTCCATTCATTTACTTCTGTTTTCATTTATTAATTTATATAAAATACTGGCAATGTTTTATACCCTAAGGAGACAATGATAAATAGGAAGCAATCCATAACTTTAGAATTTAACATTCTAATAGTGGAGAAACTGATGCAAACCAATGATTACATTCCCTAATTATTACTGCAGTAAAAGCTATGTGAATAAAACAGGGAGGTTTATTGTATGAGTCAGAGGATTCATAGTTAAGATGCTTAATCTTGGTTCTGAAACATTCTGGACCTTTAAAATAAGGAGAAAACAATACTAAAATCAAGTTCACAATCAGAAGACATCAGTGCCTCCACTGAAAGATCAAAGAATGTCCTTTGGTTTGTATGTGGGTGAAGATGGAGTAGCTGTTTGAGACATAAGCTTTTATCTCTGTCTGTCTCCTTGTGTTATCAAATACACTGGTGAAGCCACCATGATACACTGCTAATTGATATAAGAAAACTTCTCTGTATTATACATGATGTGATTGGCTAAATAATATCATTTGTATATACCTCAGCAGAGAGAAAAGTCTGAAATACTAAAAACCAATCTGTTAGCAGAATTTGAGAATTGTACACCCAAGGAGATAGAAGCCAAATATTGCTTCTTTATAACAATCCTTGTTTGGAAAAAAAGTGTTGCATAACAGACAAGCATTATTTTTCCCTTTTGAAGAAAAAAAAGGTAATGCATTAGTGGTTTCTCACTAATTCTAACAGGTTTAATTATCATTTTTATTCACTTCAAATGACTTTCTAATGTTTCTAATGTTTCTAATGTTCCTTTATCTATTTAGAAGTATGATATTGTTTTCCATAAATCCAGGGACGGGGTTTCTAGGGAAATTGCTAATACATGGGAATTATCATAGCAGAACTCTAACCGTAATTACCTCACTTTATTTAGAATTCACTTGTCCAGAACTGCTCCTAAAATAGATTTATATGGCAATGAAACTGTAGAATGAAAAGAACAGAAGATTGTTTCCTAAATTTCACTGGCTTGTCCACTATGCTACATCTAACTATCATGTATTAATAAATAATATTAATTTCATATAATCTAGGCTCTTCTTCTAAGGAATGAGATGTAGAAGAGTGACAGCAAAACATTCTAAGCCAGGGCACAGCTGCATGTTTCTCCTCGAATGAAGCAAAAATTAGGAGCCATCCTCTTATGACAGGACACAATTTTTGAAGCAGGCAGTAATCATTATGCCTCAGTTAATGTCCCAAACAAACAGGTCCTCTTTCCTCCATCCTTCCCATTCAACGGGGCAGAATTCAGTTTTGCCGGTTGTGGGGTCTAGCAAAGAGCTTAGGTGTGCCATGATCAATGGTCCTGCTATTAACTCTGAGGACAGTTTATAGGTCAGACATACAAGGGCAGTGATTGTATCACATCGTAACCTTAGAGAGACAGAAATCAACAACTAAAAACAGCTGAAAATACAGGAAAGAGAGAGCTTACAAAAGTGAGAACTGCAGATTCGATTGCCATTCCTAAGATGACCCAAAGGGGGACTGAGCAGAGAAGTTGGTCTCTGTTGAGAAATATGTAGAAGATGCAGAACTTCTCAGAGCCATGGTCCTCAACACCCACTTCAGGTGCAGTCAGAGAATTAAAAGGATTACTACTCCTGAATTGTGGAGGATGGCATGGGAGAAGAGATAAACATATCATTCAGTTTTGGAGTTGGGAAGCAGTGAGCCTAGGCTGATCTTTCTCATTTGAAATGAGTAAGAGAAGACTGAAAAAGAAATCCCAAATTTTTTGGTAATGGAATTGGAAATTGGCCTAATAAATTCAGTTCAATATTTCTTTTGTGTAGTCACTTTATTTTGGCAAATAAAAGAGTTTAGAAATGAGATAGTAGCAAGTAAAAGGGCAAGTAAAGCATACCCGTCATTGTGCGATTAAATTTGCTTTTCAGAGCAGCTTTTCAATGAAAGAGTAAATTAAGTTCGAAACAACACATCCCTGTAAAATTGTAAAATATGAGAACATTATCATCTACACAGCATAATTCCACTTCTGGGTTTGTAGTAAATTCATAGACTTCATTGGTTTTATTATATGAATGTTAAAAGAAAAATAAACAAATTAAGACTTTTTTTAGAAACACCAACAATAACCTCTAGAAAAATAGGAGCAAGGAAACAATGAAAATAAAAAGAAAGTGTGATCTGGCAGAGTAGTAAAATATTAAGAGCATACAATTTAAAAGAGGAAAATCTGATTAGATTCTTCCAAATTTAAGAAAAGCTACAGAGAAAAATTAAGCAAGTTTAGAAACACTGAACAGCAGCAATTGAAATATTGAGTGTGAAATTCCATATATATTTCACTTGAGGGAATTATTTAGTGCATGTAAAAGACCCGTTACCAAGACAATACTTTTTTGTGCAGATTTTCTTTCCATATGCATCAACCATTGGAATCACCATTTTCAGTATTTACTTTCTTCTGGAGATTTAGTGACTGGGTCCTGAATGAGCAATTCAGAGTCCTTGGAGTATTTTGCAGTAAGGATAAGAACATGAAGGAGGCAGGCAGCCTGGATCCTATCTGGGACATTGTCATATTGTCTACTTCCCCAGAAGCCAAGTGGCATAGCACCTGCTTGGAATTATTTTCTCTGTGTCCCCTTGAAACTACAGGAACTGACTTTTCTTTGGTAAATCACAAAGATCCCGATTCTCTCTTCAGCAGACATGACAAATGCCGGTAGCCTTTCTGAGCATGCAGAATTGGAAAAAGAGAATAAACTTAAAACCCCTCTCTTTCCAGGTGCTTCCTTCTGTATCACAGCCTAGAATTCTTCACTCTCAGATCCCTGATTAGAAAACCTGGGTTGTCCTTGAGTCTGGTGTACATACCAAATGCGGAGGCGCCCACTTTGTCTTAGGATTTGACTAAATAGGTCAGAGAGCAGCTACTTTTCAATCTCCTGTTCTCACTGCCATTAGTTATCCATGCTGGGTTACCTCAGCTGGGTTGCATGCCTTTCCTGGGAAGAAAATCAGATGGGAATAGTGTAAAGCTGCTGGAGAAAAAGAAAATTCTAAAGAGAAGTTAGATCTTATGGTATAAGAAACATCACAGTCAAATCAGAATCGATAGGATTGATAGAATGAAGGAGAAAGGTATAATAAAAATGATTTTATGGCCTCTTGTTAATTTGATAAGGAAGTTCTTTCTTTCTTTCTTTCTTTCTTTCTTTCTTTCTTTCTTTTTTTAAAGATTTTACTTATTTATTTGACACAGAGAGAGAGATCACAAGTAGGCAGAGAGGCAGGCAGAGAGGAGGAAGCAGGCTCCCCACTGAGCAGAGAACCTGATGTGGGCCTCGATCCCAGGACTCTGGGATCATGACCTGAGCCAAAGGCAGAGGCTTTAACCCACTGAGCCACCCAGGCGCCCAAGGAAGTTCTTTCATAGAAGATACTAATCATCATCCCATGATTTCCTCACTCCTACTTCCCAAGAGCACATTTGAATCTTCCAATGTCATTCTTCTTTCTGACCCCTTTCAACTTGATGAAGTACTCAGGGCCTCATGCTTCATGCTATGGGTGATGAACAGAGATTTGAGGTTTTGTGTTATTTTGATCTTACTTGTCCTGAATCATCTGAAGTTCCCAGCCTGTTTTTAATATAATCTCCTGCCTTTTCAGCTCACCTCAACTATATAGTATTTCTGGAACCTCTGCCTCCCAGGAGCCAGGAAAGTGGCCCAGTGGTGCATGCATTCCCTGTGGATCCCAACTTATTCTGGAGCAGAGTCTTGACAGAAGATAGCACCGAGTCCTCAGAAGTATTTTCCCAACATTTTTATTAAATATTCGAGAAAAGGGAATAAAAACAGATAGTTTCTTTAGTGGAATTTGTCTCACTCTAAAACTATTTTCAGTGGGCGTATACTGGTTGGTCAAAAATAGTTTACAGATGTGCTTCTCGCACTAAATTTTTCAAATTTATAATCACATTGGCTTTACATAATGATTTTTCCTCGATTATACATACATAATTCCTATGTATGGAATTATGTAATTACACTTTCATATTTCCTATGTGAAAATATGCAATAAAGACATTGCTTTTAATGTTACAGTATTCATAATTATAATTTAATGGTCACAAAATACATGTTTAATTTCATGTTCCATAATTCACTTAACCATTTTCTAGTTTCTGGATATGTGTCTTTTATTTTTATTATTACACTGATTAGGGAAAAATGTGAAGATCAATTCTTTACTCAGGTGTGATAGGATATAAAAGAAATAAAGAAAAAAGAAAGAAAAAACTACACACATCTATTGCTCTGAACACTACCCTGCAAAGAAGGCTTAAGTCCTATTACTGAATCTCTATTTTTTTTTAAATTAGGCTCCACACCAGCGTGAACACCAATAAACTACAAGCGACAAGACTGATAGGAAGAATTCAATATTAAAGCAGCTTATTAAATGACTTACAAGTAAAACCACCTTTGATGAGTGGGCAAAAGTAGTGTCCCAGGCTTTCATACATTTGAATAATCAAATAATCAACCAGTAGGGCCTACTGCCCCCTGTGTGAGACTGGGGACGCCTTCCAGGACACTCAATACCATAAAGCTATGGACATTGCAGGAGACAGCAACCACTCTACTGCTCAGTATGCATCAATGTGCTATGTTGCCAAGAGCACCAAGCTCCAACATGCCTGGAAAAAGGTGTTACCTACTGGAATTTGCAAAGGTGAGTCCCACCAGGGTAGGTGAGTTACTTCACAGCTCCGTCTGAGTGGGAACTACTCAGTCTCTTCTTGGATCCTATTGTCCTGCTGTGGGCCAGAACTGTGGAAGCATCCTCTATCAGGAATGGAACACCCACCTCTGAAAGAAGGGAGAAAATGGCGGTCTTGGTCTGGCAGGAGAATATATAGTACATATAGAAGCCCCCACTAAATTTACTTGATAAAATTAAATGATAGCCAGCAAAGCCTGTCTTTACTGTACACTAAGACATTTCTAATGAGAACAGCTGTCCTCCAAAGTAATATGGACTTGGATATTATCACTGCCTCCCCTGTGAAATTATGCAAAGAGAATATTGTGTGTTCATATCTCATAGAGTCTGCTAATGAATCATCTTTATTAAATTACTTGAGGTCACTAGTGAATGCCCTGAGTGATCTAACTCCCAGCCTAGGGTACTTAATACATCAGTGTTTGGATCATGGGGCTCTTGGAGAAAAATTTGTTATTTATTTATTTTAGCAAATGTTATCTTAATCTGTGGTTTCTCTTACATATGCCTTATACTGTTGCTGTGACATCTGCTTCCAATGCAGGCAGACAGACAGCAGATGAACCCTCCCCCTGCCCATACCAGTGAAACTCCTGCTTACTGCTCAGGGCACATTGTGGAAGAGGGGACATGGAAGATAAGAGCCCATCATGAGGGATGGAGTATTAAAGGAGGTCATCAAGAGGTCATGACTCCTGGCTGACCCCACAGCTGGATCTTGGCAAGAACAGGCTCCTTACCACACCTCCCCACCTTGGCATGACTTTCCAATCACCATTCCCACAGGAGGACCTATTCCATGGACAAACCCTTGAAAGGATAAGATGTTAAGACCCATCTGGATGATCTACGTGATTGAATCCAGTTAAGGCCCCTTTAAGAACTGTTAAGATTCTGATGGCCAAATGTGGAGATCTATTATATTCAGGATAAAAAGCCTTTATTTAAAATAAAGGGACTAGATACTACCTTTCCTTCCTTAATGCATACATATGATATTGAAAAAATAAAAACTTCTGAGACTCACACAATCCTGCTAAGGGGTAGGGTCCAGGGACAGTTGAGGAGGATTCACCCCCATTTGCTCCCCATCCTGGATTCTCTTATTACTATGATGTTAAGAGAATCCAATTCTCAATAGTGTCTTACTGTGACACCATGGGGAGGCCATCTGCCTCCATGCTCTTGGGAACCTTCAGCATTAGAAAGCATGCCTATAGCTGAGCTTATTGGAAAAGCTATAAGACAGTGAGAGAACTGAAGACCTCCTTGGGTGAGACGGGTGCTCATCCTCATCCCCACAGAACCCGTGGTCAGGTAAGGCAATGCCCAGTGGAACTCTTTTGTGTCCCACTTCAGATATTTCTCATTACTCTTAAAGCTCATTTTTGTATGTGTCCTGTTTATTCAGTACTTTAACTTAATGCCCATTCCATTAGGCACAGGAGTCTATGGTTGATCCTTATCGGGGTCCTGAAGGCTCTCTTCCTTACCTTTTTCCAGTTTTACACGGGACACTAATGGGAGGCACACTCACAGACCACACAGATGGGCCGATTTCTGGGGAGTCTGTGTTCACTGTACCTCAGTAATGTCAACCTTTTAAATAAAATGGCCAGTTGTTTTAGCAGCAAAATGAGTTTATTTGGGAATAGCAGAGAAATTACAATTTGGAACGAGCAAATGATATCAAACCATAGGCAAGTCTGAAGGGACAAAGGGAAGGTAAGCTTTTATTCAGTTATAGGAGGACATTGGGGAGGGCTGTTTTGTATAAAAATTTATGGAGAAGAAAGAGATTTTGAGGTTGTGGTGGATCCTCCTTGGCCACCAGCAGTGGTTAATGTGTTGTTGCTGAAACAGGGGGAGGATCGTCTTTCTTTTTCTTAAAAGCAGGAGAGGGAAGAAATTAGAAAAGGGGACATCAGAGAGAGAGACTCTTGACTTGTGGAAACAAAATGAGGGCTGTGGAGAGGGAGACGGATGGGGGGATGAGGTAGTTGGGTGGTGGGCAGTCAGGAGGGCACATAATGGGATGAGCACTGGGTGTTATGTGCAACTAATGGATCTTTGAACACTACATCTGAAACTAGTAGTGTACCATATGTTGGCTAATTGAACTTAAATTTTAAACAAGCAGCAGATAAAATTCCTAGGAGCAAAGTGTCCTCCCCTGTCAAAACAATTCCCTCTCCTTGCTGGTTATGCGGCTGCAACATGTGGCAGGTGCATGAGAGCAGCCCTCGGAGCCTCCCAGCTCCACTGTAAATGTGGGTTCCTTGTCCTCATTGTCACAGTCCCAACAATGAAGTAATGATACTGTGTTTCATTCTACACATAATCATCCGGATGTCAAGGATCCACATGACTTATTTTTTTTTGAATACACACATATTTTTATTATTAAACTGAAGAAGTACACGGGCAAGATTTTCAAGTTTGGACTCTGGAAAAGTCCAGAGTCCACAGATTCACACAGTAGTCCAGTGTGAAATGTAAGATGACATCTTTCTTATCAATCTCATATCTCTGACTTTAGTTAGTCTATTCACTGAAAACTTGTAAGACTGCAACAATCTGTACTGGCCGGAGTTTGGAGAATATATGTGGGAAGGGAATTCAATTTCACCCACAGTGTCTCCGATAGTTAGGGCCAACATCAGCCCTCTGCCGTTTTGGGATAACAACAGATCCATATGACTTACATGTCCCTCTGAATACTCCAGGACTGTAAGGTAGTTTTCATGAAGAAAACTTTACATTTTTATTTATTTTCATGAAGAAAACTTTACATGTTTTCATGAAGAAAACTTTAAATTTTTACTTATTAGGAGAATGATACTGTTTTATAAACTTTATAAATTCATGAAGAGTGCATCTCACATCTCTAAGCCAGGATGTCATGTGAGGGTGATTATTGAACTTTTTTAATCAAATGGGACCTGAGTTATCTTTAAAATATATGTTCATTGGGCTAGTTTTATTAAGGTGATCATTCGTTATATTTGAAATTTCAAAGACAGTATCCCCTCCTTTTACCTTCTGTGTATGTGTATTATAACATATAATCCTGCACTGTCTTAAACTTTGATGTCCTGAGTACCACTGTTACTATGCATTGTTTTCATAATGTGTATACTGATGTTCATTCTGATTACTTATTTCCTTAAGAATGGATCACTTTGAAGGGTACCACTTTTAGGCAATTGTCTTCTTAGACCTTTTTCTGCTCAAACAAGTTCATATCCAATCAATCACTGCAACGTTTACTATCCGTTCCCCATGTTTTCTCTCTCCTTTCTTGAGAGTCAATAGTCAACACACTTCATCAGTAGGAACACCAGTATTCCTGCCTTGTGTTATCATATAGGCACAGAGAGGATGACACTTAAAATTAAACTCTTGCAGAGGATTTCTTTTTCCGATTGAATCTCATCAACACTGTCACCATTATTATTAACTATATCAAGTCCTATTTATAAATAAAGTGAAAGTATTTTCAGCCCTTCTCCATGATATTTAAATATTTGAAGTATTGCAGTCTTTCTTAGTTAATATAATATGGTCAGGTCAACCTCTACCTTACTCTGCATTACTATATGGTTCTCTGTGGATTTTTTCCTTTTCTTTCTTTTCTTTTTCTATTTATCTCATATGGGTGTGCCCATGTAGTCAGGTAAACAACTGTGTCATCTACGTAAACACAGATACAGTGAAAAAAATAGGTTAACATGCGGGGGGAAAAAAAAACAAGCAAAAGATCTTGCTCGTGTATTCTATAATTAGTAACATAGTGCAATTAAAACTAGCCCATAGAGTTCATTTGATATGATCCACAGAATCAAATGTGAATTGCATAGCATTTCTTCTACATGATCTGCATTAACATCCTACTAAGGATAGAAAAATACTGCAGATAATAATACAAAAGAAAGATTGATTTATGCCTTATAAAGTGGTAGAAGAAAATAGACACATAAGATTTATGGACTTTGGGAAGCACCCATAGTTTTCATGGGAAATAGACATGATTTTCTGAGGAAACCTCAAAAGAATTCAGATACTGGCTGGTAAACACACACAGACACACACTCACAGACATACACATGCACACACACAGAGTTAATGAGTACCTGTTCCTAGACATAATTTTAGGGATATTTCTTTTATGCTTATGATTCTAAGTTTTGACTTACTGTCTATGGTGGAAAACCAGGTACCACTCTTGTTCCAAACTGAAATTCCAGGAAAAGAGAGGTTTTAATAGGTCATCCTTACCCATAGATTTTATTTCCTCTTCAGGTCTGTTTGTATAATGAGATCGAGGCCAGTGGAACACTGCTTTCGTTTGATCTTGGTTCACTGTATTCTTTCTAAAAATGCAAATTTTCTCTGACTCACTAGATTTACAAAATGAGCAATGGAGATACTACTTTTTTTATATTATTATTATTTTTTAAAGATTTTATTTATTTATTTGACACAGAGAGAGAGAGAGAGATCAGATCACAGCTAGGCAGAGAGGCAGGCAGAGAGAGAGGAGGAAGCAGGCTCCCTGCCGAGCAGAGAGCCCGATGTGGGCCTCGATCCCAGGACCCTGGGATCATGACCTGAGCCGAAGGCAGCGGCTTTAACCCACTGAGCCACCCAGGTGCCCTTTATATTATTTTTTTAGTGATCCAAGATTCATTGTTTATGCACCACACCCAGTGCTCCACGCAATAGGTGACCTCCTTAATACCCACCACCAGGCTCACCCATCCCTCCTCCCCTCCTCTCCTCCATAACCCTCAGTTTGTTTCTCAGAGTCCACCATCTCTCAGAGTCCATCAATTTACCCCAATTCACTTTTCCTTTTCTCCTCCTAGAGTTCTCCATTTTATTCCTTATGCTCCACAAGTAAGTGAAACCATATGATAATTGACTTTCTCTGCTTGACTTATTTCACTCAACATAATCTCCTCCAGACCCATCCATGTTGATGCAAAAGTTGGGTATTCCTTTCTTTTTTTTTTTTTTTTAAAGATTTTATTTATTCATTTGACACAGAGAGAGAGAGATTACAAGTAGGCAGAGAGGCAGGCAGAGAGAGAGGAGAGAGGAGGAAGCAGGCTCCCTGCTGAGCAGACAGCCCGATGTGGGCCTCAATCCCAGGACCCTGGGATCATGACCTGAGCCAAAGGCAGCGGCTTTAACCCACTGAGCCACCCAGGCGCCCAGAGGGTATTCCTTTCTTATGGTTGTGTAATATTCTATTGTATATGTGGACCACATCTTCTTTATCTATTTGTCTGTTGAAGGGCATCTCATCTCTTTCCACAGTTTGGCGGTTGTGGACATCACTGCTGTGAACATTGGGGTACATATGGCCCTTCTTTTCACTACATCTGTATCTTTGGGGTAAATACCCAGTAGTGCAATTGCAGGGTCATAGGGTAGCTCTATTTTTAGTTTTTTGAGGAATCTCCACACTGTTTTCCATAGTGGCTGCACCAACTTGCATTCCCACCAACAGTGAAAGAGGGTTACCCTTTCTCCACATCCTCTCCAACATTTGTTGTTTCCTGTCCTGTTGATTTTGGCCATTCTAATTGGTGTAAGGTGGTATCTCAATGTGGTTTTGATTTGAGTTTCCCTGATGGCTAGAAATGGAGATATTAGATGCAAGCAAGAAATCATCAGTAAGTCGACAGGGAATGCCATGCCCTTATGGGAAGCATTCATGGGATCTTATTTATGAAATGTACGGCCCTCACCTCCTAATTGTTTCTGTAGCTAGAAATGCTGACTCAGGCAATCTATTTGTTTTATTTATTAGCATAAAAATTGTGGCACTCTCCTGAGAAATATTCCTAATAACTGATACTTCTGAGAAGATTCTATGTACCAAACTGGGTTAGAAGTTCTTAATACCTATCATCTCATCTACTTCTCATAGAACTCCTATGTTATAGATATTATTACTGTTCCTATCCATTATGTGAAGGTACAAACCTTAGGCTCAAAGAGGTAAAATTATTTGCCTGAGAAAAGACAGCTACTGAACCCAAGCAGAATCCATGTTTTTGTTTATACTGATAAGGTTCATTCAGGAAATCAGCACTAGCATGGCAAAATTAATAGATTGTGCACTTTCTTGCCTCCACCAAATTCAACTGCCTTGCAGCTTAATAGCTATTTCTGAAGAAAGTCACTTTCCTTCTAAAAGCTTGATACTTCATCAGAAAAGTAAGAGTGAAAAAGAATTTTTTTCATAGGGGTTTCATATATTTTATGGAGATGATCTTTAAAATTGTTATAGTCCCAGATGTATGGTATTAGTACTTGCAGTACTAACTTAGCTATTGTTATACATGTACAACTTCCCAAACAGGGGAATAACCTTACTGAGAATTACAAAATTTTCTCATGCAATTAATTGACCACAGTGCAACTAGAATCACCTTTTAATAATATGAACATGATCATACCATTCACCCTCTCAAAAACACATACACACATACATGCACTCATTCAAAATTAGTTCTTACATTAATTTATTTAGTAATGATATGGAACTTCTCAAGATTACTTACTACTTTTTTGGTTCATAATGTTTCTCATATCAAGGTTTTATACATGTTCAAATTTATTCTGCAAATTGTTATAAATTCCAAAACTTTTCATACTCTCCTTTGCTTCATTTTTTTTTTCTCTTTTTGGAATTTTCCTATCCCATCACAGAACCTACTGTGGGCACTTTTCCCTCATCTTTAGCATCATTTAAATATGACTTCATATATTCCCTCCCGCTGAACTTTCCCAACACAAGATACATAAAGTTGCATAGCATTGTAATCTGGTCCACTTTATATTTTCATTGCACAAAATCAATTTTTAAATACTTATTTGTTAAATTATAAATTTAAACAAATAGATTCTCCTGGTAAAAACCTTTAGAAGATCATTTACTTAACTCCACATCACTTAAATATTTTAAAAATTAAAAAAAAAAGTTCAGAGATCAGAAGCAACTCAGTCATTCATAAAGTTAGTGTCAGATGAGGAACAGAATATGGACTTCCTGGACTCCAGTCTTGTTCTTTGGTCCATGCTTTCAAAATGAAGTTGAGAGAGAATAAAAATACAGAAATAATGGAGTCAGCATCATCTCTTACCAGAACCCTGAGATTATGTATTGATTATGTATTGATAGAGATTCTAGTATAATCAAGGATCTGAGGCTGTTCTCTTTTCAAAGATAGGAACTCTGTGGATTACACTCTCACTTCCCTACTTTTAGCACTTAATTCCCTTAGTGAACTGAAGAGGGAACACAAGCATAAGAATATGGTAGAGGTTTTTCCATTTTGCGCCTATTTCCCTAGACTTTAGTCCTTAAACTAGTTTTAGGTTGCCCTCTCCTAGCAACTACACCACACTTTATATTAGAAATGTTAGAAAAATTTAGAGACTGTGTTTTTACACAATATTTCATGTCTTGATCAAAGCACTGTTATTTGGGAAAAACAAAGAGCTGATACAAGTTTCTTATTACGAGCTCTTGTCCGAAACTTTACTAGTGCCTGCGTGTTTCTCTTTGATTACAGCTTTGAACAGGTGGTGAACAGAATTTATGTAGTCAACAACATATCCGCAAAATGTCAGCTTCAGGACATAAGGCTATGCTGATGGTGTGCTAATCCAGACTGTTTCATTCTAGACACAAAGACTATTGATTACTCCAAATGACACATCATGGTCTTTTTCAATGGTAGTACCTACAGACCCTTTCTACTGAGTGGTTTCCCTGGTCTGGAAGACTCACATCCAGTGATTTCCATTTTGTTTTGTGCCCTCTACCTGGTTGCCCTAATGGGGAACATCACCATTTTGGTGGTTATTTGGGTGGAACAGTCACTTCACACACCCATGTACTTTTTTCTCTCCATGTTGGCTGCTACGGACCTGGGACTGTGTGCTGCCACTCTGCCCACCCTGCTCAAGCTTTTCTGGCTTAATTTTCGTGAAATAGACTTTGATGCCTGCCTCACCCAGATGTTCTTCATTCATGTGTTTTCCTTGATGGAGTCAGGCATCCTCCTCACCATGGCTTTTGACCGCTATGTGGCCATCTCCAACCCACTCAGGTACACTACTATTTTGACTGATTCTACCATTGCCAAGATAGGTGTGGGGCTTCTGCTACGGGTTGTGGCTGTCATCTTTCCAGGACCCTTTCTCATTAAGAGACTCAGGTTTTGTAAGGCTAATGTGCTCTCCCACTCCTACTGCCTGCATCCAGATATCATCAAGCTCTCCTGTTCTGACCACCGAATAAATAGCATCTATGGCCTCATCATCATTCTCGTCACCTTTGGAGTGGACTCTCTACTCATTCTCCTCTCTTATGTGAAGATTCTGATCACTGTACTAGGCATTGCCTCCTGGGAAGAACAGTTCAAGGCCCTTAACACTTGTGTCTCCCACATCTGTGCTGTGCTGCTGGTCTATGTCCCTATGCTGGGGGTATCCATTATCCATCGCTTTGGGAAACATGTTCCACCCATGGTGCACATTATCATGGGTTATGTATACCTACTGATTCCTCCTGTTCTCAACCCTGTTGTCTACTGTGTTAAAACCCAGGAGATACGCACCCGTATTCTGGGTAAACTCCTGAAATGATAGCAGAGAGTGCTTTAGTGTCACTTATGTATTTCTGGAATAATCCTTATGAAATCAGCTTCTAACTTGAGCAAAGGAAACATATATCTCTGAGAAATATTCATATGTTCACAATCTCCATGTCATATTTGTCTTTCACTCTTCTGGAAGTCTTTGAAGATAGTAACAGTGTCTCATGGCTTTTTATTTCCCTCAAGTAACTCAATGAAGATAGATGAAAAGTAGTCATACAAATAAAAGGTGAGTTTTCAGTCATCTTTGTGGTCAGAAAGCCCATTATCCATGGAAACCAGTGGATTAGTTGCAAGATGTAGAATGCAAATCATAAGGCCTCCAGTAGAGGCCATTTATCATCTGACCCCATGCATTCTTCAATATAACTTCTCATGGTATCTTCCATGAATGTCTCTTCCATGAATTTTTACAAGGTATCTTTGAAATTATATAATTTTCTCAGCTTTCACTTGTGAGAATTTTATCTTTAGATATTACTTTACAAATGTATTATCCTATTTTGCCATGCACTGATTCAATTTCTTTGACATCTTATGATAGGCACACATATAAAACCTAGAAATCTAGGTCAGAAATTAAAGAACAGACTAAAAACCTGACATGAACTTGTGTTATGGCATGCCAGGTATTACCTCTTTATTTCATATTTTTATTTTCTAATTAGAATTCTCCTGATTCATGAATTATGTAACTAAACTGAAGTAAAAGTAGGCTGCTGACTCAGTATCTGTTGGGGAGTGTGCTGCTGAGAAGTTTTGACAGAGGGAAGATACTTTTATTTGAACAGTACTCATTTTAAATAGTTTTTACTTCTAAGGAGTCATTAAAATGACAAGAATGAGAATTAGCTGCCTCAGGTGGGTTGCATTTGCAGCATATCCTGGCAAGAATAAGAAGGAGATACTCATGAGCCAGTACTTCAACTTCGCACAGACTATATAATAGGGTCTTATATATTTCTCATCTCATGAGAAATGGTGATTTCTTAATGAGAAATTGCTGATTTCTATGACTTTCCTGTATTTACTGAGGGAAAAACCAACAAACAGATTTCTACATTATACTTACAAAGATTTCTGGACATGAACAGGAAATTCATAGTAATTCTAAATGGTTGTAAGGTAAATTAAGGGCTTATAAATTTAACTCACTGCCTCATGTGTGCTTGTAAACAATCTACTGCCAGTCCCATACATTCTGTCTAGATACATTGGAAAGCCAATGGACATTTTCTGTCATTGTTATTTTTAGTTTTTCATTGGTCATTTTCATCTTTTTATCATTTCAGAACTCTTTACTTTTGGAACTCAATTATCCTTATCTTACCTGAGAAATATTTCTTTTCTTTTTCTTTCCTTTCTTTGTTTTACTCTAGAGTAAAGACTGGGAACATGTATCTTTCACGGAGTATCCATACTAACAAGAAATCCAGCATAAATGTGATCTTCAAAATACATATTAAAAGAATCAAGAAATAAATATATGGTCACAAATTATTTGAGACATAATCCACAAAATAGATAAAACAATCAATGTCATAATCAAAACAAGGAATAAATTATAGAATCTTAAGGGCTCTAGGGAAAAGCAGTTGCATTGTTTTTTTGTTTTGTTTTATTTTTTTAATTTTATTTTTTCAGTGATCCAAGATTCATTATTTATGCACCACACCCAGTGTGGTGCAATATGTGCCCATGCAATACGTGCCCTCCTTAATACCAACCACCAGGCTCACCCATCCCTCCTTGCCTCTCCCCTCCATTACCTTCAGTTTGTTTCTCAGAATCCATAGTCTCTCAAGGTTCGTCTCCCCTTCCGATTTACCCCAATTCACTTTTCCTTTCTTTTTCCTAGAGTCCTCCATTTTATTCCTTATGTTCCACAAGTAAGTGAAACCATGTGATAATTGACTTTCTCTGCTTGACTTATTTCACTCAGCATAATCTCCAGACCCGTCCGTGTTGATGCAAAAGTTGGGTATTCATCCTTTCTGATGGCTGAGTAATATTCCATTGTGTATATGGACCACATCTTTATCCATTTGTCTGTTGAAGGGCTTCTCAGCTCTTTCCACAGTTTGGCGATTGTGGTCATTGCTGCTATGAACATTGGGGTACATATGGCACTGTTGATTTTTCTCTTGGAACAACAGGGCATTTGTGATTAGACATGACCCTGTGAGATCAATGGCACAGGTGGGGCTGAGACCTATATTTGGCATGTAGGAACATTCTAAATGAATATCATATTACTGAACCCGGCCTTGAATGTTCCTCAGTGGAAAATACAGCATAGTTTCATTTTATCCAGTGTTTTCTGACTGATACTTAATAATTTCTCAGATCTGGTGGATGAGGTAGTTCATGGGTGTCAATAGAAGTATTTCATGATAATTTCAGATTAATGAATTAAAATAGGTAACTTACTGGGGTGCCTGAGTGTCTCAGTCAGTTAAGCATGGAACTCTTGGTCTTGGCTTAAGTCATGATCTCAGGGTCATAAGATCCAGCCTTGCCTCCACCCCACACTTAGCATGGAGTCTGCTTGAATTTCTCTCCCTCTCCCTCTGCCCCACACCTACTCATACACATGTTCTCTCTCTCTCTCTCTCTAATAAATGTATAAATAAATAAATTCTTTAAAAAATAAAATTAATAAAGTAAGTGACTTACTAAAACACTTTGAACTAAGAGGGTATGTGACTTCAGAGTTAAGGAGTACCTGAAGGTACAAATATAATTAACCTGAAAATAAAAATACATATGAAGATAAACTGCATTGTTTTACATTTATAACCACTGAGCAGCATCATAATTATTTATCTTCATGAAAGGAATATTCTTATCTTATTGGTGCTCTCCAACCATTGCAATAAATTGTCAGTTGTCTGGCTTATCAACACTTAATGAGTCAATTGTTGTTTTTCCCTCAAGTAAGTATATATACATAGACTCCTCTTATTGATAATGTGTATATTTCTTTGATCTTTTCATGTATAATTGCCACCAAAAATCATGGTTACTAATTACAGTTTTATGTACTCTGCTCCTAATTAAGGTGGTTTATCCATATACATGAACAGTTATCACTTGACCACTGGAAGCTGAGTCTTGGGATTAGGATTATATATAGTAACAGGAATGATCAAAGGAAAGAACACTATTTGAGTTGCCCATGAATTTTAATAGAAACATGAAAAAATGTTCACCATCATTAGCCATCAGGGAAATTCAAATCAAAACCACATTGAGATACCAACTTATACCAGTTAGAATGGCAAAAATTAACAAGGCAAGAATAAATAATTGTTGGAGAGGATGTGGAGAAAGGGGAACCCTCTAACACTATTAGNTAGAATGGCAAAAATTAACAAGGCAAGAATAAATAATTGTTGGAGAGGATGTGGAGAAAGGGTAACCCTCTTACACTGTTAGTGGGAATGCAAGTTGGTACAGCCACTTTGGAAAACAGTGTGGAGGTTCCCCCCAAAAGTAGAAATAGAGCTACCCTATGACCCCACAATTGAACTACTAGGTATTTACCCCCAAAGATATAGATGCAGTGAAAAGAAGGGGCACATTCATCCCAATGTTCATAGCAGCAATATCCACAATAGTCAAACTGTGGAAGGAGCTGAGATATCCTTCAACAGATGAATGGATAAAGAAGTTGTGCCCCATATATACAGCGGAATATTATTCAGCCATCAGAAAGGATGAATACCTACAATTTTCATCAGCATAGATGGAACTTGAGGGCATTATTCTAAGTGAAACAAGTCAAGCAGAGAAAGACAATTATCGTATGGTTTCACTTATTTGTGGAACATAGGGAATAGCATGGGGGATATTAGAAGGAAGGGAAAAATGAAGAGGGGAGTTTGAGGGGAAGATGAACCATGAGAGATTATGGACTATGGGAAACAAACTGAGGGTTTCAGAGGGGAGGGGATGGGGGATGGGTTAGCATGGTGATGGGTATTAAGGAGGGCATGGATTGCATGGAGCACTGGATGTTATATGCAATCAATGAGTCATGGAACACTACATCAAAAACTAATGATGTACTGTATGGTGACTAAAATAATAATAATAATAATAATAATAATAATAATAATAATAATAGAGAAACTTAAGTAAGCCAATAGCAGTTACCATCATTTCTCTCTCTTATTCTTCTCTATAAACTGTAAGAAGAACTTTGGAATCTGTGCTAAATCATCGTGGGAATAACGAATTGATTGTAGTGCCTGCCTCAGGCAGGGACACTTGATAAGGGAAATACATCTATGGAAATGGAAGTATTAAAGATTCCAAATAAAGCCAAAGACATTTATTCCCCCAGGTAAGACTAAGGAAAGCAAGAACTAGGAACATCTGCTTGAGTTTTATCTTTCAAAATTTAGCTATGAAAATTTCATTACCTGTCTTTGTTGCTGTACTTACCAGCCCTGGCCCTTTCTATTCCTAAGGAAACTAAATATTGTTTGGTGACTAATATAACATTATTTAAAAAAAAGAAACTAAATATCTTCAGAAAAGCCAGAACATGCGTACAAACTTTTAAAAGATGGTGCTGATGCACTGTGAAGATTGATAACTTTTGGTTCAAGCCCTAATATGCTCTTATGTCAAGATAAGATTTTTCCTATTGTTAAAAAAGAAAGAAAAAGTAGATATACAAAGATATTGATATAACAAGAAAGATAATATTAAATTCTCTGACAACACAGAGTATCAGGAAGCAGATACATGGGTTTAATATAGTTCATGAAAAATTAATGGATAAATGACCTTGGAAAGGGTTGGGATTAAAAATTGAAGGGAACAGATGGGAATGATTTCTACCTCACTCAGCTCCAACATATTCATATTTAGAGGGAATTTATAGAGAACATGTTAAGTCAAACTGTACTGTTCCAGTAGACATGAACTCTCTCCTTTAGAACCTTCTTTTGATGCTCCATTACATCTATTATTGCCTTGAGGACATGCCTACATCATACTAGAACTGATTTTTGTGGGGAAAAGCAGATGGAGGACTCCTTGGCGGATCTGTTTGGTCTTCACACTATAGATGATTGGATTGAGTACAGGTGGGATCAATAAATAGATGTGAGCCATGAAGACATGGATGAGGGGGGAGGAGTGTTTGGCAAAACGATGGACAATAGAGAGCCCAATCATAGGCACATAAAGGATGAGTACAGCACAGATGTGGGATGCACATGTGTTGAGAGCCTTAAGCCTCCCCTCACGTGATGTAATTCTTAATATTGAGTGAAGGATATACATATAAGACACAAAAATACCCAGAGAGTCCATGCCCCATAGCACAGTGATCAGAACCAATCCATATATAACATTAAACTTGGTGTCAGCACAGGCAAGGCGAATCATGTCCTGGTGCAGACAATAGGAATGAGAAAGGGTGTGGGAGTGGCAGAAAGGAAAGAAGGCCAGCCGAGCCAGAAGTGGAGTCATGGCAAAGGCACTCCTAAGGAGGGCTGCAATTCCAATTTTAGTGATAAGTCTTGGGGTGAGAATGGTAGCATATCGTAGAGGGTGACAGATAGCCACATAGCGGTCAAAGGCCATGGCCAAGAGCACAGACGATTCCGTGAAGGAGAAAGTGTGAATAAAAAACATTTGGACCACACAGATATTGAACTGGATTTCCCTGGAAATGGACCACAACACCCTGAAGACTGATATCATCGTGGGCATGGACATGCCCATGTCAGTGAGGGAGAGCATGGCCAGGAAGTAGTACATGGGCTCATGGAGCCTGGGATCTGTCCGAACAATATGCAGGATGGTACAGTTGCCCATTATTCCAACAAGGTAGAGGACACAGAATGGAATGGATATCCAGTGGTGAAATTCCTCATAGCCAGGGATACCTGTGAGATAGAATGTGGAGGACAGGGTATTACTAGAGTTTAAGGTTGTCATAGAGCTCACTGTTAAATCGCAGCTCAATTTCAGGATCCCACTCCAGTGGGGAGGGCAATGATGAGATCAGCCCCTTAGTCTGGAAAATAAAACCAAACAAATGAAACTTTAGTGCTTTCTGTAAACACTCTTCCATCATCCCCACATTTCTGCTCTTTCTTCATTGCATTGCTGAGCATGGCAAGTTGAGTAAAATATCTACTTTACAACCACAAGGACGATTCTTCCTGCCTCTTAGATGCAGACACATTGTCATCCTGTCTAAATATGTGCATTCTTCTTCTGAAGACACTATAAGGAGCATCATACACACACAAAAATGTTTCTAGCTTACATCTTTAATCTATAACTTTCTTCCAGAATTTTCTTGGCAAAGGGTACTGATCTTAACATTCATCTTTTTTTTTATGACTCCTTCAGTGATTTACATACAATGCCTTATTCTGCCTAAACCACATAGCTTTTTCAATAATACTAGAACACTAGATACCATGTGAGGTATCTTTACAAGATTCAGGCAAGTATGGGTGAGCAGTACTTATTAACATAAGCAGCTCTTACTAACATCTCCCCAATTGTATAATTAAGAGCACAGGCCTGGTCTTGGACTAGCATTGCTAGGATATTAAGTATGAGTTAAAATATACTCAATTAAAATAATTCTGAATTTAAAAAATTATAATGAAATACGGAATTTTATATGTAATGTTCTTATTGTAATAAAATATAATTTAAGCAAAGCATAATTGTGTCTGACTCAATTTTAAAGATTCAAACATTTTTATTAAGTTTCAGATCTGATCAGTCATTTAGAGAGTGATACCTTTCACACACACAAAAAATAGGTGCTATAAGGAAAATAGGTGCTATGCTAGAATAGAAAGCCATGATTCAAAGCAAAAACAAGAGAAAATAAGATAACCAAAAAACTGTAATACTCAGAAAAAGCATCTGACATGGATATGAAATCTTTCCTACTCAGAACAAATGAGAAAATATATTTCCTCCCAAGAGATTCCAGTACTTCTTCGGTGGTCACGAAAAACATTTCTGAAGCAAGAAAGATGAGCCAACTCTCAACATCTCACTTGCCCACCACTTGCTAAGAATCTCTGATCACCAAAATGCTGTTTTGAGAATTTACAATCTAGGAGACAGATTACTTCTCAATACAAATGAATAAATTGGCCTCTTACTTCTTGTAAATACAACTTTGTTCCTTGGGAACTTCAAATCTCCTTCAATGTTCTCTAGCTCTACACAGATAAAACCTGAATTCAGCTATTTTGACTGGAACGATTAATAATCACAATGTTTTAGGAAATGGAAGACACATAATCAAGAAATCAAATAAGTAAATGGCAGAGATAAATTCAGTCTCTCTGACTATTGACAATTGAATACTGCTCACATATCATATGACCTGGTGCCTACGGTCCTGCTATTTTCTTCAATCTGCCTATTGGCTTATGCCAGTTCCTGCTTCTCTTGCCCTGGGCTTGTCTCCCTCATCTTCCTTTCTGCCTTTCTACCACTCACTACCTTCAATGCCCAGATTTACCAGTATTATTCCTTTTTTATGTTGATTGTTTTCCAGTATCTCATCCCTAATCCAAACAGAAATATGCCTTCTTTCTACCTCACTGCTTAGTCAGTTCAGACCA
Source organism: Ailurus styani (assembly GCA_002007465.1). Taxonomy (NCBI): domain Eukaryota; kingdom Metazoa; phylum Chordata; class Mammalia; order Carnivora; family Ailuridae; genus Ailurus; species Ailurus styani. Next base: position 84,231 of record LNAC01001145.1, on the reverse strand, counting down.
TTTCTCTGATTTTTTAGTGGATTTCTCCCTCTGCCAAGAAGAGGTGAACTTGAAGTTTAATTGAAAACTGGAAGATACCTGAGCTGGAGGCCGGTCTGAAGCAGCTTTTTCATCTCCATGACTTTCCGTTGAGGTGTTAGGAGACAATTGTCCACCATCCCCCTTGTTCAGACTCTCCCTCTGCTTCCACGAACCTATCCGTGTTGGGAATATCCTGGTTCCAAGGCTTCCTCACTTTTTAAGTTGGACAAATGGCTTATTTTCCTCTCTAGCAAACTAGCCTCATCTGTGAACTGTAGATTAAAACGATTTGACAGGATTGTGCTTCATATTAAAGGAGATCCTGTGGGTGAAATACTTAGCCTAGAGCCTTACATACAGTGAACATGAAATAATAGTGATAATGATGACAGCAATGAGAACAACAGTATTTCTTTGAAGTGTGATGAAAGAAAGGAAGATATGAGGAGGCTCTGGGGTATCCTTCTAGAGGGGAAACCCCCTGAATGGGCATCTCACAAAAGTGACATAGGTCGGCCAAGGGGTGGTAAGTGAAGGGTATCAGATTCTTCTCTGTTATCATCCAGGGAAAATTCAATATCACCATAGGTATAAACTGCTTCATGTTCTTTTACTCTACCCCCAAATTCTTCTGGTAATTTTGGTGGTTTTATTATATACTTTTCATTCTATTCATTGCCAATTTGGGAAGAAAAAAAAAAGATACATCCCAGGATAAAATGGAAAGTCTCTCAAAGGAAAGGAATGAGATTTGGGACTACCATAAGCCTGGAATCTGAGCAGCCATGCTAGTATTCTGAGGTTTCCATAACAACATATGTTCACTATATTCTATTTATTCACTAGAATTTACTCTGCCTATTATTCCACACCTCCTTGCATTGTGCTAAAGATTCTTTTTGACTGTCCAATTCCTATTGCTTCTGATCCTATAATTTCAATTTCATTCACATGGGCTTATGATGTCTTCTACCATTCCTCAGAGGAGGAGGATGGTGTTTGAGGATTTAGTTTATAAACTCAAAGATCGGAAGGAGTTATAATTTGGGGTTTTGACCTCTGAGTCGCAGTTAATGTCATATTAAAAAGCACTGATACTTGGAAATCTAGGGGACTTTGAAGGTGATCTGATACAATCCCAATCACACTCTGGAATCTCCATTCTGTCACAACAGAAAAATAAATCGTCACCCCGTGTAGACATCACATCCTGCCCGTGGACACAGCGACCACCTACCATAAAGGTCTAGGGTATCTCAGGCAAGTCCACTCTGAAAAGTCTGACTGAGTCTAGCCTGACTCAGACTGAATGCTATAAGAATGAGCATGAACAATGAAGGTATTTTGGTGATATTACATTCTGTGATGAACTGAGAACCATTTCCTTCCAGAATAGTCTCCTGGTTCTCCCTCTCACACTCTGGGTGTTCACTCCCCTCTCTTTAGTCTCTCATGTCCCCCTCTGTGTTTTCCTTTTACCCTCCACTTTTATTGTCGTCAGTCCTCTCTTACCTGGCAGAATAGTTCCTCTTGTCATTAGAGACCCTCCTAATTCTCAGAGCAAGAAGGATCAGATAAGTCCTCCTCCAGTCCTTTGAGACATGAGGCCCCAGGATAAATGCAGGACAGTGCGTGTAACCCTGTCAGTGCCACCAGGTCAGTTCAATTTCTCTCCACCACTCAGGCTGCAGTAGAGGATGGCAGTTTGGGATACAGGGGCAAGAAGGCTATTGAGATTCTCTAATGCTTACTGTCTCAATGTCTGGAACCAATGAAGTAGTGCAACACAAGATGAAGTAGTAGTTTGTATCCAGAATACAATGGGGCAGTTATGATTTTTGGTTATGACATAGTCAATGAGGGGTCTTGTTAAATACTTATCCTGGGGATAGACATATTGTCCGTGTTCTAAGAGCTGGAAGTGACTCTAATTCAGTTCTATTATTATACACTGGATAAAAATGAGATTCAATTATGTGATCTGCCTCCCTCAAAATCACAAAACAGTGGGTATATGGAAATTTGTGTTCCTTCCACTCGATTTTCCTGCGAACACAAAGCTGCTATAAAAATAAAATCTACATAAGAACCACATACTCTTTTGCTGTATGGTCTATATATTCCTAAGGTATACAATGGAAAGAAATAAAAAAGTAATTTTGTTTTCCACTGCCAACATTTTTGAAAACCTTAGGTCAAAAGTTCAGTTTTGAATGATTCACTATGATGGGGTAAATGTGATGGGCAAATATCCACATTTAGAGCTATGAGTAGAGTACTTCCTAGGTCACAAGCCTGAGACTAGATATAGAAATGAAATTCAAAATGGTTTCTGTGACAAGGGCATGCTCATTCCATTTCCCAGATCTACTCTGCTTTGTGTCCTGACAACAATGTGCTACATGAATGGCTCCTTTCACTCTCTGGCTTCTGGTTTGACTTAGTCAGTGATGGAACCTGAAAACAGGAATACTAAAGAACATATAGTTGAGGTGTTTACTCTCTTGGATCCCCACCAACTCTTCATAATGGCTGCCTTTCTCTACAGAAAGGGGGAGTGGATGTCAAGTATCCTTCTCTACATGATGCCTTTTCTAAGTTTGGGAAAACTCTTTTCCTTTGCCTCAATGGGACTAGTGATGGTAGCAAACTCCTCATCTGGAATACTATAAATATAAATATATATATAGATACAGATATAAATATAAACCTTCTTCATTTTCCTAAATCTTGCCAACATATTTTCAGTGATGCCTGACCCCTTATCAAATTCTTGAAATTATCCAGTTTGAGTGTGACATCTGTTTCCTAAAAAATCCTTAATTAATCTAAAAGAGAAATATCTATTTCATATACATGTATATATCTCTATCATTTTCCATCTCTGCATGGATCACCATGACTATCACTATCTGGAATTTATTAAGTGTTAAATTTTTAATATGTCATTTTTTCCTCATTGTCTTCTTAGAAGAAATATGATGTCCATTTTTATTGATTAATAAGGCACAATTTTTTTTTCAAAATTGGGAGTTACCTCAGAGAAACCAATTGCTTAAGGGCAAAATAGAAAATTTCAGATAAATCACTGGATATTTAGTTTTCCTACATACATCAGTTAGAAAAAGCTGTCACTGAGAAAAGATAAGACACAGAGCAGATGACAGATGCAAGAAAATACCAGCATTCAGAGCCTCATTATCCTTCTGGTACTAGAGTGAAAAATAATTAGTTTAGTTTGTGTTTGAATGTTCTTTCTAATTGCTTCAGATGCCTTTCTATTCTCCCATTAGATTGTACACTTTAAGCTTCAATGTTGAAAATTTGTTTCGTCTTCTTTCCTAGGGAATTAGAAGAGACAACAAGAGTCTTGGGCAATTTTTGGCATCTCTGTTACTCTACTTTGTTTAAAGTTCTGAAGACATTTTTCCTCATAGGATTGTACACTGACCAAGGGGTTTTGATATATTTTATACTCAGCATGAATATACTGCCCCGTGAGTGTGAAGTGTTGATTGGTCTGGTGAAAACTAACCCAATGCATTCATTCCCCAAGTTTTTTCTGACATTCATTCTAACAGAAGTAAAGCAGACAAAGAAAGGAAATCTTATTATTTATTCTATATCTAAACTGAAATACCCATTTTATTATGATTTGGCTCAAAATCTGAAGAATAAGGTCTACTTTGTTTCATTTGAAAGAAAATGTACCTTGTTACCAGTGCCCAGTCTACTACATATCACCTGTGTTACCTTTGCATATTAACTTCTGTAAGTCAGTTTTCACATGGAAGATTGGGTTTCTCTTCAAACCTGAACAAAAAATATCTCCATAAATGTTTTTGATGAAATGAATTTCTTCTTACTAAACCACTTTGCATCAGGATTTTGAGATGCTTTAAAGCTGGAAGTAATCATAGACACAATCACAATATTTTTCTTACAGAGATATTTAGAGTATATTAACTATCATGCACTTACTATACAGTAAATGTGTCCAACAAATTCTAAGCTGGTTATCTTCAGAAATTAAGGTCATGGATGCACAGGTCAAAATAATAGAAGATCTTATCCCTTCTAAGTGTGAGCAAGTCCAACCCTTTTGGGTGCTAATATCCTTAGGAAGCCTTGGCGAATCTGCTTTGTCTTGATGCTATAAATGATTGGGTTAAGTACTGGTGGAGCTAACAGGTAAATATTGGCCATGGTTATGTGGATAATGGGGGAGGAGTGTTTTGCAAAGCGATGCACTAAGGATAGCCCTATCATGGGCACATACAGAATGAGCACAGCACAAATGTGGGAAGCACACGTATTGAGGGCTTTGCCCTTCCCTCTCTGGGATGCAATACCTAGCACAGAATGGAGGATGAAAGCATAAGATAACAAGATTCCTAGAGAATCTACACCCCAATAAAATGCAACAACAAACAAGCCATATAAAATGTTGAATGAAATGTCAGCACAGGCCAACTGGATGACTTCTTGATGCAAGCAGAACGAGTGGGAGAGAACATGGGAGTGACAGAAGGAAAATGTGGGAATACGAACAAGAATAACAGGGAGGACAATAGAGCATCTGATTACAATGAAGACCCCTATATAGATAATGCGTTGCAAGGTGAGTTTGCTGGAATACCTCAAAGGATCACAAATGGCAACATATCGGTCAAAAGCCATAGCTAAAAGCACAGCTGACTCCATGAGAGAAAATGTATGAATAAAATACATCTGGGCCACACAAGCATTCACCTCAATCTCCCTAGCATCAAACCACAAGATTTTTAGTACTGTCGGCAAGGTTGAGAATGACATGCCCATGTCAGTGAGAGACAGCATGGCCAGGAAATAGTACATGGGCTCATGGAAACTCTTATCTGTGTGGATGATGTGAAGGATTATGCAGTTGCCCACTATTCCAATCAGGTAGCACACACAAAAAGGGATGGAAATAAAGTGATTAATATTCTCATAGCCAGGAATTCCAGTGAGGTAGAATGAAACAAAGTGTTCAGTACTGGAGTTAGAACCTGTCGTGAGGCTATCCCAAGTAGCCATTTTCCTACCATAAAAATATGGGCTCCTAAAAGGAAGAAAAAAAAAAAACCACAAAATTGAGAAGATGGCAACTTATGCTTCTATATTAGTTTTTTTCTTAAGTCTTATTCTTTGAGAGACGTTGTACAGTTTGTAAAATGATTTTGAAAATTATGCAAAGACACCATCATATTTTAATATATTACTTTTTAATCCTTTACATGGTTTATGGTTATGTAGTTTTCTGTCAATCCTTTATTCCATTGATTGTGGATTTTGAGTCAATCACAGGATACTCTTCCCTCCCCTGAATTTATAATTTATTCTCCTATCTTTCCTACTGATATTTTGATAGTTTGACTTATTTCTATCTACTTTTAGATTCATCATTTACTTGCCATTTATTTTTGTGTATGATGTTAAGTAAGGATATTTTCCAAGCCCCTGATCTCTCCATGTTAAGTGTTCATTTTCCTCTGACAAGGACACTGGATGGAAACATTTTAGAAGGAATGTTAGAAAAACCTTAAGCAATAAATGTATAGAGTTAGCTATCTCCAATAGGAAAGAGTCCATAGATGAATCAAATCATATCATGAGATATGAATGGATACATCAAAAACATTGTATATGCAGTGAGTGTGGTTACCAATTAGAGAGGGAAATGAATGAGCCCTCAAACTGGTTTAAATGGGAACCAGAAGCCTATCCTAGAGTAAATAGCACTTAACCTCACTAACTCAATCACAGGTATTTGGAGTTTGGTTTCCATTTCATATTCTCTACAAAGATTCATCTATGTGTACTTAAACTGCAGTCAGGCCAGGGTTTTACTTAAGTGAATTGTTAACATTTTTTCCATTGATGCAATTGATCTGTGAGCTACATCATTCTTGTTGATCCTGGGGCCACCTTTTTGGTGTCCCTGGAACTTGCAAGTACTTTTCTAATGCTCCTACCTGTATATGGCCTTGGGCCATCTCTGATAGAAGCAGGAAAAATACCAGTAATCTCAGCCTCTCTGTCCCTATGGTTTTGGAATGAAGTTAGTACCCCCCACATCCTCAGACTGTGATCCAGTGGTCCATTATAATTGCAACAGTCTGGTGCCATCCTCCTAATTTTCTTGTTTTTGCTTCTTTATTCATTCAGTTTTAATGTATTTAAGTTACAAAGTGAATAAACCCTGTCTCACAATATGGTACAGATAATTACATTAAATAATTTATGCAAGTGCTTACCCCAGTCCTCTTTCAATTTGAATTTTTACATTTTAGTGATCATATTTGTACTGTAAAATATGTCCGATGACATCAAACTAGAGGCATGTTATAAATACGTAGACTGAGGCTTAGAGACTGAAGTGGTTTGCCTGAAGTCACACAGGTACAATAATAGCTTTCATAAATCTTAGATTCAGGGTTTTGCTCACGTAGATGGTGATTTCCCAGGATAGTGGCTGCTTCACCAGTCTGCTTCCTGCAGCCATGTGACTAGCTTTGGTCAATATTTGAGCTCCAGCCTACCACCACATGCAGTCTCTAATGCCAAAGCAATGTTAAAACAACAAATTCAGTTTCTTCAGACACTTCAGTAGCTCAATATTTTAATGATCTATACTTTTTCTGCCACACTTTCCTTCTGTCACAACCACCACACAACATGTTATGTGTGTTACTAAACCCCTGGTCACTTAACCCTCTATACCTTATTCCTCATAATGAACACAATGGTTCTTTCAGAGTTATGAATGGCAATCTCTACATAAAGAAACAACAAATTTCATTGTCCAATTCCTTAAGTTTATTCGTGAGTTATAATCATATTCCAATGTCCAAGAGTACTTGTAGACTCCTTAAAATTGTATGTTATATTTAACTAATGAATCATTGAACCCTACATCAAAAACTAATTATGTACTATACAGTGACTAACTGAACATAATAAATTATTTGTATATTTATTATATTTGAATCACTAAATATCTTTATTAGATCAACAGAGGCCATGTTACATATGAGTAGCCTGAAGTCCAGAAATGTTACTGAGCAAATATAAGAATCACTAGAATTAGGGGCACCTGGATGGCTCAGTCAGATAAGCACCTGACTATTGATTTTGGCTCGTGTCATCATCTCAGGGTTGTGAGATGGAGCCCCACATCAGGCTCCATGCTGGGTACAGAGCCTGCTTAAGATTTTCTCTCTCTCCCTCTCCCTTTGCCCTGCCCCCCCACTCTCATTCTCTCTCTCTCTCTCTCTCTCTCTCTCTCTCTCAAAATAAATACAAAGAATCATTAGAATTAGAATCTAAACTCTGCTTCTAAAGGTTCTGTAACTGCTACTGAAACATTTTAACCCTATTTCAGAAAGTAGTCCCAATTCTGTGCTATGATGACCCTCAGTTATACACTAGGAATTAGAGTGATGGATACAATTCATAAATGGCCCTTCTCACTCAGACTGCAGAGCATGTTTACCGGGCTTCCCTCAGTAATACCCTTGTCCTCTCTTGCAAATGCCTCCAACACTTAAGCATGTCTTGTTTTCTCATTTTTCTTTACTATTTTACCCAAAAGATAGGTCTAGAAGAAAACTGAGGGAGGCAAGTCTTGAAAGGAAAAGGTTTTGTTGGGCAGAGAAGAGGATGAAATGGGGAGAGCTATAAGAATCTCCAACAAGAGTGGGGAAATAAGAAACAGTCTACTGGATATCTCTGCTTCTGTGTCTAAAAGGCACATCAAAGATCACATGGCCAAGAAAGAATTCTTGATAATTGCCTTAATATTTCCATTTTAGTAAATGTAATTCATGCTGTGTAACTGATAACATGTAAAAACAGTGTTGTCCTTGATTATTCAAACCTTTTTTACTCCTATCTACCCACCAGTATGTCCTCTTGTTTCTATACCCAAAGTATTTAACTAATTCACTTCTTCTCTTTACCTCTGTCCTGATGTCTCTTCTAAACTATTTTGTTAGCCATTTAATTCATCTAATTCTTCCTTTTTTGTGTGTCATTCTTTCAAATCAATTTTTCTTAGAGCAGTAAATTCTGAAAGACATAGGCAAGGTAGATCATTCCCGTGTTTGTTTGTTTGTTTGTTTGTTTGTTTAAGATTTTATTTATTTATTTGACAGAGAGAGAGTGAGCACAAGCAGAGGGAGCAGCAGGCAGAGGGAGAGGGAGAAACAGGCTCCCCACCAAGCAGGGAGCCTGAAGTGGGGCTCAATCCCAGGACCCCAGGATCATGACCTAAGCAGAAGGCAGATGCTTAACTGACTGAGCCACCCAGGCGCCCCTCATCCCTGTTTTTAAAATATGTTAACTGCTGCCTACTGATCTCAGGATGAAAGGAAAGCCATTGTCATTACTAATAAGACCCTTCTTTCCAGTGTATGGGGAAAGGGAGATGGGTTTACACATGTGATTTTGCTCCTATTCCCCTTCCTCTTTACTTTTCTGCTCAAATACCCCAGAGTGCCTCTCGGATAGCTTTACTATTTCTGACCTCAATACATATTATTGTTACCCTTATTCATCAAAGTACAGATATTCTTTCTTTTTCTCTGTAAAATAATCCATCTCCTTGTCATAATTCTATTCAGATATTCTATGTCCACTTACCTAAAACACTCAAACATATCTCATCTCACATAACTGTACCACATTATGCATTATTTTCCTACAAACCCCCTTTTCACCTCACTCCAATCCTTTTCTCCAACACACATAATTTCTTTTCTTTACCCCACATTTTCTGCCCTCCTTTCCATTGACAAATTGATCATTGCTTTTCCTCCAAGTTTAGCCCTCCTCCCCCATAAAAAAAAAAAACTTACTTGAATCTATAGCTACTTGTTTTCCCATCACTTAATGAACTTTCACTGCTTTGCTTTCTTGCTCAGAGTGTGCAAATTGGAGATAGTGTTTCCTGAAGGGCATAGGAGGTTACCAGTTTATCTATCTGAGGCAAAAGAAGCTTTTAGGTTTTCCTGATTACATGGGATTCCTGGAAGCCTGAGGGAATTATAGCTACTAATACTACTTAAGGAGTAGTAACCCATGGGCCTGAGGGATGAATGTCACTCAAGATGAGACAGTGGGGATTTCCACAGGAACAGAGAATGCCTAAGGCAGACTGAGGTGGACAAATTCAAGGAAACTCTGTATCTCTGATGGCTGGCTGAGGTTAAATACATAGTAGGAGTGGATGTGTTCCAACTGATTAAATCCTTAAGTAGAATAAACAGTCTATGGATCTTAAGATTGTACAACTCCCCATCTTATAAGCACCAGCATCTCTACCCTGTTATACTTTGGAACTAGACTGCAGCCTACTTAAAGATGAATTTATGCATGGGTGCCTCTGCTTAGTTCAGTCCATCAGAAGAAAGCTGATGAAGGAATGGGTGGGAGAGTAGATGTAGGAGTCCCATATTCTTAACAAACTTTAGAAATCTGTGGTATTTGAGCAATGTTTCAGGCTGCTCAATGCATTATTAAATACATTATATTATTTTATATTTACAAAATCCTGTGAAGTGCTTATCTTTTAAGTTCACTCCCCAAAAAGTTAACGACTAATAGTTTAGTAACTACTGACTAAATGATATGTAACTATATGACTCCTAAGTTTACAATGTTAATGTACAGATTACAAATTTGTAATTATACTTGGGTTCAAATTCCAGTATAATGAATTCATATTAAAATAGCTTTAGGCAAATTAATTGAACATTCTTAGCTTAACTATGTCATGGTATGATTATATACCCATGAAATTCCTTAAGTATTAAATGTGATATGAAAAATGGTATGGAGGTTTCTCAAAAAATTAAAAATACAATTATGTTATGATTCAGTAATTCCACTACTGGATATTTACACAAAGAATACAAAAACACTACTTCAAAAAGATATATGTACCCTTATGTTTATTGAAATATTATGTACAATGCCCAATTATGGATGGAATCCAAGCGTCCATTGATAGATTAATGCATAAAGAAGATTAATGCATAAAGAAGATATATACATATATAAGTATATATATATATATATAAATAAATAAAAAGATAGATACATAGATAGGTAAGTTCCTGTCTATAGATATCTAAGATATCCATATCTGTCTATTTAGATATATAGATAAGTTCCTATCTATCATCTATCTATCTGTAGGAATATTACTCAGCCATAAAAAAGAATGATATCTTGGCATTTATAACAACATGGATGGATCTAGAGAATGTAATGCTAAGTGAAATGACACATTTAGAGAAAGAAAAGTACATTATTTCACGCATATGTGGAATTTAAGAAACAAAACAAATGAACAGCAAAAAAGAAGAGATAGAGAAGCAAATCAAGAAACAGTCTCTTGGGGCACCTGGGTGACTCAGTGGGTTAAGCCTCTGCCTTTGGCTCAGGTCATGATCTCAGGGTCCTGGGATTGAGCCCTGAATCGGGCTCTCTGCTCAGTAGGGAGCCTGCTTCCTCCTTTCTCTCTGCCTGCTTCTCTGCCTACTTGTAATCTCTCTCTCTCTCTCTGTCAAATAAATAAATAAGATCTTAAAAAAAGAGAGAGAAAAGAAACAATCTCTTAACTAAAGTGAATAAACTGATGGTTACCAGAGGGGAGGTGTGGAGGGGGATGGGTGAAATACTTAAAGGGGTTTAAGAAAATACTTATCAAGATAAGCACTGAGTAATGTATAGGATTGCTGACAAACAATCTTTTACACTATAGTGAAACTAGTATAATAGTGTATGTTAACTATACTGGAATTAAATTAAAAATAAATAAATAAAAAATAATTAAATGGGATAATGCCTGTAATGCAACTCACATAGCCCTCATACATGCTCAGTACATGTTTGTTTATTTGTTTGTTTTAATTAATTTATTTATTTCTTATAAAGAGGTAGAGGATGTAGGATTTAGGCAGAAGACATTATAGGTCATTTATTTTATTTTTCCTGGAAACAAGATTAGAGTTTCTTTCCTCTATTCTCCTTTCTCTCCATTCTGTGGTTAAATAAGGAGCAAAATGTTGACAGAATTCAGTTTTATTGGAGACTGATCCCCAGTTATGTCTGAAAGATTTAATATTATAACCAGGAAACTGTTAGGGCACTATAGCATTTAGAGGTTATTGTGGGCCTTAAAATATTTATGACAATTCACTAGTTGTCTCAAATTTATGTTGAAATTATTTACCAGAAAAATAATACACTCCCTTACTTTATTTTTGCTTCTTTTTTTCTTCATTCATTGGAATGGCAGCAACTATGTGAAAAGACATAGTCTCTTCTAAGGAGCAATTTTACACTCTAATAAAGAGAAAGTCACGAAAAAATATAAAATAGAGTATGACAAGAGATAAAAGACTGGTAAGTGCACATGCCATATGGATGAGAGGATAGGTGTCAACCAAGGTTCAAAGTTCCCAGAAAAATATTCTTACAAGAGCTGATATGTGAAGAGTCATCACTTCTAACCAAGTTACTGAGGGAGATCTTTGTGTGTGAAGAAATGCCATGAAGAACAAAGACTCAGAGTTGCCACCTTCATGAATTGAGTAGATGACAAGTTCTCCATGCAGAGAGATATAGAAAAGATATTTTAAGAGGATTGAAAGATTTCTGAATGTTTTACAAGACATGGAAAGCCACATCTTCTTTGTAACTTCTTGGTATATATTTTTTCTGATGAATACAATTGTAACTGCATTATTTATTTGCTTGACTCCAGTTTCACAGGTAAGACAGGAATGCACTGAGTACATTGGCACTGTTAAAAAGTCAAACCCCAGGGGCGCCTGGGTAGCTCAGAGGGTTAAAGCCTCTGGCTTCGGCTCAGGTCATGATCTCAGGGTCCTGGGATCGAGGCCCACATCGGGCGTTCCGCTCAGCAGAAAGCCTGCTTCCCCACCCCCCCGCCTGCCTCTCTGCCTATTTGTGATCTCTATCTCTGTGTCAAATAAATAAAATCTTAAAAAAAAAGTCAAACCCCAGATATTCAACTAAATTATACCTTTTCTGTACTTTTTTCCATCCATCCTACATTTTAGACTCCTAGTGTGGATGTCTATTCTTTTAGGTTATTTTCTATGCTTATGTAACTCTCACTACAATTGTGTATGTATTATACAGTTGACCTTGGAACAAGACAGGTTTGAACAACCTAGGTCCACTTATACAAGTATTGTTTTTACAAATACAGTAGAGTATGTGTATTTTCTCTTCCTTATGATTTTCTTAACATTTTATTTTCTATAGTTTACTTTATTCTAGGAATACAGTGTATAATAAATATAACATAAAATATGTTAATCAATCATCAATTTTTTATATTATCAGTAGGGCTAAAAGTAGGCTATATTAGTGGTTAAGTTTTTGGAGAGTCAAAAATTATAGGCCAATTTTTTTTTTTTTTTTTTTTTTTAAGATTTTATTTATTCATTTGACACAGAGAGAGAGATTACAAGTAGGCGGAGAGGCAGGCAGAGAGAGAGGAGGAGGCAGGCTCCCTGCGGAGCAGAGAGCCCGATGCGGGCCTCGATCCCAGGACCCTGGGATCATGACCTGAGCCGAAGGCAGCGGCTTTAACCCACTGAGCCACCCAGGCGCCCAATAGGCCAATTTTTTTGACAGCATGAGACTTACTGTGGAAAGAGCCCAGATGTCCATTGACAGATGAATGGAATAAAGAAGACATGGTGTGTATATGTATATGTGTATTGTGTGTGTGTGTGTGTGTATCTATATATATCTATATCTATATCTATATATATATATACATGCACCATGTCATATATATATCTAAATATATATTTGATGGCTATTACTCAGCCATCAAAAAAGTGAGTTCTTACCATTTACATCAATGTGGATGGAATTATGCTGAACCAAATAAGTCAGTCAGATAAAGTCAATCATCATATGGTTTTATGTGGACTATAAGAAACAGCACAAATGATCATAAAACTGAATGGAAAGTCATCAGAGATGCGGGAAAACCATGACAGGCTGTTAACTATGGGAAAAAACTGAGGGTTGCTGAAGGGGAATTGGGTGGGGGATGGGGTAACTGGATGATGGGCATTAAGGAGGGCATTGATGTGATTATCACTGGGTGTTAAATGCAGCTGATGGACTATTAAACTACATCTGAAGCTAATGATGTACTGTATGTTGGCTAATTGAATTTAAATAAAAAATGAATTTTGCAATAGGATAAAGTAGAAAGAATGATTGTGAAAATGCATGTGAAATGTGAAATTTTTGATGAAGCCACAAACACAAATTAAAAAATACAAATGTTTATTTTACAATGAAACAAAGGAAAGTATATAAAAATGTATTTTCTCAAAGAATATATGTAAACTGAATGGTAGGGCAAGGTAAGGTTGAGAGAGCTTTTGTCTGGTGATGATAATTTTTACTCTGAGGTAAAAGCTCACATAAAATGAGTAAGTGCCTCTGAAAACGTTAATTAGGAAGAGAAAGGCTCAGATGTGGACCAGCTCCTTTGTGGAACTTTTTAAAAGGGCCATTTTCAGGGCACCTGGGTGGCTCAGTGGGTTAAAGCCTCTGCCTTCAGCTCAGGTCATGATCTCAGGGTCCTGAGATCGAGGCCCGCATCGGGCTCTCTGCTCAGCAGGGAGCCTGCTTCCTCCTCTCCCTGCCTCTCTGCCTACTTGTAATCTCTCTCTCTATGTCAAATAAATAAATAAAATCTTTAAAAAAAATTAAAAGGGCTATTTTCAACCAGCACCCATAATCAAATTAATGATGATGGTATTTTCCAATATTGTGTGCAGAATAATCACCATCCACAGTCTCACATACATAAATACAAATAAACTATCGTGTCATTAGGACAATTTATAAAAACATTTAGGAATGAGGGCTCTGGAGTCAGTGCGTAGAGACAAACGAGGTCTATCACTTGTCAGCTGTCTAACGTTACACAAGTCACTTAAACTTACATTGACTGGAGTTAAAATTTACGTGGTTTAATACATAAATGTTCTCAGAAAAACAACTAATTTTGAGTAAACATTTAGGAATGACAAATTATTATATAACTTCCCAATAATCTGGTTTCCCTGTATTGCTCTTGTGTTCCCGTTTATATCATGATTCAAAACTGTCATTCTCTAGACACTCGCACTCCTTGATTCACATGTCCAGCTGTTTTCATGTTCAAAAGAGAATATTCATCTCTAAGGACCTTGAAGGCCATATAACCACAGTAAGCAGAAATTTTGGGTATGGAACTTCAACAACAGAGTAAGTGGATCACTGTAACTCAGTATTGATGCCCAGTCTACTATACATATTCCAGTTCCTGCTTCAATGGACACTGGTTTAAGGGTTATTTTTCCTGATCACAAGACTCCATAATCTTCAAGTGTCTATAATAGTGGTGAGGCAGGCATAATAGGGAAGCACAGGGTATTTGTAAGAGTAACAAAAAAAAAAAGAAAAAAAAAAGGGGGGGACTGAGTCTGACACCTGACAGTTTGTGGTGATTAAGCAAACTTATGGTAGCTCTGTGGTTTCTCATGACCACAAGCATCCTGCTGCTCTTCCTTAACTGCTGCATACATACACATAAAATGCCAGATAGTTCTCAAATGACTGAGAATGGCCCCTCCACTTGGGATGTGAGAGGACTCCTAGTAGGCTTTGTCTATATGTCTATATATGTCTATACGTCTTTACCTATTTTCTCTGCAAGAGAAAAATTAGACTGCACGTAGTACCTACCATAGAGCATGATTAATATTATGCACAATTCCTAGAAATCCACTCCCATCCCTAGAACCCCACATGAATATTTTGTCCCCAAATTATAACCACCCATAAGCATCAGAGCCCAACATCTACCTGGCACAACTCGGATTTTCTGAGTTCGCCTACACTTCCTTATCTGAGTGTGCACTTTTTATGTTTGCAATAAAGCTTCTTCTGCTATACTTTATTCTGACTTGTCTTTTAATTCTTTCTCCAGCAAAGTCAAGAACCCGGCATTGGCTGGTGTTTGAGGTCTCGGGTGTCAAGAATTCCCCCATCTCTGGTATTAGTGGGTAGTGTAAAAGGGTATCTGAAGAATAGTGTCAGTTGTGCTCCTAAAAAGAAGAAAGTGTGGGGGTGGGAGAGGCTGTTTATTATGGGACCAGTATGACTTTCAAAATGTTGTACTGCAAATCACAGTATGGGGTGGGGGGGAGGGGTCAGCCAAGGCAGGAGAAGTGTGCAGAGCAAAGGAAAGGTCCTCAGGGGAGGTTTGGATGAATTTGCCCAGAGAGGGGACTGAATGGAGAGAAAGTCATGAAGTTGTCTAACTGGATACATGTAAGGAAGAGAAGGAAGTTCAGGGTATGGGTTAGAACTACATTGTTGCAATTCTTGCCTGCTGAAGTCAGAAGTAAATACAATTTGTGTCACAAGTGGAGAGTCAGGAGCAATGCAAGGAGCTGTTCCATTTCAGAAGCATTCATCAGGCTCATTTTGACATCAAGCTGAATGAAATTCAAGTTGGTGCAAATGAACTTCCTTAGGCTCATTCTCTGGAAGCAGCAAATCCTCACAAATTCTGGTATTTCAATCTCAAAGCCCTGCCCTAAACTGTTTAGACTAAAATCTTAAAAAAAATCTGGGGGGAATTATTCTCTAGTGAAAACTGCTTATCATACCATGTCTCTCTCTATTTATGGTCTTAAAGCTGCACTATTTCTTACTAAGTACTCCAAATCTAAGACTCTTACACGTTCTTCAGCTTGTAAGTGGTATATCACTATCTTCCCAATGGAAGATTTTTGGATTTTCCTATATTTAACTCTGGATATAGATACTTAGTATTTTACCTCATTTATATGATGTTGGTCATACAGCAAATTACATATACATACAAATACATTAATGAAAATACATCTGTGGAAATATATTAGTAAAAGTAAAGCTTCTCTGTTCATGAATAAGAAGATATTTGTCTCCGTGCCTTGCAATAAGGAAACAAAATACTCCTGTAGTTGTCACTAAAGACAATTTCTAGGGGCACCTGGGTGGCTTAGTGGGTTAAGGCCTCTGCCTTTGCCTCGGGTCATGATCTCAGGATCCTGGGATTGAGCCCCACCCACATCAGGCTCTCTGCTCAGCAGGGAGCCTGCTTCCTCCTCTCTGCCTGCCTCTCTGCCTACTTGTGATCTCTCTCTCTCAGTGTCAAATAAATAAATTTTAAAAAACCTTTAAAAAAGAGACAATTTCTATATATTCATTTGGATGGTGTCCTTGCTGCGGTAGGGTAACTCAGAAATAATATATCGTCATATGATAAAATGTGATATGATAAAAAATAATTTCTACTTAAATATTTGTAGACATTGTAATTTCTTCATAAGCTAATGCATTTTGGCTTACTTAAATCAGCAGAGGTTTCAAAATGTATGTTATTATTGATTTGCTTTATAACAAAATTTGTGAAGAGTGATTTAAATTCATATTAAAGAAATTAAAGTATAAGGAGAATGGGAAGCATGCAATGCCAGCTAAGTCAGTAATCAGATCATTTGTTGGCAATTCCATAAAATGTTCAAAGATGGAGCTGTGCAGGTTTCTTGACTGTTAAGCTTTAAATAATTTCTCATTTTCATAGACTATCAGTGGATGGCAAGTTTCTTCAGTAACTGAGTACATTTTCTGTAGGAGAATTATTATTTATACTGAGATGCTCAACTCCTGAAAAAAACAGTTCTCAATTGAAAGTATTAAATGCAGCAGTGCCTAAAGATTAGTGATTTGGGATATATGTGCAACAGGCAATATCTGAGTAAAGTGGACGCATGATAAAATTGTGAGATATTATAATTAGACCAATATTGCCAAGATAAAATTGGAGTTGGGAAAATTAGTGGAAGACCACATTTTTAAAAGTTGTTCCTGGACCCAACAGATCTGACATTACATCTGAAACTCCCACCCCAATTAGAGTTCTGATTATTCATGAGTACACATGCCACTCTATTGGGCTGCTCAATCACAAATAGACATTAAGGAGTCAATGTTGTTGAGAAACATAGAGTTTTAATAGTTGAGGAAAAGCCTCTATTTTTACTCATATCAAACATATTAATCTGTTGCATCAAGAACTCCATGGCACAGTGAAGAAGGGACCACACAAGCCAATCAGATGTGAGTGATAACATTGGTTTTATAGCTTTATATGTGGTTTGTAAAATAGATTTTATTTTATAGCAGTTTTAAGTTCACAGCAAAATTGGAGTTTCCAAGAAAAAAGGAACACTAATTTCCATATACCCACTGTTTTGTGATTTTGAGGGAGGCAGATCACATAACTGAATCTCATTTTTATCCAGTGTATCATAATACTGAGCTAGACTCATTTCCAGCTCTTAGAGCACAGATTCTATGTCTACTCCCAGGTTAAATATTTAACAAGACCCTCTCATTGGCTATTTCATAACAAAAATATTTACTGCCCCATCGTATTCTGGATACAAACTACTACTTCATCTTGTGTTGCACTACTTCGTTTGTTCCAGACATTGAGACAGTAAGCATTAGAGAATCTCAATAGCCTTCTTGCCCCGGTATCCCAAACTGCCATCCACTGCTACAGCCTCAGTGGTGGAGAGAAATCGAACTGACCTAGTGGCACTGACAGGGTTACACGCACTGTCCTGCATTTATCCTGGGGCCTCATGTCTCAAAGGACTGGAGGAAGGCTTATCTGATCCTTCATGCTCTGAGAATTAGGAGGGTCTCTAATGACAAGAGGAACTATTCTGCCAGGTAAGAGAGGACTGACGACAATAAAAGTGGAGGGTAAAAGGAAAACACAGAGGGGGACATGAGAGACTAAAGAGAGGGGAGTGAACACCCAGAGTGTGAGAGGGAGAACCAGGAGACTATTCTGGAAGGAAATGGTTCTCAGTTCATCACAGAATGTAATATCACCAAAATACCTTCATTGTTCATGCTCATTCTTATAGCATTCAGTCTGAGTCAGGCTAGACTCAGTCAGACTTTTCAGAGTGGACTTGCCTGAGATACCCTAGACCTTTATGGTAGGTGGTCGCTGTGTCCACGGGCAGGATGTGATGTCTACACGGGGTGACGATTTATTTTTCTGTTGTGACAGAATGGAGATTCCAGAGTGTGATTGGGATTGTATCAGATCACCTTCAAAGTCCCCTAGATTTCCAAGTATCAGTGCTTTTTAATATGACATTAACTGCGACTCAGAGGTCAAAACCCCAAATTATAACTCCTTCCGATCTTTGAGTTTATAAACTAAATCCTCAAACACCATCCTCCTCCTCTGAGGAATGGTAGAAGACATCACAAGACCATGTGAATGAAATTGAAATTATAGGATCAGAAACAATAGGAATTGGACAGTCAAAAAGAATCTTTGGCACAATGCAAGGAGGTGTAGAATAATAGGCAGAGTAAATTCTAGTGAATAAATAGAATATAGTGAATATATGCTGTTATGGCAACCTCAGAATACTAGCATGGCTGCTCAGATTCCAGGCTCATGGTAGTCCCAAATCTCATTCCTTTCCTTTGAGAGACTTTCCATTTTATCCTGGGATGTATCTTTTTTTTTCCCCCTCCCAAATTGACAATAAATAGAATGAAAAGTATATAAGTAAAGCCTAAAAAATTACCATAAGAATTTGGGGGTAGAGTAAAAGAATATGAAGCAGTTTTTCACTGGATGATACAATGAAGAATCTGATACCCTTCACTTACCACCCCTTGGCCGACCTAGGTCACTTTTGTGAGATGCCCATTCAGGGGGTTTCCCCTCTAGAAGGATACTCCAGAGCCTCCTCATATCTTCCTTTCTTTCATCACACTTCAAAGAAATACTATTGTTCTCATTGCTGTCATCATTATCGCTATTATTTCATGTTCACTGTATGTAAAGCTCTAGGCTAAGTATTTTACCCACAGGATCTCCTTTAATATGAAGCACAATCCTGTCAAATCGTTTTAATCTACAGTTCACAGATGAGGCTAGTTTGCTAGAGAGGAAAATAAGCCATTTGTCCAACTTAAAAAGTGAGGAAGCCTTGGAACCAGGATATTCCCAACACGGATAGGTTCGTGGAAGCAGAGGGAGAGTCTGAACAAGGGGGATGGTGGACAATTGTCTCCTAACACCTCAACGGAAAGTCATGGAGATGAAAAAGCTGCTTCAGACCGGCCTCCAGCTCAGGTATCTTCCAGTTTTCAATTAAACTTCAAGTTCACCTCTTCTTGGCAGAGGGAGAAATCCACTAAAAAATCAGAGAAATGGTCTGAACTGACTAAGCAGTGAGGTAGAAAGAAGGCATATTTCTGTTTGGATTAGGGATGAGATACTGGAAAACAATCAACATAAAAAAGGAATAATATTGGAAAATCTGGGCATTGAAGGTAGTGAGTGGTAGAAAGGCAGAAAGGAAGATGAGGGAGACAAGCCCAGGGCAAGAGAAGCAGGAACTGGCATAAGCCAATAGGCAGATTGAAGAAAATAGCAGGACCGTAGGCACCAGGTCATATGATATGTGAGCAGTATTCAATTGTCAATAGTCAGAGAGACTGAATTTATCTCTGCCATTTACTTATTTGATTTCTTGATTATGTGTCTTCCATTTCCTAAAACATTGTGATTATTAATCGTTCCAGTCAAAATAGCTGAATTCAGGTTTTATCTGTGTGGAACTAGAGAACATTGAAGGAGATTTGAAGTTCCCAAGGAACAAAGTTGTATTTACAAGAAGTAAGAGGCCAATTTATTCATTTGTATTGAGAAGTAATCTGTCTCCTAGATTGTAAATTCTCAAAACAGCATTTTGGTGATCAGAGATTCTTAGCAAGTGGTGGGCAAGTGAGATGTTGAGAGTTGGCTCATCTTTCTTGCTTCAGAAATGTTTTTTTTTTGTAACCACAGAGGAAGCACTGGAATCTTTTGAGAGAAATATATTTTCTCATTTGTTCTGAGTAGGAAAGATTTCATATCCATGTCAGATGCTTTTTCCGAGTATTATAGTTTTTTGGTTATCTTATTTTCTCTTGTTTTTGCTTTGAAGCATGACTTTCTACTCTATCTTTCCTTATGGCACCTGTTTTTTTTTTCCCTTTTTCTTATATAAGGTACCACTTCTGTAAATGACTGATCAGATCTTAAATTCCATATCTCATTTTTGTAATTGGTTAAATTTAAAATTTATTAATTAAGTCTATTTTAACCCATATTTATCTCCCAGCAATGCTAGTCCAAGACCAGGTTTATGGCCTCAAATTACCATTGGGGATATGTTAGTAAAACCTGCTTATGTTAATAAGTACTGCTGACCCATACTTGCCCACATCTTTTATAGATACCTGCATGGTGTTCTAGTATTATTGAAAATCTATGTTGCTTAGACAGAATAAGGCATTGTATGTAAATCACTGAAGGAGTCATAAAAAAATAGAGTAATGTTAAAATCAATAGCCCTCGCCAAGAAAATTCTGGAAGAAAATTATAAAATGAAAGATGTAAAGATGTAAAATCTAAAACCCTTTGTGTCTGTACTGCTGCTTGTATTGTCTTTAGAAGACGATTGTCCATATTTAGAGAGGAAGTCAGTGGGTCTGCATCTAAGAGGCAGGAAGAATCGTCCTTGTGGTTGTAAAGTAGATATTTTACTCAACTTGCCATGCTCAGCAATGCAATGAAGAAAGAGCAGAAATGTGGGGATGATGGAAGAGTGTTTACAGAAAGCACTAAAGTTTCATTTGTTTGGTTTTATTTTCCAGACTAAGGGGCTGATCTCATCATTGCCCTCCCCACTGGAGTGGGATCCTGAAATTGAGCTGCGATTTAACAGTGAGCTCTATGACAACCTTAAACTCTAGTAATACCCTGTCCTCCACATTCTATCTCACAGGTATCCCTGGCTATGAGGAATTTCACCACTGGATATCCATTCCATTCTGTGTCCTCTACCTTGTTGGAATAATGGGCAACTGTACCATCCTGCATATTGTTCGGACAGATCCCAGGCTCCATGAGCCCATGTACTACTTCCTGGCCATGCTCTCCCTCACTGACATGGGCATGTCCATGCCCACGATGATATCAGTCTTCAGGGTGTTGTGGTCCATTTCCAGGGAAATCCAGTTCAATATCTGTGTGGTCCAAATGTTTTTTATTCACACTTTCTCCTTCACGGAATCGTCTGTGCTCTTGGCCATGGCCTTTGACCGCTATGTGGCTATCTGTCACCCTCTACGATATGCTACCATTCTCACCCCAAGACTTATCACTAAAATTGGAATTGCAGCCCTCCTTAGGAGTGCCTTTGCCATGACTCCACTTCTGGCTCGGCTGGCCTTCTTTCCTTTCTGCCACTCCCACACTCTTTCTCATTCCTATTGTCTGCACCAGGACATGATTCGCCTTGCCTGTGCTGACACCATGTTTAATGTTATATATGGGTTGATTCTGGTCATTGTTCTGTGGGGCATGGACTCTCTGGGTATTTTTGTGTCTTATATGTATATCCTTCACTCAATATTAAGAATTACATCACGTGAGGGGAGGCTTAAGGCTCTCAACACATGTGCATCCCACATCTGTGCTGTACTCATCCTTTATGTGCCTATGATTGGGCTCTCTATTGTCCATCGTTTTGCCAAACACTCCTCCCCCCTCATCCATGTCTTCATGGCTCACATCTATTTATTGATCCCACCTGTACTCAATCCAATCATCTATAGTGTGAAGACCAAACAGATCCGCCAAGGAGTCCTCCATCTGCTTTTCCCCACAAAAATCAGTTCTAGTATGATGTAGGCATGTCCTCAAGGCAATGATGGCTTCAATCTAAATGATTTAAAATACACACTTATTTGTTTACTATAGGTATGTTGGCATCATCATTGCAAACAAAAGAGTAAAGAACATAAATAGAGTCAACAGAGCATGTTGAGAAGCATCCATAGAAGAGTTGGTGTCCATTGGGACTATATAGCTTGACTTAACATTACTTCATAAACTACCTTTTAAATATGAATGTGTTGGAGTGGAGTGTCATAGAAATCATTTTCATCTATTCCCTTCCATTCCTAATTTTAAACCTTTCCAGGATCTTTTATCTGTCAATTTTTCATGAAATATATTAAACCCATGTTTCTTTGCCTCCTGATACTCTGTATTTGTCAGGGAATTTAATATTACCTTTCTTGTTATATCAATGTCTCTGGATATCTAGTTTTTTTCTTCATTCTTAATAATGGGAAAAATTCTATCTCAACATAAAAGCATTTTAGAGCTCGAAGCAGAAGTTAGCAATCCTCACAATGTATCCACAGCATATTTTAAAAGTTTGTAAACGAGTTATGCCCTACTAGTATATTTAGTTTCCTCAGGAATAGAAAAGGATAATATGAATATTTTTTTCTCTTGTTCAATTTTTAGAAATAATTTTAACTTTATAAAAATTGAGATCCTGTAATTTTGGAAATACTCCAGATATTGTGATGTGAAGTCTGTGATTATAATTCATTGGGTTAAATGCATCTTAATAATAATTTAGGGTATATTATTTATTTAAATGTAAAAGATATTATCTTTAGTATCCCCGGCTATGAGGAATTTCACTCATGAAGCAATATAATTCATTGGGGTGTAGCTACTTATAAATTTGTGGTATATTAAACAGCTAAAGATTAAGGTCTCACAATTTTATCTAGAACTCTTTTAGATACACAAAACTATCTTTCCTTGTAATTCTGAAATTATCTGTACCTGGCTGTGCATAGGGTTGTGTAAAAATACTTGCAAATGTAACTGAATTTTCTTAGTTCGTATGGTTATAATTGTGCAAAAGCAAAAAATAAGAGAGGGCAAGTAAACCTTTAAAAATGTGCTACAGTTCTCAGTATTTATGTAGTAATAAGCAATATATTTTACTTATCTTGTTCTACCTAGTATAGCCACTGTGCTTCAAAGAGTTTTTTGCCTGTAGGCATGAATAATTTGCTTGGCATAAAAGTGACATTAAATAATTATTGAATATATAATGATAAAAGGAATGAATCAATTATTGAATATAAAAAAAAGTCTTGAAGGAAAAGATTTGACATGTAATGAACCCACATTTAATGTAATAAAAGAGAGTTTATTAACTTAAAATTAGGATTTCAAGTTTCAGGCTCATGGAGTACATCTAGAACTTACATCTGCTATCTGGTTTTAACTCAGCTATGATATTTCCACCATTTTATCCTATTTCTTGATTCTAATTCTAATTACCCCTCTCCTTTTAGCACATTCACCTCAAGTAAGGGACATCAACTAAAAATAAGAAAGGCATATAAACATCAATATTAGATACTATTTGGTGTTAAATAATTAAATGAAATTGATAGAGAAGGTGAAAATTTTGAGAATGACCATTACCACCAGCTGTACATTGTATAAGTAACATTTCACTATTGATAATCATCTTTAAAATAAGAACTTCAAGTACAAAATATATATGCTTTTTCAATATTTTATTTATTTGTCAGAGAGAGAGAACAAGCACAAGCAGAGGGAGCAGCAGAGGGAGAGGGAGAAGCAGAGTCCCCACTGATCAGGGAACCTGATGGAAGACTCGATCCCAGGACCTCAGGATTATTACCTGTGTTGAAGGCAGAAACTCAGTCCTGGCTAACTGAGCCACCCAGGAACCCGACAAAATATTTTTTAACCTGTGGATGTTGAATATACCTTTCCTAGCATCTGTGCTCCAAAAAAACAAAGTTGTATTGGATTTTTTGTTGTTGTTTTTGTCAACAGAAATAGGATTAAGCCATTGCATCTTAGATTTTGTGTTTTGCATATGAATAAAACTATTTTAAAGGAATACCTGCTTAGGTAATGCAATATTTGGGCTTATAAATTATTATTTACTATATTACCTTCTTAAATTTATTACTATACTTGCATTATAATCATAAAATATATTTTATCAAAAATATTTAGAAGGCACATATTTTTTAAGTTAATTCTTCCTGTAAAATATTATTGGTAAGGAGATGAGTGATTGAATATCTGAATGAATGGATGAATGAATGAATGAATGAATGACAAGGTGGGATTATGAGTTGAGAACAGAAACATCTTGTTCTGGAACCTTAATAAAGGCAGGAGTTTAGTCTTCTGGCAAGCAGTCGGTGCTCCAAAAACAGGAAGGTCTCTTGTTCCTGTCAAGAACTACAATAATATGACTGAAGCATCCTTCTAATTTGTATATGGTTTTATAAATCAGAAGGCACTCTTACTCATATTATCTTGTTTGGTGAAGTCATAAGTGCCTTTTGAAAATATTCTCTGCCTTCTTGAAGAATGTAAGTGACCCAGAAACCCAAATCATAATTCATTTTTGTGTTCTAATCCTCAATCATTGGGCAAAAATTCAATGCAACTGTTTTCATAATGTCAAATGTCATCTTTTAGGTTATACATTAATATTCTTGATGCTGCAGAAGGCTTCTTGTGGCAAAACACAATGGCAAGAAAAACATAGTAGCAGAGATCACTATCCCTTTTGTCATTAAAGTGTCTGGCATTGTCTTCAATGCAAAGCATTGCCACAAAATACTTCATTATCCCACTCAGACATTCAGTTATTCAATCCGGTTATCTCAAATAATAAAAACATAATTCAGTTAAAATGTGTAGTGTAGAAATGATCTGATTACAATTACAGTCTAGAAATAGCCATATATCGAGGATGTGGAGAAAGGGGAACCATCCTACACTGTTGGTGGGAATGCAAGCTGGTGCAGCCACTCTAAAAAACAGTATGGAGGTTCCTCAAAAAGTTGAAAATAGAGCTACCCTATGAGCCAGCAATTGCACTACTGGGTATTTACCCTAAAGATACAAGGGTAGTGATCCTCAGGGGCACATGCACCCAAATGTTTATAGCAGCAATGTCCATAATAGCCAAACTGTGGAAAGAACCTAGATGTCCATCAACAGATGAATGGATAAAGAAGAGGTGGTATATATATACAATGGAATACTGTGCAGGTATGAAAAGAAACGAAATCTTGCCGTTTGCAATGACATGGATGGAACTAGGGGGTAATATGCTGAGCAAAATAAGTCAATCAGAGAAAGACAATTATCATATGATCTCTCTGATATGAGGAACTTGAGGGGCAGCATGGGGGGTTGTGGGGGGTAGGGAGAGAAAAATAATGAAACAAGATGGGTTGGGGAAGGAGACAAACCATAAGAGACTCCTAATCTCATAAAACAAACTGAGGATTACTGGGGGGTGGGAGGGTAGGGATAGTGTGGATGGGTTATGGACATTGGGGAGGGTTTGTGCTTTGATGAATGCTGTGAAAGGTGTAAGCCCGATGATTCACAGACCTGTACCCCTGGGGCAAATAATAATAAAAAATTAAAAATAGAAATAGCCATATGCATTAATAAAGGAATGATAACAATTCCTTGGTAACAAGGTAACAGATGGTACCAGTGGTAACAGATTCATGCACTTTTAGCTACCTGACCCAAGATGGGGCAATTAGCCTGATTCCTGAGTCATAGGTACTCAGATTCCTTGGATGTCATGCCATTCCTCAGATCCTGATTTTTGTTTACTTAACCTAACCAAAGTAACTTTCTATTGTGTGTGAAAGTATCTTTATTGCAACAAGGTATTAAAGGAGATACAAAACAGACATTTTCTGTAAACTAAGGGAAAGGTATTTTAGAGTAAAGGAAAGAAGTATTTAAAGAACATGTCGTATTTAAAAAAAAAAAAAGAAAGAACATGTCCTATATAATACCTAAGGACATATAAAGACATTTGTTACATAAAATTGTTAGCATTCAGCATTTCATGTTAATGCATTTATCTAACAAATATTTATTAAATTATTTGTATATTCTGGGTTCTGTGGAAGCAATGATGAAGCTGGAATCTGAACTAAGATTGTCTATGGCAAATCAACATCAGAGAGGGATTGTGTAGTACAAAAGGGATATTTAAGTCCCCTCTGTTGTTACAGTGACATTCCACTGATTATTACTTTAATATGTTGAGATACTCTTTGATGGTACTGGAGCAGTTGCCTGTTACCTTCCTTTTTACCCTGTGCTGGGAAGACATCATTTGGAAATGTGAATATTTTAAGTTCTATCCAGAGGTTGGGTGTTCTGGGGATAGATATGTCTGGGTTGATTCATGCTTGACATTTAAGTCTGATCCTCTACCCTGGGCTCACCTATTGTTCGTTGCTTCATAACCCTTGGGTCATTTTTGTTGGTTACAGAGCCCTAGGACACGCATCCTTATCTCCTTTGTCTTTACCCCATAAACAATGGGGTTCATGGTAGGTGGTGCCAGTAAATAGAGGTTTGCCAGGAGGATAAGGACATGTCTGGGTACGTGATTTCCAAAGCGATGAGTAAAGAAGGAAAAGAAGGCCAGAGTATAAAATATCAAGATGACACATATATGAGCTCCGCATGTTCCAAAGGACTTTGTCCGGGCTTCCTTGGAAGGTAGTTGGAAGACTGTTCTCAGGATTAACCAGTAAGACAGGGAGATGAGCACAAAGTCCAGCCCTGTGGTGAGGAGAGCAGCAGTGAACCCATAAATGCTATTAAGGGCATAGCTATTACAGGCCAACTTGGCAATGCCCATGTTCTCACAGTAGGTATGTTGGATGACATTGCTACGACAGAAATGCAGCCGGAGAATGAGGAGGACACCAGGGGTGACCACAGCCACACTCCGAGCCAGCAGAGCCAGGCCCACCCTGCTGATGAGAGAGCCCGTGAGTAGGGTTGCATAATGGAGTGGTGCACAGATAGCCACGTAGCGATCAAAAGCCATGGCCAGGAGAACAGCAGACTCAGATAGGAACAGAGCATGGACAAAAAAACATCTGTGTGAGACATGTAGGAAAAGTCGATGGGGAAGGGCCCTGCCAGAAGATAAGAAGCATTTTGGGCACTGTGACAGTACAAAGGAGGACATCATTGAGTGCCAGCATGGCCAGAAAGAGATACATGGGTTCATGGAGGTTCCTGTCCCAGGCTACCACTGTCATAACCAGGCCATTGCCTATCAGAGCCAAAAGGTACATGAAGCCGAAGGGGATGGAGATCCAGATTTGGAAGTCTTCTAATCCTGGGACTCCAGTCAGCAGAAAGGCAGTGAGGTGAGTGAATGTAGAATTAGATGTTCTTATGGATAGGTGCCCCAAGTCTGTTAAAAGACACACAGAGAGAAAACAGGTAGAGCACACACTAGTGGAAAACAAATACTTATTCCTTTATCCTAGTGACAACCTAACCATTAATTTTGTCATGATGAAGTAGAAGGAGAATAAAATGGTCTGAGAGAAGTTATTAAGTATCTGAATGAGGGTGTCTGGCAGCCTTAGTCGGTAGAGCATGTGACTCTTGATCTCCAGCTCTTGAGTTCAAGCCCCACTTTTGGGCTTAGAGCTTACTAAACAAAACAAAACAAAACAAAACAAAACACAAAGTAAAACAAAACCCAAAGAACAACAACCAACCAACCAAACACACACACAAAACCCTACAAATACACAAACAAAACCAAAAAACTTGAGTGATTATAGGCAAACCACTTCCCTTTTATGGAGTATCCTGTTCTTTCTGAAAAAAAAATGTAAATCAGAATAATAAGGGTTGAAATCTTTACTTTTATAAGTGCAATTGTAATAATCACATCATGTATGTATATGTCTTTTGAACTTTTAACTATGCTATGTATATAGTTTTGGCCTTCCTAACTTCATAATAATTGATTAAATACAAAGAGGTAGTTTTCTCTTTCTTTTTTCTCTGTAACATTACATAGAAGTCTGGAGCTGGTTAGTATTCCATTCTTTGACAAGTAAACTTAAGAGGAGTTGATGGGTTGCATGATAACCTGATACATATTGGGCCATCATAAAGCCCCCAGTTCTTGTTTCCCATCCTGATTGTATGAAAGATTCTTCCTTGGCCTACTTCTGCTCCAGTGAAGTTTTACTCATCTGCCTCTAATTTGAACTCCTCAAGACAATGGTTGAGTAAACATGAAATTTAAACTGCTGTGCTAAAGTTGCAATATCCTTCGGATCCTAACAAGCACTAACTCTCAAGAATCATGAAGTGGAATCAAGGAGGACACTAAAAATCCAGAGTACAGAGTGTTCTCTTTCAGAACAAGACAGTCACTGAAGATGTCAAGGCCCATGATTATTCAACAGCTATCATTGAAAGACCCATCTACAGAGTAGAGTGATTTCAATTTTCATATTTACCAACCAAAGAATAAGATAACATCTTAGCAACTTTTTAAAGTAGCAATAGTTCTTACTTTTAACAAATCAAAAATTGCAAAATAAAAATAGCTTTCTTTAAAAAGTGCCTCGGATATAAAATTATTCCTTTCCCAGGTCAATAAAACATTAATGCAATTAGTCAAGTTTGTAATTAAGGGCAATACTTTTGGCAAAGACACCAAGTATGTTTATGAACGCTTTTGATTAAAATTCTTGAGACGTTTCAAAGTGATAGACAATGAATGTTGTTTCAACTATAAAGAGCCACCAAAATCTAGAATACGCAAAGGGTACACTTTTCATGTGGCGCTGTCATATCATCACTTAGATGGAAAGCTACAGTAGATTGCAACATGTCTATTATCCCTTTAATTGTTAATTGAAACCTTTTTCAGATTATCCCAACCCTTCACAGTAAGTAGGACATGTTATCATATGAATTAACACATATTTCTTCTATTCTCCCTCACATTGTCTCTCTCTCTCTCTCATGAAATTGAAATAAGAAAGAAAAGACAAAATTTCTCATCAAAGAGAAAACACATGGAAGAGATGAAATTGTTTTTAATGCAACTCTGAGAGATATTGTTTTGAATGGCTATCCTGTTAAAAATATGGGGCATAACCACAATTTTATTAGCCTGGTAAGTTTGTGGCTTTGCTTCTTCTTTTTTTTTTTTTTTTAATTCTGTTACGTTAGTCACCATACAGTACATAATTAGTTATTTTTTGTTTTTGTTTTGTTTTGTTTTGTTTTTAAGATTTTTCTTATTTAGTCGACACAGAAACACAGCTAGAGAGGGAACACAAGCAAGGGGAGTGGGAGAGTGAGAAGCAGGCTTCCCGCCGAGCAGGGAGCCTGATGCGGGGCTCACTCCCAGGAGTCTGGGATCATGACCTGAGCCCAAGGCAGACGCTTAATGACTGAGCCACCCAGGTGCCCCTACATCATTAGTTTTTGATGTAGTGTTCCATGATTCATTGTGTATAACACCCAGTGCTCCATGCAATCCGTGCCCTCCTTAATACCCATCACTAGGTTTTGTTTCTTTTATCTGGTTGTCTCTCAGCAGTGCCTGGCTTTGCTGTGTAATAACCACACAGAAAATATCATTATATTTGGATAGAAGACATATCACATATGTCATCACATATCAGCACAGGAATGGACAGTATAGCAGTAATGGTAAAAATAATAATTGGAAATACATATTAATGGTTGCAATGTACAAAGCATTTCCCTAAAATCGATGCTAATCACTTTACATGGATTATCTAATTTAATAATAACAACTATTATAAGATACAACTATTGTTAGTATCCTAATTTTACACAGGAGACAACTCAGGTACTCAAGGACTTTCCTAAGATCACATTACTGAGGGGTATGTGGAGCCTGTTTTCAAATCTGGCATCCTAACCGCAGCACCCAGAGTTTTAACCATGAAACTATTCTAACTTACCTTTTAGATGCATGGTTTTTCTAAACCACTGGCAACATAAAAAGGCAGATCTTGAATTTCCTCTTAGCACCTCCCACAGCAATATTCTTAGGTGTTAGGTAAAAATGTCATGTCTAGCTTAAAGGGATTTAGAGAATGTGTGTGTGTGTGTGTGTGTGTGTGTGTGTGTGTGTGTGTGCAAATATATATCTATACCTGTATTGTACATAGATATTTACAACAACAAACACTCAAGGACTAACCTCTGGGACAAGAAGTCTTTTGGGTATTTCACATGCTGAGTGATTGCTTTGGCACCTGAGACCCACAGTCAGTATTATGGATTGGCTGACTAAACCTATCTTTCATATTTGTGAAATTATATTTTCCAATTTTTTTAAAGATTTTATTTATTTATTTGACAGAGAGAGATTACAAGTAGGCAGAGAGGCAGGCAGAGAGAGGAGGAAGCAGGCTCCCCGCTGAGCAGGGAGCCTGATGCGGGCCTCGATCCCAGGACCCTGAGATCATGACCTGAGCTGAAAGCAGAGGCTTTAACCCACTGAGCCACCCAGGCGCCCATATTTTCCAATTTTGAACTGCACTTGATAGTTTTCCATCTCCAGCCAAGTTTCTGAGCAACATCTCTGCACATTTTTGCTAGTTCACTATGTAGCTCTTAAAGAATACTAAAAATAAGGTTTCATGAGCTAATCTACTGAAACATGGATGTCTTTTA
This sequence comes from Ailurus styani, assembly GCA_002007465.1. Taxonomy (NCBI): domain Eukaryota; kingdom Metazoa; phylum Chordata; class Mammalia; order Carnivora; family Ailuridae; genus Ailurus; species Ailurus styani. The sequence goes on along the minus strand of LNAC01001145.1, from coordinate 53,609 downwards.
TGACAAAGTCCAACTACTGAGGCTATTTTAATACATGTCCATGCATGACAATGTGTCCTTTAGTGAAATATTTTGAGGTTTTTTTGAAGAAAAAAATCATGACAGTATATTTGAATAACCCCCATTCTCATAATTAACATATTTTGCTTTATAGATCAGTTTATAAGTCAGTTTATAGATCAGTTTATAAATCAGAAAGTACAGAGTCCACATATGATCCCTTCTCCTCACCCACCCAGTTTCCCCTATTATTTTTTTTTAAAGATTTTATTTATTTATTTTACAGGGGGAGAGAGATCACAAGGAGGCAGAGAGGCAGGCAGAGGCGGGGGAGGGGGGAAGCAGGCTCCCTGCTAAGCAGGGAGCCCGATGCAGGCCTCGATCCCAGGACCCTGAGATCATGACCTGAGCCGAAAGCAGAGGCTTTAACCCACTGAGTCACCCAGGCGCCCAGTTTCCCCTATTATTAACACCTCACATTGCTGTGATACACTTGTCAGAATTCATAAATCAGCATTGACACATTTTTATTAGCATAAAGTCAGTAGTTTACTGTCCCTTTAGGTTGTACATTGTGTGGATTTTGACAAGTATATAATGACATTCATGCACTGTTACAGTATCATACATGATAGTTTCACTGCCCTACAAATACCTTGTGTTCCATCTATTTATCCCTCCGTCACTCTAAGCCCTCTGACAGCCACTGGTCTTCTTCTGTCTCCATAGTTTGTTGTCCACCCCCCCCCAATGTCCTACAATTGGAAACATGCCATAATGGTGCCCTTTTGAATTAGCTTTTCTTTTCTTTTCTCTTCTTTTTTTCTTTTCATCATCATTAGTGTACTCTTTAATCCCCATAAACTATTTCACCCTTTCTCCCACCCATTTCCCCACTGGTTCTCCATAAAAGGTCTGTTTCTTGGTTTCTCTTTCTTTCTTTTCCCCCCTTTGCTCATTTGTTTTCTTTCTTATATTCTACATATGAGTGAGCTCATAGGGCATTTGTGTTTCTCTATTTCCCTTCACATTATGCTCTCTAGGTATATAGATATATAGATATAGATATATATCACAAAACTTTATGCATTCATCTATTGATGGACACTTGAGCAGCTTCCATAGTTGAGCTATTGTGAATCATGCTGCAATAAATATAAAGGTGCATGCATCTCTTTGAATTAGCATTTTTGTATTTGGGGGATAAATACCCACTAGAGCAATTCCTGGATCTTAAGGTAGTTCTATTTTTAATTTTTTGAGGAACTTCCACACTGTTTTCCACAGTGGCTGTACTAGTTTACATTCCCACCAAAGTGCAAGAAGTTTCCTCTTCCTCCACATTCTTGCCAACACTTGATTCTTGTGGTTTTGATTTTAGCCATCCCGACAGCTGTGAGGTGATACCTCATTGTAGTTGTGATGTGCATTTCGCTGATGATGAGTAAACAGTGAGCATCTTTTCATGTGTCTGTTGGGCATCTGGATGCCTTCTTTAGAGAAATATCTGTTCATGTGCTTCCCCCATTTAAAAAAAATTTGTTTATTTATTTGAGAGAGAGAGAGAATGAGAGAGAGTGAACATGAGAGGGGGAAGTTCAGAAGGAGAAGCAGACTCCCTGCTGAGTGGGGAGCCTTATGGAGGACTAGATCCCGGAACTCTAGGATCATGACCTGAGCTGAAGGCAGTTCCTCAACCAACTGAGCTACCCAGGTGCCTCTGTTTTGCCCATTTTTTATTGGGTTATTTTGGGGGCAGTGTTGAGTTGTATCAGTTCTTTATATATTTTGGACTAGCCCTTTTTCTGATATGTCATTTGCAAATATGTTCTCCCATTCAGTAGGTTGCCTTTTAGTTTTGTTGATTGTTTCCTTCACTGTGCAGAAACTTTTTATTTTGATGTAGTCCCAATAGTCTATTTTTAAATTTTATTTCACTTGCATCAAGGGGCATAGCTAGAAAAATGTTGCTGTGAGTTATGCCAGAGACATTGGTGCCTATGCTTTCTTCAAGGATTTCTGTACATTGATTTTGTATTCTTTGACTTTGCTGAGTTCATTTATCAGTCCTAATGGCAGAATTGTTAGGGTTTTGGTGGACTCCTTCAGGTTTTTTATATATAGTATCATGTCATCTACAAATAGAGTTTTACTTCTTCCTTACCAATTTGGATGTCTTTTATTTCTTTATGTTGTCTAATTGCTGCAGCTAGGACTTCCAGTAAGGTGTTGAATAAAAGTGGTGAGAGTAGACATCCTTGTCTTGTTTCTGACCGTAAGGGGAGAGCTTTCAGTTTTTAACCATTCAGTATGATGTTAGCTATGGGATTTTCATATAGCCTTCATTATGTTGAAGTATGTTCTTTCTACACCAACTTTTCACTTTTAGAGGGTTTTATCATGAACGGATGTTGTACTTTGTCAAATGCTTTTTCTGCATCTATTGAAATGATCATATGATTTTTTATAACTTGTCTTATTGATGTGACATATCCCTTTGATTGTTTTCAGAGTACTGAAGCACCCTGGCATACCAGGAATAAATCCCACTTGATTGTGGTGTATGATTTTTTTAAAATATATTGTTGGATGTGGTCTGCTAATATTTTGTTGAGGATTTTTGCATCTCTCTTCATGAGAGATATTTGCCTGTAGTTCTCCTTTTTTGTGTGTGGTGTCTTTATATGGTTTTGATATCAGGGTGATACTGGCTTCATAGAATAAATTTGGGAGTGTTCCTTTTTCTTCTATTTTTTGGAATAGTTTGAGAAGAATAGATATTAACTCTTCTTTAACTGTTTGGTAGAATTGACCTGGGATGCCCTCTGGTCCTGGACTTTTCTTGGGGGAAGTGTTTTTTGATACTGATTCAATTTCATTGCTCTTAATTTGGTCTGTCCAAATTTTCTATTTCCTATTGCTTTAATTTTGGTCAGTTATGTATTTCTAGGAATTTACCTATTGATAACCTATGTTATCCAATTTGTTGACATATAATTTTTCATATTTTGTTGCAATTGTATTTCATAGGTGTTGATTATTATTTCTCCTCTTTCATTAGTGATTTTGTTTATTTGGGGCCTCTGTCTCCCTTTCTTTCTTTCTTTCTTTCTTTCTTTCTTTCTTTCTTTCTTTCTTCTTTCTTTCTCTTTTCATGAGTCTGAGTAGAGATTTATGAATTTTGTTTATCTTCACAAAGAACTAGCTCCTAGTTTCATTGATCTGCTTTTTTATTTTTTTTTAGTTTCTTAGTTTTTAAGATTTTATTTATTTATTTGAGAGAGAAGGAGAGAGAAAAAGAAATAGAAAGAAACTGGGGGGAGGAGCAGAAGGAGGGACAAGCAGACTCTGTGCTGAGCACAGAGCCCTATGTGGGGCTTGATATCACCACCCCTAGATCATGACTTGAGCTAAAATCAAGAGTTTGATGGTCAACTGACTGAGCCACCCAAGCACAACTGAACCACCCAGGTGCCCCTCTTTTTTACTTTATGTTTTTAGTTTCTATATCATTTACTTCTGCTCTAATCTATAGTTCTTTTCTTTTGTTAAGTTAGGGTTTTGTTTTTTCTTCTTCTAGCTCCTTTAGGTATAAAGATAGGTTGTTTACATGAGATTTTTCTTGCTTCTTGAGGTAGGCCTGTATTGCTATAAAATTCCTTCTTAGAACGATTTTTGCTGGATCCCAAACATTTTGGACCTTTGCGTTTTCATTTTCATTTGTTTCCATGTATTTTTTCATGTCTTCTGTTATTTTATGGTTGACCTACTCATTGTTTAATATCATGTGATTTAATTTCCATGTATTTGTGGCCTTTCCAGAATTTTTTCTTGTGGTTCACTTCTAGGTTCATAGGGTTGTGATCAGAAAAGATGAATGGTACTATTTCAATTTTGTAAAATTATCTGAGACGTGCTTTGTGCCTTAATCTGTGATCTATTCTGGAGAATGTTTTGTGTACACTTGAAAAGAATGTGTATTATTCTGTTTTAGGGTGGAATGATCTCAAAAGTCTGTTAAATACACCTGGTCCAGTTTTTCAGTTAAGGCCACTGTTTCCTTTATTTGCTGTTTGGATGATCTGTCCATCAATGTAAGTGGGGTGTTAAAGTCCCCTAGTATTATTTCATTATTATCAGTTATTTTATGTTTGTTATTAATTGTTTTATGTATTTGAGTGCTCCTATAGTGGGTGTATAAATATTTACAATTGTTATATTCTCTTGTTGGATTGTTCCTGTTATTTTGCATAGTGTCCTTCTTTGTCTCTTTTTACAGTCTTTGTTTTAAGGTCTATTTTGTCCAATGTAAGTATTGCTACCTTGGCTTTCTTTTGACATTCATATGCATGACAAATATTTCTCCACTGCCTCACTTTCAATCTGCAGGTGACTTTCAGTCCGATATGTGTCTCTTGTAGGCAGCATTTAGATGGGTCTTATTTTTTTATCCACTCCGTAATCCTATGTCTTTCCATTGGAGCATTTAGTTCATTTACATTCAAGGTAATTACTGATAAGTATGTATTTTTTTTAAGTATGTATTTGTTACCATTTTGTTACTTGTTCTGTGGTTCTTTCTATAGATTTTCTGTGATCCTTTTTTCTCTTGCTCTCTTTCATGGTTTGTTTCCTTTCTCTAGTAATATACTTAGATTCTTTTCTCTTTATTCTTTGCATATTTTTTACTGGTTTTTGATTTGTGGTTACCATCTTCTGCATATAGCAGTCTATATTAAGTTGCTTAAGTTTGAACCTATTCTTTACTTCTCTCTCCCCCATGTTTTAGGTATATAGTGTCATATTTTACATCCTTTTTCATATGAATCCCTTCACTTATTTGTACAGAAATACTTATTTTTACTGATTTTGTGGATTTTTTTGCTTTTGTTTTTGTTTTTACTTTTCATACTTTCACTTATGGTCTTTCCTTTCTACTCAAGTGTCCTCTTTCATATTTCTTGTAGGGATGGTGTACTGGTCATGAACTTCATGAACTTTTTCTTAAAGAAAAACTTCAAGAGTTTTTCTGAGAAACTCTTTATTTCCCCTTCTAGTCTGAGTAATAGCCTTGCCGAAAAGAGTATTTGGGGCTGTAGATTTTCCCTTTTAGCACTTTGAATATGTCATGTCACTTTCATCTGGCCTGCAAAGTTTTTGCTGAAAAATCTGCTCATAGCCCTATGGGACTTCCTCTTATAGGTAACAGTATTCTTTTCTCTTACTGTTTTTGTTTTGTTTTGTTTTTTAAGATTTTATTTACTTATTTGACAAAGAGAGAGTGAGAGAGCACAAGTAGGGGGAGCAACAGAGGGAGAGGGAGAAGCATGAAGCACACTCCCTGCCTAGCAGGCAGCCTGACTTGGGGCTCAATCCCAGGATCCTGGGATCATGACCTGAGCCGAAGGCAGATGCCCAACTGACTGAGCCACCCAGGTGCCCCTCTCTTGCTGCTTTTAAAATTCTTCCTTTATCAATGCTTTCTGTCATGTTAATTATTATTTGTCTTGGTGTGAACCTCTTTAGGTTGACTTTCTGGGGGGATCTCTGTGCCTCCTGGATATGGATATCTGTTTCCTTCCCCAGATTTGGGAAGTATTCAGCTATTATTTCTTCAAATAAAATTTCAGCCCCTCTTCTCACTCTTTTTTTTGGCGGGGGTGGGGTGGGGGGGAAATCCTTATAATGTGAATGTCATTATGGTTGATGGAGTCACTGAGTTCCCTAATACTATTCTCAATTTGCATAATTTTCTTTCCTCTCTTTTGTTCAGCTTGATAACTTTCCATTAGTTTGCATTCCAGGTCATTAATTCATTCCTCTGCTTTATCTAGCCTGCTATTTATCCCATCAAGTGTATTTTTAATTTCATTTATTGTGTTCTTCAATTCTGATTGGTTCATCTTTACCTTTCTGTTAAGGGTCTCACTAATGTCCTCTAAGTCCAGTAAATACCTTTATGATCATTACATTAAATTCTCCATCAGGCAAATTACTTATATCTGCTTTTCTTAGGTCTCTGGTGTGGGTTTTTTCCTGTTCTTTCATTTGGGACATATTTCTCTGTCCCCTTCTTTTGTCTAACTCTCTAAGTCTGCTTTTCTGTGTTAGAAAGTCAGCGACTTCCATTGCTCTTTAACAATAATAGCTTTATGAAGGATAGGTCCTATAGTGTCCTGCAGTGCAGTGTTTACTGTTCCCCAGGGCCTGGCACTTCAGGGAGTGTCTCCTATGCTGTATGACTCTGTTGTTGAGTCTTGACCTCTTTTTCTTTCATTCTAGTTGTCTGCAGAGGCTTCTTTGACTATTGTGGCTAGTGTTTTGTTGCCAGCTGGGTTAGGTGTGTTTTAACAAGGTGTGCAGTGGTCTGTTTGCAAAATGAGACCTGCCCCTGCCACCACCAGAACTGAGATCATGCAAAACCCATGGGTTGGGAGGTGGGCTGTTGTCTGGATTTGAGTTGGTCTCCTGGAGGAGGTGACAAACAGTGTGGGGACTAAGGTGAGCATGTCTGGGAAGGGCAGATCTGTCAGGAGGAGCAGAGCTTGACAAAAAGCAAGTTAGGTAGCAAGTGTCAGCAGTGCCCTGGTCCTTAGGTGACCCTTGTTTATGCTGGAAACAGAGAAGAGAAATGACACCTGCCAGCACCTTTGCTCCTGGTGGGGGTTTCCAGATGACCTGTCTCTCTGAGTTGTGCTCTGAGATTTAAAAAAAAAAAAAAATCACTCTCCTTCCCACCTTCCCCTGGTGTTTCTCAAATTGCTGCTTCTGTCCTGTATCTGCATGCATTATTTGTCCAGCTGTCTATTTAAGAGCAAGGATCAACTCCTAATGTCTTCTAGGCTCTCCCACCACCCAGCGTGCTGATTTTTTTTTTAAATTCTAGGTTTTAAGTTTCACTGGTTATTAAGTATTCAGAGAATTTGTCTCCTCTTGCTTTCAAAGGCAAAGGTTATGGGAATTCATCCTCCCCTTTTGATGACTTCCTGATGTGAAAGTCCATTTTCCATCCTGTTTCATGTTACTGGCTCCATCCCCACTGCAGACTGCCAAGGTCTGTTTCACTCTCAAACTGCATCTCTGCCCTTCCTCTATTTTTTGATGGGCACTTTTCTCTACCTTTATTTGTGGAATTTGTTCTGCCAGTCTTTGGATCATTTTCTCTGTTATTTACACTGATATAGCTGTCATTTCATTGTATCCCTGGAATGAGGAGAGCCTAGGGTCCTTCTACTCCACAATCTTTCTAGCTGATCTCCTCTGGCTCCTTTCATTTAGCAAGAAGCATTTAAGTTTCCTTAAATCAAGAGGTAACTTTATAAAAAGTGTTCAATTGAGTAGTTTGAACATAACATGGACCCAATCTCTCTCTGTCTTCTCCATTCTCAGTTTTGCTTCTTTACTGTTCATTCCATTATTAGTAGGCATCCTTTTCTAAGGTCCAATGAGACAATTCTTAAGAATGTTCATGTCAGCATCACTTGGCATCAGGGAAATACAAATCAAAACAACAATGAGATACCACCTCACACCAGTCAGAATGGCTAAAATTAACAAGTGAGGAAACAACAAATATTGGTGAGAATACAGAGAAATAATGCTCTTTCTTACACTGTTGGTGGGAATGCAAACTGATATAGCCACTTTGGAAAACAGTATGGAGATTCCTCAAGGTGCTAAAAATAGAACTACCCTATGACCCTGTGATTGTTTTATATCCTTCTACTCTCAACTTTGGCCATTTATATGGCTATTCGAGATATCTATACAAGAAATGTGGATCACTTTATTGTACCTGTTTCAAACCTGTTTTGCCTCCTATGCCACAATGTTCAGGAGGATGTCCTTAACTGTGTATCTCTAGAACTGAACCTAGTGCCTGCCAGATAGTTGTTGAAGGAATAAATGAATATCTAGGATTCATATAGTAGAAATGAATTCATATAGTAGAAACTTCTTATGACTTCCATTCTGCTATATGGTAGTTTTGAAGACATCTTGCCTGGTGTGAACTGCTGCTTGAATGTAGATAAAAAAGCAGGAAACATGGAGAGAGAGAGGGCAGAATTGCTATGATTTAGACAAAGAAAGCCCAGCGGAGACAGAGATAGGAATAAGCACATTAAAAGATTGATGGGAATGGTTGTTTATTGATTTGGCATTGTCAGAATGATTTACTATTATTGAATAAGAAGTTTGTGACATTGCAGTACTAAATATATCGATGATATTAAATATTTAACAAAGATATCTTCTGTAATATGTTACAGGAATATATGACTTTAAGTTTATACCATCTTTGAAGACTTGTGGAACCTTATGCTATTATTGCACACTGCTGTTGGTGTTTGAAAATATCCCAAGAATCTATCAAGTGGTATGGGACTAATTGGTTACCTGATTGTTCAATTTTTACTTTTTCTTTTTAATAATTATCCCTGTGTTTCTTTCTTCCCTGGATGTTATCACAACTCTCAGGCAACTAGTTTTAGCCCCCCACTCTCCCTGTAATGTACTAAGCTAAGAGATAGTGGTTCTCTTCCCTAAATAAATCTAATACTGTTACATATATACACATCACATCAAGGTGGTATGCATCAAAAAAACAAAACAAAACAAAACCCTAATCTTTAATAACAAAGTGGAGTCAAACAATTTTGTAAAATTAGACTTGTAATTGTTCCTTGAGTTATTACATTTTAAGCTTCAGAGTATGTTTTCAAGGTTGATAAATCAATGATTTAAAAATAATGGATTTTAATCTCAATAACCTTGAATTTATTGACTGAGGCTAATACTATTCTTTTTTCTTGCAAGAGGAAAGTTACCTTGTCATTTTACTGTCCTTCTACAAAAACTTTATCCTTTTTTTTTAAGATTTTATTTATTTATTTGACACAGAGAGAGAGATCAGATCACAAGTAGGCAGAGAGGCAGGCAGAGAGAGAGGAGGAAGCAGGCTCCCTGCTGAGCAGAGAGCCGGATGCGGCCTCAATCCCAGGACCCTGAGATCATGACCTGAGCTGAAGGCAGAGGCTTTAACCCACTGAGCCACCCAGGCGCCCCAAAAACTTTCTCCTACACCAATCTTTTCCAGGGAACTTCCTCAGTCTTAGAGTGGTTTATTTGAGGGGCAGAGAATCAATCCACTCTTGGATTTGAGTACATCTATAGCAAGATGTATTTAAGAAGAGAAGATTTGCCAGTGGGTTTCCAGCCTCCTCTTATTATACATTCTATTGTTGGTCTCTCTTGTAGTAGTACATTTGGAGAAGTCTCTAGGAAACTATACTTCTCAGCGGCTCCTAAATGGTACATTACAGCACAGGTCTTTTGTCTTTCTAGACATCCACTTTACTGATACTCAGGGTTTCACCAGGAAGTTTACTGGTAGTATCCTCAAACATAGGGCTGTTTCTCCTTTCCTTTCCCAGCCCCATGGTACTGAGTCACCCTCCAGAATGTCAAAGCTGGGACTATGTCTCTCTGCTGCAGGAGTTCAATGGCACAGGGTTCACGGTGCAGAGTAACTTAATAGCAACTTGACTAATGCCCTTAAATGCCCTTCTCCTGGGAAACAGGTAAGGTTCCCTCCAGGGGTTAGGGGAAGTCATGGACAAACAAGTTCTGCAATGGGCCCCAGAAAGACTCCTTCACGACTGAGAAATGTTTGGTCCTATCCCAGTGTGAGTTTTTCAGATTCTGAATGCTTTACCCTAGGCTGAGGCAAGCCTCAAGTGAATGGGGAAAAGAGGACCTTTGAAAAGTTTTCTCATCCTAATCTTTAGAACTGACCACTTAGAACTCAGACAAGGCAAAACCATATGCTCTGTATGTTAGAACAAATATTTGAGACTGGGAGGGCTTTCCAGGCAGTGTATCAGGATAAAGTGAAGCACAATTACTAGAAACAGCAAGATGAACATTAAGCGCTATAAGACTATAAGTGTTTTTGTGTTTCTGAAATTTAATATCTAAGGCAGAAGTTACAAAAATATGAAAAAGAAAGATTTGTGTGTCATGCTAAGAAATTTCAACTCTTATATAGGTGGTATCCTGTAGCATTTTTCCTTCTGTGTCTTACACATTTCACTAGAGTAATATTGTCCAGATTCATCCATATTCTCACAAAGGACAGAATTATCTTCTTTTTATAGGTGGAATGGTGGGGAGGGGGGAGGGGGTGGGGTGAGCCTGATGATGGGTATTAAGGAGGGCACGTATTGCATGGAGCACTGGGTGTAGTGCATAAACAATGAATCTTGGATCACTGAAAAAATAAATAAATAAAAAATATAAATAAACAAATGCATCATATCAAAAAAAATAATAAAGGTGGAGTAAGGGGTACCTGGGTGGCTCATTCAGTTGAATATCTGACCCCTGATCTTAGCTCAGGTCTTGATCTTAGGGTTCTGAGTTCAAGCCATACATTGGGATCTAGGCTGGGTGTGGAGCCTACTTTAAAAAAAATAAAAGTGGGCACCTGGGTGGCTCAGTGGGTTAAAGTCTCTGCCTTCGGCTCAGGTCATGATCTCAGGGTCCTGGGATCGAGGCCCACATCGGGCTCTCTGCTTGGCAGGGAGCTTCCTCCTCTCTCTCTGCCTGCCACTCTGCCTACTTGTGATCTCTCTCTCTCTCTCTCTCTCTCTCTCTCTCTCTCTCTCTCTCTCTCTCTGTCAAATAAATAAATAAAATCTTAAAAAAATAAAATAAATAAAGGTGGAATAATATTCCATTATATATGTATGCTATAGTTTGTTTATCCATATGTCCATGGATAAACACTTAGTTTGTACACAGGTTAGTCTGTCTTGGCTATTGTAAATAATACTGCAGTGAACAGGAGAGTGCAGGTATCTCTGTTTTCATTTCTTTGAATAAATACCCAGAAATGGGTTTGCTGGATCATATGATCATTCTCTTTTTAACTTTTTAAAAATATTTTATTTATTTGAGAGAGAGAGAGAGAGAAAGCGAGTGAGCTAGAGAGAGAAGGAGCAGGGGTAAGAGGGAGGGAGAAGCAGTCTCTCCACTGAATGAGGAGCCTGATGCCCAGCTGGATCCTGGGACTCCTGGACCATGACCTGAGCTGAAGGCAGATGTTTAACCAATTGAGCCACCCAAGCATTCTGAAAAGGATTATATATCTTTTTATTCTACACATCCTTTAATGAATCAGTGTTAAATTTCTAATGGGGAAAGAGTAATAGAGGGGGAGAAAGGCTCAATATCATAAATTCAGTTGCCTCTCACCTCACACCTAGGAAGGAAAAAAAGTGCAGTATCACTGTGTTATGTTTTGTTATAAGGACTGTTACTTGAAGACTCTAAATGATAGATAGATATGCTACCAGTATTTTGAATAGAGGCGTGTCTAAGGAGAAAGAAAATATTGATGAACTGAGAGTCATAATCCTCATATTGCTTTAAGAACATGTCCATAAGATGCAAAGACAAGTGTTCTCATGCCCATAATGGCTATGATTATCCTACAGCAGAATTTCAGGAATGTCAAATTTTTTGGACAAAAATTAGTTATATCTTTCCTCTTGCATTAAAAAGTCTCTTAAGTTCTTTAATACTCAAATCCTCATTAAACAAAAAATGTTATAGAAATTATTATTCAGATTGTAAGTTGTTGCACACATGGAACATTTCAGGGAGACCTTAAAACATTTCAGGGAGAAAAATCCAAAACTTCTACTTCATTATCCGGGAAAGCCACTTATGCATCCTGCTTCGGATCTGCTGGGTTTTTACACTGTAGATGATTGGATTCATCAGGGGTGGGAAGAGAATATAGATATTGCCCATAAGGACATGAACGGAAGGTGAGAGGTGCTTTCCAAAGCGGTGCACCATGGTGAGGCCAATGATGGGGATGTAAAAGACCAGGACGGCACAGATGTGGGACACACAGGTCTGCAAGGACTTGAGCCTCTCCTCCCGGGATGCAATTGCCAGCACGGTATGCAAGATGAAAACATAGGAGATGAGAATGAGCACAGCATCCAACAACAAGGTACAGATCACTAGAGCCAGGGCATAGAAGCTGTTGAAGCGGATGTCAGAGCAGGCGAGTCGGAGTAGGTCCTGGTGCAGGCAGAAAGAGTGGGAGAGGATGTGGGGGCGGCAGTAATGGAAGAACTTAAGGCGAAAGACTGGGAGAATGAGCAATGCACTTCTCATAAAAATGGTCACCATGACATGAATGACTCTACTGTTGGTCAGAATGGATGTGTAGTGTAGAGGTTTGCAGATTGCAATGAAGCGATCAAAGGCCATGGCCAGAAGGACTCCAGACTCTGTGCTAGAGAGACCATGGACAAAGTAAGTCTGTGAAATGCAGGCATCCAGACCAATCTCCTGGCTGAGCCCCCACAGGACCCCTAGCACTGTGTGCACTGTGGACAGCCCCATGCACAGGTCAGTGAGGGCTAGCATGGCCAGGAAGTAGAACATGGGCTCATGCAGGCTGGGCTCTGTCCAGATTACATGCAGCACCAGGCAGTTCCCCAGGAAGACCATAGCATAGATGGAGGAGAAAGGAATTGAAAACCAGGGATAGTACTCGTCTAGGCCAGTGAACCCTGTGAGAATGAATATTGAGGTATTGATAATGGAAGCAGAAGAAGTAGACATGATTATGTGAAGGTAATTTTCCAAAGAAGATTGATATTTACTGACGAGAGTTGTCCAACGATCTGCTGTGTTGAAATCAGTGGATTTTAACACAGCTACTCACATTGTAGTACAAGTAAAGCACCTTGTAGAATTCCGGGGAAGCTCCGCTCTGCAGGAGAAGCTACAGCACAAAATAATTTCCCAGGGAAGCTCCTTGGTCGTAGGTCTCAGGTTGTAAAAGCAAGTCAATGTCCTGACCATTTTGGGCAAATTAGATCATTAACTTCCTTCTCTTTTAGTCCCTTTGAGCCACTTGCAGGACACATAGCAGGTGACAGTGCCTAAAGCTCTTGAGGGCACAGGGCTGTTCCTGCTCTGCTGCTCCTGAGGAAGCCCCCACACACTGTCTTCTTGCCAGTGCTTGTGGCATAGGGAGTCAGAATGGTGAAATTTATGAGGAAGGAATGAAGAGGATTGTGTGGGCCAGGTGAACCCGGGCTCCTGGGAGGCCACCATTCCCACTTGGTGGCTGATGCAAGTGAAAAATCCCACCTGGCCAGCAGGCTAGTAGTTTGGGTCCCTGGGACTGAGAGGAATGGGAAAATAGCAGCATTTTGGGGGGTCCACAGATCTTTACGGGGAAGAATGCTCACTGCATTGACTGGAATTTCAATACCTACTCAGAAGGAGAAGACAATAAGTAGATACCCAAGGGGATAAGGTATATTAGTTTTCCAAATAAGTTTTATTCTCCTTATCTGTCTGAATCACCAACATTGTTTATCTAAGTCTTGTATATTTTACACCATATTTCATTTTTATTTTTCACTTAATTCTTCAGTAAACAGTTCTCCTTTCCTGAACCTCTGAGAAAGGATAGCCATTGTAAAATATCCCTAGAGGTCTCCCCATAACACAGACCAATTGTTTTGAGAAAATGACTGCCACAACCTTACTGAGTTGAGGGAAGTGAATTCCTCTTCTGTCTAACTCCCTCAGACTTCTGTTGCATCTAAGGGTGAGAGGGATAACAATTCAACAGACTGGGAATGCTGCCGTGAGGGAAGGAAGAAAGGAGCCTGGTGGTGGCAGAGGGGGAGGAAGACCATTGTAAAAATCCCTGTGAAGGTCACAACTCTGAGAAACAGTCCCAGGAATACCAGGTGCACTAAGATTTCATTAGAAGATTATCGTATGCTTTCCTCCTCCACCCACGTCACAAGCACACTACGAAGGTGCACACATGTCCTATGAAGGACATTGTGTCCTTCCACAATGTCAGCTTTATTCAATCATAAAGCAAAGTTAAATCACAATGATAAAGCAGGTTCAGGATTACAAGCACAATGACAATTGACCATGTGATTAAACTTAGCTTATACAGCACACAAAGCAGGACAAAAGACAAGCCACACAACAAACAAGATAACAGAAGGGTGTAGGAAGTTAAGGAACCAAACACGAAGTCAGTGTGTGGGCACGCAGTTGAGATAGGGCCTTGGTCTGGTCCTGGTCAGCTGTCAGATGTCACTGCTTCTGATGTTCAGCCAGGGAAGGATCTCCGTTCTGTTTGGAGATCGATCTGGCAGAGACTGCGACTGCAGCAGTTGCCTTTTTCAAGTGGTCAGATGTAGAGGGGTCAGGTCGGAAGAGTCAGAGTTTGCTGCCAAATCCTTCCCTTTTTTAAAAAAATAATTAATTAATTAATTAATTTTTGTGTGAGAGAGAGACAGAGAGAGAAAAGAGTGAGCGTACAAACTTGGGGAGGAGCAGAGGGAGAAGCAGGCTCCCCACTGAGCAGGGACCCTGACATGGGACTCAATCCCAGGACCCTGAGATTATGACCTGAGCCGAAGGCATACACTTAACCAAGTGAGCCAACTAGGCATCCCAAATCCTTCTCTTTTTAAAGGGATTTAATCAGTTTTTGGTCTTTGCAGACCTCTTCTGGAAAGAGGTTCTTTGGGTTCTGCAGACCTTGTTTCTGCTCGTTATCAGTTCCGGGTGTTAGCTGACGTTGGTTGCAGAGACATCTCCTAGCTGTAGTACCTTAACTGCTTGCATCATCGCTTGACACAGGCCCCTGCTTGACATGAGAGACTCTGATTTGCTTGCTACAACCCACCATCCCTTACCAGCAACCTGACAGGGGTCTGGTAAAATAACAATTGATCACAGTTAAAAGGTCTATAAAAATATAGATTTATATGCAAACAATGAATCATGGAACACTACATCAAAAACTAATGATATACTACTGTGTGGAACATAACATAATAAAAAATATGTAGATTTTCTCTAAGGAGGAATACGTTGGAAAGATTAATGTTAAAATGGGAGTAAAGAATGATAAAGAACATGCCTGGTGGTGGTGTTAAGGAGGGAACATACTGCGTGGAGCACTGGGTATACTGCATAAACAAGGAATCCTGGATCACTGAAAGAATAAAATTTAAAAAAAGAATGATAAAGAAGAGATAAAAACCAACAGATTTTCATATCTATAGCTATAATGAACACAGCTCAACTTCCAGCTGCCACAAACCTTCAGTTTGTAAAAAAACTCATTATCTGCAAAGTGCAATAAAGTGAAGCACAATAAAGTGAGGTATGCCTGTATATTGGTCTGTAATATCCTTTTCTTGAAATGTCTTTGTCTGGCTTTGGTAGCAAGGTAATGCTGGCTTTATAGAATGAATAAGGAAGCATTCCCTCCTCTTTAGTTTTTGGGAAGAGTTTGTAAAGGATTGGGCAACTTAATTTTTAAGAGTATCAGATTCAGGGGTGCCTGAGTGGCTCAGTGGGTTAAAGCTTCTGCCTTCTGCTCAGGTCATGATCTCAGGGTCCTGGGATCAGCCCAGCATCAGGCTCTCTGCTCAGCGGGGAGCCTGCTTCCTCCTCTCTCTCTCTCTGCCTGCCTCTCTGCCTACTTGTAATCTCTTTCTGTAAAATAAATAAATAAAATCTAAAAAAAAAAAAGAGTATCAGATTCAGATTCAAATTGACCTGTTACAAATCCCAGTTGTGCCACTTTCTAACTATGGGATCAGTTACTGAATATCCCTAAGCTTTGGTTTCTCACCTAAAAATAAAAATTATTAGATTTTCATCATTTGAAAAATACAGGCGATTGGGGCACCTGGGTGGTGCAGTCATTAGGCATCTGCCTTCGGCTCAGGTCATGATCCCAGGGTCCTAGGATTGAGCCCCGCACTGGGCTCCCTGCTCTGTGGGAGGCCTGCTTCTCCCTCTCTCACTCCCCCTGTTTGTGTGTCCCTCTTTCACTATGTTTCTTCCTGTCAAATAAATAAATGAAATCTTAGGGAAAAAAAAAGAAAAATACAAGAGATATTTATAAATTAGTATTATTTTTTTGCTATTTCTTTAATTGCTCAATAATGGTGATTGACTCTCAGAGTTTTGTCACATAACTCATGTGACATGCAATTCAGAAGTATACCAGTCATTATTTATCTCCATGACAAATCATTTGTTCATAATTCTTAAATTTCAGACATAGAGAACAGAACAGTGGCCATATTCTCATAGAAGATCTATAGCTGTTCTCTTCCATCCAAATAACTAAAATTAAAAAAATGCTTTTGTTGAATGCTTTCTCTATTTAAGCACAATTTGAATATTAGCCAAACAAACATGCTTAATTGAATTTTAAAGTAATTGCTGTTTAAAATAATTTTAAAAACATTTCCAACAGATATGTCTTCAATCATATTATATATTTACTTTTCCCATAGTTTAGTTATGATACTCAGTCTTCCAATATTTTATGACTAAGAATGTCTAGTGGATCTTAAAATATGAAATTTCAGACTAGTCCTGTGCTTATGTGAAGGTAGAGAAAAGAAGAAGAAAAAAAATTGCAAAGCAAATATTATACATATTGGGAAAATAGCCAGTTTGTCTCAGGCTACAGAACGATAAATATTATCCTCTTGTCTAGTACTCCTGTACAGGTCTTTCTGCTCTCATTCTCTATCTGCTTTCTTACAATGAGTGTCTTTCGGCAAGCTTTTGGAAGGACAACTCAAAAAAATCTCAGCTATTTCTTTACTTGTTAGCTTGGGCAGCTCTTGTCAATATGTCTTGGGTTCTCTTTGCTACTTTTGTAATGTATTCAGAAACAAAGAGTCAACAAAACAAAGAGGCAACCCATGGAATGGGAGAAGATATTCACAAATGACGCAACAGACAAAGCGCTGATATCCAAGATCTATAAAGAACTTCTCAAGCTCAATGCCCAAAAAATAGTCAATCATGTCAAAAAATGGGCAGAAGACATGAACAGACACTTCTCCAAAGAAGACATACAAATGACTGACAGACACATGAAAAAATGTCCATCATCACTAGCCATCAGAGAAACTCAAATCAAAACCACATTGAAATATCACCTTACACCAGTTAGAATGGCCAAAATCAACAGGACAGGAAACAAGTGTTGGACAGGATGTGGAGAAAGGGGAACCCTCTTTCACTGTCGGTGGGAATGCAAGTTGGTGCAGTCACTCTGGAAAACAGTGTGGAGATCACTCAAAAAATTAAAAATAGAGCTACCCTATGACCCTGCAAATTCACTACTGGGTATTTACCCCAAAGATGCAGATGTAGTGAAAAGAAGGGTCATATGTACCCCAATGTTCATAGCAGCAAAGTCCACAATCACCAAATTGTGGAAAGAGTGGAGATGCCCTTCAACAGACGAATGGATAAAGAAGATTGGTCCATATATACAATGGAATATTATGCAGCCATCATAAAGGATGAATACCCAACTTTTGTATCAACATGGACGAGTCTAGAGGAGATTATGCTGAGTGAAATAAATCAAGCAGAGAAAGCCAATTATCATCTGGTTTCACTTACTTGTGAAGCATAAGGAATAACATGGAGAACATTAGGACAAGGAAAGGAAAAGTGAATTGGAGTAAATTGGAGGGGGAGAGGAACCATAAAAAACTGTGGACTCTGAGAAACAAACTGAGAGTTATGGAGGGGATGGATTGGGGGGGATGGATGAGCCTGGTGGTGGGTATTAAGGAGGACATATATTGAATGGAGCACTGGGTGTGGTACCATACATATCTACTGTTCCTGCTATATAGATATAGATCTATAGATCCAAATCATGTTCCTCACATGAATCTCACTTCTCTGCCTCCTAGTTTCCAGTTTCAATAATGAGTAATCACCCCAAATCACATAGTCCATGCACTTTACTATTAGGTGATTTGCGGTTATATTTAGAGATTTGAACAATGAAATTTTTTTCCTTGGTCTCCTAGTTGTCCAGCTATTTGGCTATAGAAATTTAGTTTCTGAAAATCTTTTTTCTGCATGGCTAAAAGGACACTTAGCTATTGGACCAGTAATGAAACCCTAAAGGCAGGGAGGGACAATTCTGTGGACAGGATTCTGCAATTCAGGGTAGAGTGCTAATAGGAACATTTACCCCCATTCCATGATTACTAGTTTTGCATTTGAAATAGTTGAAAAGATCTTATCTTATTAAAACTGTCTGTTCTGAGCCTTCTGAAGGAATAATCTCTATACTCCCTTATCCTTCTCTGAGTCCATTTAAAACTAAATACTTTCTCATTCTCTCTTAATCTTGATTTCCCTATGATTTTATTCTCTGACCACTGATCATTTTTTCTTACCTTTAAATCCTTGGGCCATAAAATCCATGTCATTGTTTTAACAGTCACCTGTACACTAATTATTAACATATCTATGTTTGAAGCTCTGATTTCTTTCCTCAGTTTCAGAACTATATATTTGTTGTACATAGTTATTTAATTACCTACAGAATACTCACACTAAACATATATAGAATACATATACAGAATATACAGAATTGAATTCTTCATATTCTTATCTGTCTTTATTTGTAGTGCCAGTAAAATGTGCTATCATATACCCAGTCATTACAATCAGAAAAAATAAAAGCCTAAATTGAGATAGATTGTGGAAACAGGCATATTCAGCAACTAAACGTAGTGATTAGTGATTCTGCATTGATTTAGCACTATTAATTATGGCTATTACAGACAGACAAACAACTATATCCTTAAGTAACAGAATTTTTTTGTTTATACTAAACATGTAATATGGATGTTTTCCTAGAACATGTCACTCAAAGAAATACTTTCTGTTTTGGGTTTCTTATTCAGATTTTGCTTCATCAGTATGAATTCCAATTATAGTATATATTATAGTGTGTCTACTGGTATTTCAAGAGATAAGTTAATGGTATGAGACTATTTAGTCCTTGGTCTGCTCATCTTTCTTTTACAAATACTAGATTTTTCAAAATTATAATTTTTCCTGTATTCTGTGTAATAATATCCATCCACTTGCTGCTTCTGTCCCTTACTGTCTCTAAATTTCCCTCTTAATCTGATATAAGTGAGGACGCTAACAGGGAAGGCTTTATGAAGTATACACAAAAAAATAGCCATGGCATTCAGTGCAAGGGCTATAACAATAAAATTCACCTGTTTTATTTTCAAAGCATCTTTCATTTATAGTTGTGCTCAAGACTGCTGAGATTTTTTTTAGAAAAAAGAATTACAGCTAAGAGAATACTGCTTGAAATTTTTTTTCATTCTTGTTATTAAAATATGTATTGGGATCTCCGGCCAGAGATATTTGCAGTTTAAGAGTTAGATAAGCTTACCATTTTTGAAATTTATAATGAAAAGCTGAGGAAAACAGCAAAATCCTGGAATACTCTAAAAGAGAAATTAAGAAGTCTTCATAAGTTGGTTCTCATATACCTGGAATTACATTCATTGCTTATGAACATTTCCTCCTTGCAAGTGATGCAGGCTGGCTGGGGTCCAGGACCCAGAGAGGGGTCCCATGGGATCAACCAAAGGGGGTCCTTCACTTCATGCAGGGTAGAAATCAAACAGGAGCCAAAAGGAAGTGAGAACAGAGTTTACTGAAGACACATAGAGAGTGCAGATACAGACAGAGCTTCTGGAAGACACTTTTATTCTTTTATTCTGCAAAAACTAACAAAATACCTAATGTATGAAAAGTACTACATTTAGGAAAGGGGATGCACTGATTTACAAGAGAAAAGGAATGCCTTTCCTCGTGAGGATTATTTTTAGTGGGGATTTTCCAAAATGCTTTCAATATCACTGAATTCCAAATATAGCCATCACCCTACTTTCCAAAAATTCTTTCTTCTTAACTCTGAGGCAAAGAACTATGTGTATTGTTTACATTTGTAAAGTCTCTAAGTTATTCTTTTGTGTTCCTTTTCCATTTCAATTGGCAGTCCCCTTCACAAGTCTTAAATATTATGAGACTTTTCTCTAAAATGGAGGCTATATCTTGGTTCTATTTCTATTTACAGGATCAATAGTAGTATATTTAAAAGAGTAAGTATTCAGTAAAACTTTGTGTAATGAGACATAAATGAGAATGTGGTTATTTCTTCCCATGAGTGAGAACATCCTATGAAGATGATGCTGTCTCCTTGTTACACTCTTCTCACTATGGGACTTTATGTGAAGTGGCCCATTAAACATCTATGACCAAAGTCTCTTATGCCCTTTTTCTCTCTACCAAAGACCTACTGAGCCTAAGTGTCTCTGATGCCAGCCCCACCTGACCTGAAGAAGCGTAGCATCCTCAGCTGGATCTGCTTGGTCTTGATGGTGTAAACCACTGGATTGAGCACGGGAGGTATGAGAAAGTGCAGATAGGAGAGTAGCACAGGGCTGGAAGGGGAAGCCTGCCTCCCAAATCTGTGGATCATGGACAGGCCAATCATTGGTGTGTAGAAGAGCAACACAGCACAGATGTGGGAGACACACGTGTTGAGGGCTTTGAGGCACTCAGCTTTGGAGGCAATGGACAGCACCGTTTGGAGGATAAGCGCATAGGAGAGAATGATGAGCACCGAGTCCACCCCCAGTGTGGAGAGCACTACAAAGAGACCATAGGCACTGTTGATGTGGGTGTCTGCACAGGCCAGCTTCATGACATCTGGGTGCAGACAGTAGGAGTGGGAAAGCAGGCGATTCTGGCAGTAAGGCAACTTCTTCAGCATGATGGGGGCTGGGATGTGGAGCCCGAGGCTGCGCACCACACTCGCCAGCCCCAAACTGGCAACACGGGAGCTCGTGAGGATGGTGCCATAGTGCAGGGGGTTGCTGATGGCCACAAAACGGTCCAAGGCCATGGTCAGCAGCACAGAGGACTCCATGATGGAGAAGGTATGGATGAAGAAGAGCTGGGCCAGGCACATATCCACTGACACCCGTCTGAGACCCAGCATGTAGATGGAGAGCATGGTTGGCAGCGTGGAGGCAGACAAGCCCAGGTCAGTCACTGCCAGCATCGACAGCAAGTAGTACATGGGTTGGTGCAGGGAGGGCTCTGACTTCACGACCCACAGGATCAAACTGTTCCCTGCCAGAGAGGACCCATACATGGCACACAGAGGGATGGAGAGCCATTTGTGCACCGCCTCGAGGCCTGGGAGGCCTGCTAGGAAGAAGAAGGCACTGGTGTGGTTGAAATCTGACATGGTGGGCAGAACACCGGGCAGAAGCGTAGCCACAGGTCCTGGAATCAAAGGAGTTGTTGGGTCAGAAACTTCTCTAGGAACCAAGACCTTTCACTGACTCCCCAAAGTGTTTCATTGACAACCATGGTCTTGTAATTAGTAGAGGCATTTCCCCAGGGTCAGAGATAAGGAGTCCTGAAACAAAGGTTAGTTTGAATTACTAAAGGAACTGTTGCATTCAAGGGAGACCTGGCTCAGGGAGCCTCACAACAAAATTTTTCACAAAATCAGAATTTGAAAGGTAGATCTGGAAAGGGACCAAGACAGTGTTGGTCCTAACTCTTCCCTCTACCTCCTGAGACATGAACTCTAGGTCCCTATGTAGTTAGTAGCGTGATCTGGGGGCAGAGTGCAGGTCCCTTATTTCCTGTCATGTTCCCCTTCACGCTGCTTTTCAGTAGGTAATTCGGTGGGGTGAATATCCAAATTTTGCAGACTGACATCTTCTTTTATAATTAAAACAAGATAAAATAATTCTCTCTTACATGTCAGCCCACCTGTGTGAGCATACAAATACAAACTTCTCACCCGTATGGCTTAAAATGTTAAGCTGTGGCAAAAATTTTAGATGTTTTTTCCAAATATGATTCATTCTCCAGTTGAGCTGTGCGTGTGGAACACTAAATAAAATGATTCAACTCGTAGAAGATTAAACAGTCATCTTGTAGCTTATCTGTAATTATTCAGCATTATACTGATGAACATACAGAAATCAGAAAAAGTTCTGAAGGAATCAGAACTTAGATCCATTTATAAAGTAATTTCTGGGAAAAAAAAAAGCAATAATTGGGGACTACGTCTTGTCTTTCTTGTGTTTTCTCTCTTGAACTTTGGCTCCTGTTTCACTTCCTGCCATCTCAGCTTTCTCCCCATCGTTAAAGACATCATGAGTTCCATTTTCTGGAACCCAGTCGAAGCACTGTCTGAAAACTTTTCGCCTTCCCTCCTAACCATAAATAAAGTAGGGGAAATTCTGGGGTTTCCCAGGAGTACAAAACTGAAGAATAATAACCAACAAGCACAACTAAATTTTTAGGAATCTTTCTTAACTGTCTCTTCAGAATTTTGTTTTGTTTTGTTCTTTTCCAGTGATACTGATCTTCTCTTCATTTTTATCACCTTTTCTCACATACGTCTTGGGAAATAATCCAGTATTCCTCTTTCTTTGAAAAGTAGCTCCACATAAATGAATTCTTTCCCCTTTTCTTCCGCATATGAAAATACACAAGTATAATTTATTCCTTTCAGTATTTCATTTGCAGTTGTTTTCAGAATGTTTCAAAACACTTTCAGTCCAGCATCTGGACTCTTAGAAGTTAGCAGATCAGTTTTTCCAGATTAAGAAATTTAATCCTTAAGAATTCAATTACAAACTTTACTGAAGTGGCATCAGTTGTAAAGGAGGATCTAGGACTGGAAATAATTCTGTCTGAGTATCTTTTACTCTGGATATTGTTGCTTGAAGGTGAAGACAAAGGCCAACTATTAACAAACAGATCAAGACATTCACAATCCTTATCCTTATAGCTAAGTAAATAAAAATTTAAGTTTAAAAATTTCCGGTATGATGGCCATTTCTGGTTTTCCTCTTGTAATCTACATTGTTTCCTCCAGATTAAATGTTTTAATTTTCACTCAGTAATTAAACCATCTAAGTCACTGTTCTAGACACAAGATATAAATACAATCCCAATAATAAGGGAAGCATGAATCAATATTTCAAATATGTGAATAAAATAAAACAATACGGAAACAGAAGGGCATACGATTTCCAGTTCAGAGTTTAGGTGAAAGTTCTCTGAGAAGGGGACAATTGGAGACAGGGCAAAACAGAAAGAAGGGGCAAGACAGTTGGAGATTTGTGCATGTCTGGGTGAATGAGTTCTGATTGGTAGGGAAAAGTATGGAGGTACATCACAAAAACCCTGAAGTTGCTAGCACACAGGTTGTCACCTTTAAGCGACAAGTATCTGTTCAAGTTGGTATTGTGATAGAAAGGAAAAGTAAGATAAAAGAGACAACCTTCCAGAACCAACACAATTACTTAAGAGAACTACGTTTCACTTGAGCAGGGTGGGGAGGTATTGTCTTCTGTGCTGAATATATATCCAGTGACTCCGACAGTGTGGCCTGGGGGCTGGTGGCATCAGCAGCACAGGACAACTTGTAATAAATACAGATTATTAGGTTTCGGCTCCAACATATTGAATCAGGATTTATTGAGTTGAAGCCCAGTGTCCCGTGTTTTAACAAACCCTGTGGATGATTCTGATGCAGACCGAAGCCTGAGAATCACTGAGGTCCATCTTTTGGAATAGTATTGCTTTGTAAGCAGGTGAGTGCAGTGCTGTGGGAAAAGCAAGAATTGGGAGAGAAGCAAAGATTATGAGTTAATAGGAAAGGGACACACTTAGACAAAGAAAGAAACATTGCTCCTGAATGCTCAACTCCGAGATGAGGCCTGCAAGGATGTTGGGTCACAAACACAGATTCTTTGATACAATCTTACCATAAATCATTTAAGACCAAAAAAGCATATGGCAATTTTAACAAATAAAGATACTATGTTTTGCCTTATAATTTATTTGAAAAGTACCAAATTGTTAGTAAGAAAATCTATAGTCTGTTAACTGCTGTTGCTATAGGAAGCTGGACAGGCTGTTTTATTGGCCTCTCTATATACAGATTCATGAATTTGTAGTCAGTTACTGGTAGATGGTGCAAACTTGAAATAGGATGGAGAAATGTTTGAGGACATTGGGAAGAATTGTGTATTCAAGTGGAACGTTTGAATTCTTCTTCCTACATTCACACTGCACTGGTTCTTTAAAATTAGAGAAAAATTTTTAACATTTCTTTAATAAACTGAAAGTTCCATCCTTTCACCCATATATTTCAAATGTGGAGATAGAAACATAATGAATGGGCATAGTGTGAGCATATTTGGAATTTCTGACATTATTTCACTTAGTGTTTGAGAAAATGGACTTTGAGAAAAGGCACTCAGGTGCTCAGATATGTGGAGCATATTGTTTTTGTATATTGCATGAAGCTGACTGTGCAGCAGAGGAAGATTTTTGTGAGTGTGTGTGTGTGTGTGTGTGTGTGTGTGTGTGTGTGCATGTGTGATGGATTTTCTTAATTTTTAAGAAAGACCTGTGGAATGAAGGGATTTTGTGATCAGAAACAGAAGGACAGGGGTGTCTGGGTGGCTCAGTGGGTTAAAGACTCTGCCTTACTCAAGTCATGATCTCAGGGTCCTGGGATCAAGCTGCATCAGGCTCTGCTCAGCAGGGAGCCTGCTTCCTCCTCTCTCTGCCTGCCTCTCTGCCTACTTGTAATCTCTCTCTGTCAAATAGATAAATAAAATCTTAAAAAAAAGAAAAAGAAAAAGAAACAGAAGGACATAGGTGAAAAGGCAGAGTACCTGTTTCTAGTCCTGGGTTTGGCACAAAACACTGGAAAACAAACAACAAATAACTTGGGAAAGCTTGGACTTAAGCAAGAGCTATTTATCCAAAAAAGTTAAGAATGCACTGTGATCTTTTGTTACAGGAACTCTTCCTTTTGGCTTGCCAACGGATTTCAGTCAGATGTAAACCTGTGGCCTCATGGAGTAGAGTGGGAAACCATGCTGGTTTTCCTAGCACCAACGTCAGTTTTCTTCTGCAGTCACATTGGGATTCAGACTAACAGCATTAAGAGCCAGTGTTCTGCCATGACAGTAATAAGAAATCATAAGAGCATAGATTTCATGTTCACAAAGGAGTCTCCTCTCACCATATAGATCTAGTGCACTCACATGTATGTACAACGTTAGTTTCACTTTTCCCATTGTCTAAAGAATGGCAATAGGTGAGTTGTACTAAATCTTGTACTAATCTCATAGGTTTCTCTGATGATAAACTAAGACAATAGGTGGAAAATTTCCCAATATTCTCTAAAGCACTTAGAAAATAATCATTGTTAATATTTTCTGTTCTTTAATTTTTCCTAAATTTACTTACTATGCTCAAAATGCAAGGAACCCTTTCAAAGATGATTCTTCAAAGATTTAGAAGCAATTGCAATTAACTTTGATCACTCTGGATTTATCAGTTCCCATCATCATTCTGTTACCTTCCATCATTCAAATACGAACAAACTACCTTTTCAAACTATCTTCTTGAACCAGCAACTTTCTATTCCATTCTGTTCCTCAAACTTTTCCTTATCTCAGCATGTCTCCCTTAAGGCACATAAAATCCATCTGCTGAAGATTTAGGTACCCATTTATTAGGATACATTTAAGGCACGGAGGATTGAGGCTGGTGTGTTACTAGCCCATCTCCAAATTTCCCATTTATTTGGTTTTATCTATTATGACAGTACATCTGAGGATTTCTTTAGTAAACTTATCCAGTAGTTTCCAGATGGTACCTGAAGATAAAGAGCACTTTTTCTTCCTCTGAGTCCTCAATATTGTTCTTTTTCAGGGCCTTACAACATATTCACTCTATTTTTCTATGAACACTAATAAGGAATCTTGGCAAATGGCTTCATCCCTTTCCTCTTTAAGCCCCATGTTATTGACTCATCCACAAGGAGATAAGAGCTGGAGACATTTCTTGCCCTCCTCCAGTGTACTTTCCTGAATAACATCCCTTGATGAAGATAATTGGCAGCCTGGGCCTTGGGGCAGCAAACAGCTTTAACCATGTCACTACCAAATAAGTTTTCAAATGGGCTGTAAAGAAACTCCAGCCTGATTGGAATCATTTGGTCCTGTCCAAGTCTGTCTCAGTTACTGAGTCTTCTTATATTATCATTAAAAAGCAATTAGCTGTTGAGAGTACAATCTTCAAGGTCAAAAAGACCGGAGTCAAACCTCTCAGTTTCCTCACTTGTGAAATCGGAATAGTAAAAGAAACTAACGCACAATATTGCTGTGAGGATTAAGTCAGGTACTCCATTAAAAAACTCATAATCATGTTTGTCAATACTCAAATAATTAATTACCTATTTTATTATTATTTTATAATAACATTGTAAGTATTTAATATAATAATATATGCAAATCACTTATCATTCCTAGAAAAAGCACACATTAAGCACTTAATAAATTTGATGATGATGATGATGATGTTGATATACTTACAAATGCAACAAAGAAACTTTCTATTGTTGCAACAGAAATAATAAAAGTTCAATAAAATGAAGGACTTTACAACTTAGAGGAAAATAGAAATAGAAAATAAATGGAAATAAACAGAATAGAAATCACAAATTTAGCCACAACATTGAAAACCCAGGTAGACAATTCATACTTCCCCAAAAGAATGTTTTGTAAAATTCTTTGCTTCACCATAGGGCTGCAAAACAAAAAAGCTCAGCTCTTGTAAGCATACGCATTTATAAAACTTTCAGTATGAATGCACAAAAATAGTGAGGCCCCCCAAAGCTTTCAACCTCAATGTTACATGTCATAAAGAAGAAATGGATGTTGGACATATTCCAACAGATAAACAACTCTAACTCTGGGCAAGATATATAAAAAATAAGTCAGATAGAGAAAAACAGACAGTACAGAGTAGTGATTCCTTGTGATAAAGGAAATAAGATGTGAACTCCATATCCACCCAGGCTTTCTGCCAGACTGCAGTTTACAAACTAAGACAAGGAAGTTGAATGCAAATTGAGGGCAGCTTTCTCCTTAATGGAGGGAGAAAAGACAGAAGTGATTTTAGAGGCTGTGAGGGCTCAAAATTTGGGGCATCTATTAGATATGAAGAAGTCCTAGAAATCTGCCTAGGTGTCCATTTGAGGTTTTCACCAAGTATTAAACTTCAGATTCATAGGACAAGATTCTGAAAAGCTTAGCAGAGAACATCTCTGAGGCAAAGGGTGGGCTATAAGTTGCCTGTAGATTCTGGAGTTCATTCAGTACTGGGACACATTGGAGTTCAAACAAGGGAGAGAGGACAGAGCTCTTTGAACACCTTGGACCTTAGAAGGGCCACGCCATAAGGAGAGGGAGTATGTGGTGTGGTTTCTGATTTCATGAAACTGATTCAATATCACACACTGCTTTGGCATCTGAAACTGGGAGTGCATCAGAAAGCCTACCCATTACCTTCCCTTATCTCCCCAGATATGCCCCACATCCAGTGGACAAGGACCCCCTCCCAATAACTGAACCAGCAGCACTCCAGTGGCTTTCACTCTAATGGCTTTCACTTCCCTGCAAGCCTATGAAATTATTCAAGCAAGCCACTCAAATCCTCCTGTGGGAATGAGGGGGTGAGCTCACCTTCCGTTACTACAGAACCTGCTTCCCATGGTCCCTTGTTTTTTCACTCTGTACCACCTCTGTGTGCCCCTTGCCTGGCATGCAGTTTCCTCTTTCCCCAATCTGTATCTATGACTAATAAACTGTTATCAATTTTATCTTTCCAGTGTCAAGTGCCATGCTTTCACCCATTTCTATAACTACACAGTAGAAATCTCTCTCAGCAGCAGGGGGAACAGGAGGTGAGAATACTGTAACCAAAGAAAAAGCTAATAAACATCGACCCTAATAAGGCCTAAAAACAAGATGCAAAAATATTAACATGATCCTCCAATAAATTAACTGCCTGCCATGTCAAATTAGATTATCTTTATACAAGATAATATGACCCAGAGTCCCAATAATAGCATTTGCAGTGCCCGTGGGCACATAAAAAATAATCAGAATAAAGTAAAACATCCAATAAAAGAGATTCAGGATGAATAGAGATTCTGGAATTAGAGGAAAAGAGCTTTCAAAACGTTATGACAAATATGTTTGCACATGTAAAGAAAAACATGAACATAAGCAGTCATGTGTGTGTGTGTGTGTGTGTGTGTGTGTGTGTGCATAATCCAGCTCCATAGGGGTACATTCTAGCTTTCTCTCACTTGGTTACTTGAACATTACTACATGCTTTGTCAAAACTCAGAATTATAAACCACAAAGTGTGAACTTTGCTGCATGTAAATTTATAAAAGAAAAAAAATGCTGGGTGATCCCATAATAGATGGTTGAGTATGAAAAAATATTGTACCTATATTACAAATATATGACACAGTCTCTCTGAAGGACATGAAGGGAAAGGAGCTGATTTCAGTAATTTCAGAAAATATTTTGTCTGGGCATTGTAAGTTTAATGATACAGAACTGCACATGTACATTGCACTCAAGGTGGTAAAATTTGTTCCCAACAGGAACATGGATTAATAATTTTGAAACTACATTTATGTACACAAGAGATGAAATGATGAAAAAATAAATTCAACTTCATTTACAGGGCTGGTGAAGATTGGAGGCTATGTCCACCCTTCATGTATCATGGAGCTTAAAAAAAATTACTGAACTGCATAATAGTCACATTGGAACACATTTTATTATAGTAATTAAGGTCTTTATTTCTTTAAGCGTATTTAAAAATTTTGAAGTATTTCATTTGGTTTATATTTTCTAGTGTAACCCATATTTATAGTTATTATGCAAATCATAAGAAAAACATTTTCATTTTACATATTTGCCAAATTTTCAGAAGGTAGACCAAGTGAGGTCCTCCTGAGTTTAATTTTATAAATAAAGCTCTAGGTTTTTAGTTGGAAGATGTCTTAGATGTCTTTGAATTCCACCCTTTTTTGTTGCTGTTGTTTTTTTTTTTAATTTTTTTTAATTCCACTTTTCTAATCTGCTTGCTTTTACATGTTAATGATATTCTCTCAAGATGCTGTCAGTTTCCTCTATAATAATCTGAGACTTTTACAGGCTGATACTGAATAAGCAACATGCTCTTTCTCATTAAACAGGTATTTTAAATGGTATATATTCAAACACATTTCAATATATTTCAATGTTTTTGAATAATAATTGATAGATACATCAGTTGGAAGCTCTACACTCTGAGATGTCTTCAGTCAGCAGACTGACTATCACAACCAATATTT
This sequence comes from Ailurus styani, assembly GCA_002007465.1. Taxonomy (NCBI): domain Eukaryota; kingdom Metazoa; phylum Chordata; class Mammalia; order Carnivora; family Ailuridae; genus Ailurus; species Ailurus styani. The sequence continues at coordinate 24,415 of LNAC01001145.1, read as the reverse complement.
TATTTGTGTGACTTACAGTTTTCTTGGGTGGAGCATCTTCAGAATGCGTACCCGGATCTCTTTGGTTTTCACACTGTAGACAATTGGGTTGAGCATTGGAGGAACAAGAAAGTGCAGATAGGAGAGAAGCATGTATACCTGAGCTGGTAGCTTCCTTTTCCCAAAACGGTGGATCATCGACAGGCTGACCAGTGGGGTATAAAATAGTAATACAGCACAGATGTGGGAAATGCAGGTGTTAAAGGCTTTGAGCCGCTCAGTGTAGGAAGCTATGCTCAATACTGTCCTCAAGATTAGCACATAGGAGAGGAGAATGAGTACAGCATCCAACCCCAGTGTGGAGAGCATGACAAAGAGCCCAAAGCCACTGTTCAGAAGAGTGGTAGAACTGGCCAGCCTTAAGACATCAGGATGAACACAGTATGAATGAGAAAGAACATTCACAGGCTGAAATTGCAGTCTTCCAAGGAGCACAGGCAGGGGCAGGTGAAGAGCAGCACTACGGGTCACAATGGCCAGCCCAATGGCCCCAATGCGCTTGGTTGTGAGAATGGTGGCATAGTGTAAGGGCTTTCGAATAGCCACACAGCGGTCAAAGGCCATGGCCAAGAGCACAGCTGATTCAATAACTGAGAAAGTATGAATGAAGAAGAGTTGCATAAAGCACATTGCAGCTGGCACCTTTCTCTGGTCTAGGAGAAAGACAGCTGCCATTGAAGGAAGTGTAGAAGCTGAGAGGCCCAGGTCAGCCACTGAAAGCATGGACAGGAAGAGGTACATGGGTGTGTGGAGGCTGGGCACAGACTTGACAATGTACATTATGGTGATGTTGCCCAAAAAAGAGAGAACATAGACAGAGCAGATAGGGATAGCTGTCCAGCAATGAGCAGCCTCCAGTCCTGGAAGATCCATCAGTATGAAGATGAAGCTGCTGCCATTACTGTTGTTAAGAGCTTCCATAACTTTGGGAAGAGTTTGCTCTGGGAAAATTACAAAGAAGGCAAAAATTATTCTTTCACAGCATTTTCTTAGCATCTCATCCCAGAGCACCCACAGCCCATGCCTGCAGAGTAACACCACCCTCCTCCTCTACTTCTAGCACTGAATCCCATTCCTTTAGCAGTTCCACTAGAGTGCAAATGCTCTCTCTCTTCTCAGAGGCTTCCCCTAGTTTTCAGGGGCTTTTTGTGCCTTCGCAGAGATAACTCGTTCCTCATTTGAAGATGTTTCAAGGTTTGAAAAAAGGAAAGGGAAACTCCGTGGTGAGAGCACAGGATACAGATGGATAAACTAGATTAGTTTTAATAGAAAATGGGATCTAAAGAAAACTAGACAAGTGTAATTGTATCTAATGGCTGCTTGGGAGTTAGAAAATCAAGTACAAGAGAGTGCAGGAGAGTCATTAGTAAATATTTGGGGTTCCCTCCATTACAATGTTGTGGGAGAATTATAAATCATATTTCAGATTTCCAGTTTCCCTCCCTCTCTTCTTTTCCTCCCTTCCTTCTTTCCTCCTTTGCTTTCCTCTTCCCTCTTGTCTTTCTTGCATCAGTTATTTATGGATCACCCAATATATGTCTTCATAAATGACATTTGACCTGACAGTTGATCTCTGAAACTCTAAAGGAAATAATTGAGTGATTGTTGGATAAGGAAAAAGGGGACAGGAATTGTTCCCAAACACTATAAAATATATCATATAAGAGGATTAGAGGCACTGTAAACCTCCAGGAAACATCTTTCCCAACTCAGAGATACTCATGCATAGTTTGCAACTGTATCTAGGAAAGCCCATGACTTCTCTTGACTTTCATCCCAAATATGCATGCAACATGAGTTGAGCTAACTTTGTTTGAAGAGCTTCTATCACTCACCAGACCCCAGGGCAGGGACATGAACTCTGTGGATTGTCATGCGGCTGGGGCCTCATGAAGCTCCCTCCCTTGAGCACAGTGCCAAGTGAGCAGGTTTATAAAGCAGGTTCTGGAGGCTCACAATGAATTCCGGTGAGACTCACACCCAATCCTTGCGGTATAGGGTCTCAGAGAAGCATCAAATGTGCATGTGTCAGACAAAGAAGTCTATGGCTAATCTTTGTGTGTGTTTGCCACATCTCCAGATGATTTATGATACTAGCTTAGAACACACATCTAATCCTACTTCAAGCTTTCTTTCTTCTGTTTCCAGTCTAAGATTTTTTTAGTCCCTTAAAGATAAAAGTCATCACATAGACCCTAATATTTTGGCCCCAGAAATATCTTGTATCATATTCAGATCTCCAGAACATACAATCCTTATTATATTCTCCCTACACCCAGTTCAGTAGGTTATTTTTTTCTTTGAATTGTTCACAGTGGAAAGAGTGGAATATCTACAGCACTATTTTCATGAATGATAATATTAATAGATTTCTTCCATGATAAAATTATTTTGCATTGATTGGTCTTTGTTACAATAACATACTTTGTTAACAATAACATACATGACTTTTCTTTCACTCTGTCCCTTTTCATCCTCTCTACCTCCTCAAAGTGAGATTTTCAAATCTACTGAGGAATGGGTGAAGGAGATTAAAAAGGATTCACCAGGACATATGAAAAGGTCCTGGATTTTGTTTTGAGGGTGGAAAGAGAGTGATGTAAACTGTGGTCAGAATAGGCATGGAGCTGACCAGGAATGGCCTGGGAAATTGAGGTAGGGACCAGATTGGGTATGAGGTAGAAGAATCATTCAGGGGTACCACAACCACTCTCTAGTTCAGTGGTTCATTGAGGCATTTATACAACTCAAATTTATACTTATGGCTAAAATTTATTATAGCAAACGGCACTGAGCAGGAACAGCACAAAGGTATACACAGTGAAGGCAAGAGAGGCCACATATAGGCTTCCAAATGTTTCCTCTCTTTCTGCAAGCGTTGCTCTAGCCACAAACTTCAGGAACACATGAGAGGTGTCTCTTTCCAGGGAAGCCTGCTTGAATTATGGAGTCTAGAGTTCTTAAAGCAAGCTGGTTACATGGGTACACATCTGTCACATGACTGGTGTATGTAGATTCCAAATCAGGCAACAGGTACACATAACAAATTCTATGTTTATTTAACATATGTTACCAACCTGGTTCATATTGAATTACTGCTTCGTTATACATAATAACATTATTACTGAGTAACTATATGAACATTCCAGGGGATTATTCTTAGAGTTTGGGTGAAGGGTCATCTGTCAACATGGCTACAGAGATGAGCAAGAATGAGTGAAATGGATCTGTTGCATTACCTCTTTTCTTGTAGAAATTTTTCTAGTTGCATTTTCAGGAGTATGCCATGACCTTGAACCCACTGAACATTATTGGAAATGTTTTCATTCAGCACGTGTAAAATATGAGTAGCTTTTAATGTTACCTAAACATAATTCTAATCCTTGATGGCATAACACAAAGAAGTCTAGAAATATTAATTGAAAACTAGATAGACTGTATTATGGAGATTTAATAAGAGTATTTAAGGAAGAGAATATAGCTGGAACAATTGTAATAATTTGCTAGAGACATAGATGGTTAAAAAAGGAGTTCATTTATTTCAGGGAATGGAGCATATAATCAGAAACAAACATTTTGAGCTAGAAAATTATCAAAGAATAATAGTGGTAGCTGTGAGCAACGACTAAATTGAAAGTGAAGATGAGTAATGGAAAAGCTTAAACGAGTGTTGCAACATAATCTTTTTAGATTTTGAAAGCTATTTTCAGTTCTATTTGGAGTTATTTGAGAGTGAAGGCAGGGAAACCAACCAACAGAATGGTTAAATGGTCTACTTAATTATTAAGGTCTAAATTGAGGCAGGAGGAGTGTAAATATAAAAGTGGTAAAAAATGTCAAGTAAGTAAAATCTACAATATTGGTAAGGGATGGAAATTACAAGTGAGGACCATGTGTGGCATTTGGTTTCTATTTCTGGCTGAAGTGAGGAAGTGAATGGAGATGCCATCTACACAATAGAGAACACAAATGGAGAACACAAAATGGAGGAAGAAGTTGAAGTTGAGGGTGGAGAAGGATCAGTAAGTTCTATTTTGGCCTTGTTGAGTTTAAGATTTCCATGTAGCATAGAAAGGGAATTCTCCAGGAGTGATGCGTGAACTTACCTGGCATTCAGGAGAGAGGCTGAGTTTGAGATTGATATGGCAACATCCATATCCAGGGGGTTAGCAAAAGAAGTGAAGCCAGAAAATGCAATAAGTCAAATTATTCAAAGAAATCAGAGAATAATCAGAATTGAGAAGTGTTAGAGGAGCTAAAAAGTACAGATATTGAAAAATAAGTGAGTGGTCAACAGTGCCAAATATTGATGAAAGGTCCAGGGATGAGGGGATGGAATTTGGAATAGGTTATTTGATTTGGTTTTTAGATTCGTTGGTGACTCTTAGCCCTAGCAATTTCAATGGAATAGTAGGGGCAAAATTTGATTATAATGGAGTTGAAGAGGAAACTATTTTTACTTCAGTTAAATTATAGGAAAAATATGTTGTTTGGTGATGCATACTTAAGTAGTCACAAAATAAAAAAAAATCAATGAAGTAAATAGCATAAAAGTCAGCATATTGGTTTAATGTGGTGACAATGGTGAGGTTATGTTCAGGAAAGGCTGAAGAGAAAATTTGGGTCTTGATAATTTATTATTTCTTTACTTAGGTGATATTTACATGGATGTTCATTTTATAAAAATTTGTTAAATTACACACTTATTTCCATGCAGCTTTATATTCCACCATAATACAAACATTTTTAGATTGATAAGAGGGAGAAAACTAAGACAATGAATGCATATTTTTTCAAGTAGTTTATGAGCCAAAGGGGGAAAATAGATTAAGTACCTAGGGATGGCCATATGTTAGGTAAGAGTTTATTTTATGAAGAGAGACTCTTAAATAATTTTTTTAAACTGTTGCAAAGCAGCTAGTGGGAAAGGAGTTATTAGATAAAATTATTTCTAAAGATCCTAAATTAAGGAAACATAGTAAATTCATGCTTGGTAAGGCAAGTGTATTAATTTCCTATTGCTGCTATAACAAATTACCACAAACCCAATGATATAAAACAATACAATATTGTTGTTTTATAGTTCTGGAGGTTAAACCTATAAAATGATTTTGGAGAGGTAAAATCAATGTATCTGCAGGTCAGATTCTTTCCGGAGGCTATGAAGAACAATCCGTTGTCTTGCCTTTTCTAGTTTCTAGTTACTAGGCATTCTTTGGCCCATGGACTCAGTCCTCTATCTTTAAAACCATCAGTATTCTGTCTTCCCTCTTTTCTGACTTCCTGCCTCCCTCTTATAGGATCCTTGTGATTACATCAAGCCCATTCAGAAAATTCAGAATAATCTTCCCATTTTAAAAATCCTTAACTTAAACATATCTGCAACCATCCTTTTGTTATGTAAGGTAGCATATTCATTCACAAGTTAAGATGTTCAGACATTTGGTGGGCCAATATTCAGCCTACTACAGGAGGAAAAAAAGATCTAAAAGTGAGGTTAAAAATGTGGTTGAGAGACACCTGGGTGGCCTAGTATAGGCTTAAGATCACAGGCTACAAGAATAGTTACTATTATTAATTTTGTAAATGTTATCTTTATTATATTTTACCTGCATATCTATTTTACTATGTATTTTGCTTGTTTAACTTGTTTTATTAAAAAATTCTGACTCAGAGACACCCAGGTAGCTCAGTCAGCTAAGCATCTGCCTTTGGCTTGTGTCATGATCCTAGGGTTCTGGGATTGAGCCCCACATCTGGCTCCCTGCTCAGCGGGGAGCCTGCCTCTTCCTCTGCCTGCCACTCTTCCTGCTTGTGGTCTCTTGCACTGTTTCTCAAATAAATAAATAAAATCTTTAACAAAAATTCTGACCAAATTGAGGCAAAATATTATAATTCAATAAACCAAGTAGAAATTGTATGACATCTCCGTTTGTTGTTTTATTCTTTGCATCTTCTTGTGCTTGAAATATTTCATTATTGTGATAATAATAGTAATAGTATAAACAAGAGGGGAAAAAGAGAATGGGGTGGATAGCAAAACTAAGCATCTTGGGTAATAGCAAAAGAAATGCATTAGAGATGAGATAGTTTGACCCTATTTGAAAAAAGAAGAATGCATTCTTTCTCTAATATTGGAAGAAAGAATTTGATGGCATATGTAGATATAGATTCTTCAATGTATGTGAAAGTGAAGAAAGGGTCTGGTGTGAAGTGTGAGTGGCTGGGAGAAAGCTGCAAATATTTAAAACTGTAACTGTGGATCATGAAAAATGCCACCAAGTGTTTAAAATATGTATATTCAGACACTGAAAAACCAAATGAATTGAAGATCATTAATCTGTAGTCATTACAATATGAAGAATCCATGTTATTCTTAGGGAGAATTCAAAAGCACAGGTGTAAGTAAGAGGAGAAAATAGAAGATGTTTAAGTTGACTCCAAAGTTAACTTTACAATTGCAAAGTATAAAAACACAAGAAAGAATGAATACTGATGGAGCTTTTCTTGGAGTATTGGAGTGTGTGTGATCCATGGTGAATATGGAAGTTGATGATAAAACAATGGTTGTCATGGAATGAGAGAAGGTGAGTGTTTGAGGGATTCGGAACTAAAGACCTCAAGTCCAAAGTCCAGATGCTGTGAAGTCAAGGAGTGGACATGCTTGAAAGTCTACAGATTGATATACTGGAATTAAACATTATACTTTTCCCAAATGATGATTTTTAGAGTCTAGCAAGAGAAATGTTAGTACATCCAATTTAGGGAGAGATTGTTGGTATTGGAAATTTCATGGTTTTATAGTGTTTTTTCAATAGCAATATTAGATTTCCACTTGTTTATTTCTTTCCTGTTTCTCCTTACTTCAAAAATAATATCATGAAGAAAATGAAGCACTATGAAGGCAAGAACTTTAATTCAGTAATGTATCTCCAGTTCCTCAAAAAGTCAAGAACAGAGTTGGTATTCACTAAAAAGCTATCATTACATCAAAGGTGATACATACACAGATGATAACAAGAAGTATTGTTTTCACTCTGTCCATGATGAACCATCAGACTACAAAGTTCTCTGACTAAAACATGTGAACTACTGGGACTAAGAAATAATGAGAACAAGTCCATTATTTCAGACTTTCAATTTCCCCAATAATTTTCATTGTTCAATGTACATTTGTTCAAGTCAGAGAATAGAAACTGTTTTACGGGATACCCAACCCAATATTCCGTATAATTCAGAAGAATCAGTCAAACAGAATCTTTGTGGGCATTTGGAATATCAGCAAGGTTTTTGTTTCATGAAGCATTCTTTCTCTGTAAGGCTAGGGCTTATTCATGTTATAAATGTGACTTGGGATTCTGGTCCCTTTTTGATGAAGAGTTTCAGAATTTTATCGCGTATCTGTTTGGTTTTCACTACATACACAATGGGGTTCATCACAGGAGGAATGAGGAAATGCATATTAGCCATGGTCACGTAGATATGTGAGGGAAGTTTTGGGCCAAAGCGGTGCAGTATAGACAGGCAGATCATGGGTGTGAAGAAGAGAATCACAGCACAGATGTGGGAAATGCAGGTGTTGAGAGCCTTGATGCGGCCACCATAAGATGCAATGCTCAGTACAGTTTTCAGTATCAGGGCATATGAAAAAAGAATGAGAAGAAAATCAAGTCCCATAGTGGATAATACCACAAAGAGTCCAAAGACGCTATTGATCCTGGTGCTGGAACAAGAGAGCTTTATAATGTCAGGATGCAGGCAGTAGGAATGAGATAGTACATTGGAATGGCAGAAGCACAGCCCTCTCAAGAGGATAGGGAGAGGTACCTGTACAGTCAAGGTTCGCACTACCATAGCCAAACCTATCCTGGAAATTACACTGTTGGTGAGAATGGAAGAATAATGCAATGGGTGAGAAATGGCCACATAGCGATCAAAGGCCATTGCCAGTATGATAGCTGACTCAAAATCCTGGAAAGTGTGAATAAAAAACATTTGCATGAAACAAGCAGAGAAGGTGAGCTCTCGAACATCCAGCCAGAAGATCCCCAGCATTGTAGGGAAAGTGAAGAGGGACAGACCCAGATCAGAGGCAGCTAGCATGGACAGGAGGAGGAACATAGGCACATGGAGAGTCTGTTCTCTGTGGATAACTGTCATGATGGTCAGGTTGCCTGCCAAGGTAATGATGAACATGATGCAGAAGGGTATGGAAATCCAGATGTGCACAGTCTCCAGCCCAGGTATGCCTGTCACCAGGAAAGTGACTATGGCTTTGGTGCTATTGGTGGGCAACATGCTGCCAGCGCTGCATGCTTTTCCTAGAATGAAATTTATTGTCTCATTTACAGATGTTAAAATTTGACTTGAGTATTTGACAACTCATAATACCTTTTACTTTAAAATGACTAATCCTGATTTGTATCTATTATGAGCTTAAATGCTGTTTCCCAATACAGAGCATCTGAGCCTTTAGATTAAAAAACAAGACCTGTTTTTTTAAATGAAATTCTCCAGATATTGTGGCTTTTTAAAGGAAAAATATGGGGGGAAATGTGCATTTGATATTTAGTTTATCTAAGTCCTTTAATTTGTATGATTATTTTTTAAAATAAAAAATCCAAAATACATAATGTGCTTCAAATAAATTTCTTTTAAAAATCTAAAATCCATGCATTTGCATACCTGTTATTATAATTACAGTGGTACATCATGAAGGGTATATCTTACTGCCTTGGTCTACCTTGATCCATATTAGACTAGTGCTACTTAAACTGTAGTTCATAGACACATTTTTTTCCATGGACACATTTTAATATCCTATTTCTTCTGCAATGAAATGAGTGTAGAAATTGAAAATAAGCAATTAGAAATTTTTGCATTAATTGACATAATATATCTGTACTTCTTCATACTAATATTATTAGTGTACAATAATAAGGTTATTATTGGATTTTGCATGTATCTTCCATTTCATTTTTCTTAAACATAATACTAGTTATATTTATAAAGTGTTTTGTGATTGACTGAAGAATTTTAAATATACCTTCACTCCATAGGTTATGAAGCATTGTTTCATGTTAATTCATTGTTGAATGTAGATGTCATTTTTTTCAATTGAACATGAAGAAAAACAAAACTAATTTCACCCTATATATTTAAAAATACTAAAATCTTAGATTGTTTAATTTTTGCTAAATCATTTTTGTAGGTTATCTTTTTTATTATAGGGTTAAATATTTTGAGTTTTAATTAATAATATCTGGGGATATTTTGCATAATTACTATATATTTGTGTAAGCAAATCATTCATTTTTAATAACAGTAACAAACAAAATGTTATAAAATGCCTATTTTATTGATTTAATTCCATAGGGTATGGTTATTTATTCACCCAAATATTCAATAAATATTAATTATTTTTCTTGATATGCTTGGCTTTCAACTTTTAGATTATAGCCAAGATCTATGAAAGTATAATTAGCAATTCTTTGAAGGAGTGATAAGTTTCTTTAATATTCAACTATAGTGTACAATATGTCAGGGTTGAGACCATCTTCATGGTCTATGTTACCAAAACTTATTTATCTAGATGAAACCATTTGTGGATACACTGAATCTCCTTCTTATAGAAAGTAAAGTACATATTTCTTTTCTGATTCTATCCCTCATCAGATTCTGTTTTTATGAAACTAAATAGATGTTGCATATATACTTTTATATTCTTTAAATAGCAGTCATCTCACAAACTTTACAAATATTTGCATGTACTCCTTGTTCCAAGCCTTCATCTACCCTCACTCACTACTGCCATCATTGGTATTGTTTGTGGGCCTTTGTAGAGATGTGCACTGCCAAATCTTCATTACCAGTGTGGAGTTTATGGGTCCTAGCTGTGGTGGTCTGCAAATTTCCCAGTTGTTCCTATTTGAATCTCCCCTTAAGTCTAACCTTTGATCAGATTAAGATTCTCAGAGGAAATCATATTTTTAAGTGTTTTTTTTTAAGATTTTATTTATTTTATTTGACAGAGAGGGAGAGAGATCACAAGTAGGTAGAGAGGCAGGCAGAGAGAGGAGGAAGCAGGCTCCCTGCTGAGCAGAGAGCCTGATGTGGGGCTGGATCCCAGGACCCTGAGATCATGACCTGAGCTGAAGGCAGAGGCTTTAACCCACTGAGCCACCCAGGTGCTCTTTTTTAAGTGTTTCTATAAAGTCTGACTAATTACATGATACTGCGGATTAGAAGCTTGAAGATCCTGCACACTTGTCCCTTCTCCCATATAGCAGGCTAGTCCATTTTTCAAAATCTCAATCCAAGTCAATTTGGGTGAAACTTCTAGAAATACTAACAGGGGATTAACTAAATTTCTTTGCATTATCTTAAAATTTTAAGTAAATTGGGATTGGCTTCAGANTTTTTTTTTTTTTTTTTTTTTTTTTTTTTTTTTTTTAGCATTTTTTGAATTCGTTGTAAAGGACAGAGAAGGTGGGGATATTGTGGCTAGGAAACTCACTCTGTTGGATAAACCTCACTTTGCTTGGTCCAATCATTGTACCTTCCAACATTAAGGGTCAGTGCCATGTTCATTCTCAATGCTTTTTCTTTTGCATGGCTTTTTCTTTTGTTTTGTTTTGTTTTTAAGATTTTTCAGACTGTATACTTGTTGGTCATCTCTGAACATCATAGTCAGTGTAAACTCAGGCATGGATAGTTCTACACTCCTCTAGTTCAGGAATACATTGAACCCAATGACTGGTCTGGTTCAATACCACTGTCCAATAGTTAAGATTCTTGAGGGAAACAAATTAGGGATATTTTCACAGAAAGAAACACCTCTACATTCCTATAATTTCTTGTATTATAGGCTAGAGTTTCTCTACTCACTAGTTTATCCAAAGTCTCTTTGTTTTTAGTCCTTTTCTAAATTCAGGTAAAGGGCGCCTGGGTGGCTCAGTTGGTTGAGCGACTGCCTTTGGCTCAGGTCATGATCCTGGAGTCCAGGATCGAGTCCCACATCGGGCTCCCAGCTCCATGGGGAGTCTGCTTCTCCCTCTGACCTTCTCCTCTCTCACTCTCTCTCTCTCTCAAATGAATAAATAAAATCTTTAAAAAAAAAAAAACTAAATTCAGGTAAACTCTCTTACCTGACATCTCAAGGTAGAGTGTTTGTTAACATCCTGCAGGGGCAGCTGTCTCTTCCATGGCCAAAGTCAAGAGTCCCTGTGACCTGGTTTGAGCTTCTTTATTATTCATGCAGCTATCTCCTGAGGATATAATGTCCTGGGAAGTACCATTTTCTTCTTGGTTTAAAGTCCATCCCTCATTACTTCCTAGGAATGCTTCACAAATAGCCCAACTATTGGATACTTTTTTTGCATCAGGTGAATTGAAGATCACTCATTAAGTCTTGGTGTCATTTCCTCCTGAAGTTAATTTTTTATATGTAATATCCACATTTGGGGATTGTTCATATCTTCTACAATATATTTTGAGATTTCTCAAAAGTTAATTGCGTCACAGGCATCCGTTTGAACTCTACTGTGGTTTAATTTATTCTATGTGTTTCAGATGTGAAACTGTATTAAACGTATGTAGAAATTACCTTGGAATTCTGAAATGATAAATTAGATAACCTTTCCCGTCATCATCCCACACTGTATCCCTACTGCATGTACCTCACACAAACACATATACATAAGTGTATGTCAAGGGCCTTTTTGATCATGTAGCTTGAAATAAAAATACAGACTTTCAGCCTAGCAGAACCCACAGATTCAATGGCATTCACAGGAGTGGTCAAATATCCACAAATTCAGCTAGGAAATACTGTGGGAATAGCAGTAGACCCTCCTTATGATGACTCATGATAATGAATTTAAAGAAAACACTTTTATGTGTCTTTTATTGTTTACTTTTTCATATGAAGTTACACATTCTCACTTCAATGAGCAAATCATGTTATCTTTGAACAAGCTCAAATAAATAAATTAATTTATTGACCCCCGTGGCAGACAGTTAATACATAGGCAATCTAGGATTCAAAGATCATTCATGGTCCCAAGCATATTTTCCCTTTATCAAAATATACCTCAAAATAACATCAAAGTTATAATTTTTATAAGCCTAATTTTATTGGTAAAATATCTTCTCTCTGATGCAAAGTATTTATTTTCCCTTCTATGGAGGAGAAGCAATCACAATAGAAATAACTTCAGTGTGAATATTGATTGATCAGCTGTCTCCACTGATTCTTCTCATTCTGAATCTTTCTATATCCATAATAAAGCTGTGAATTGAAACCACTAAAGTATGTAAAATAAAATACCACCAAGAAAGATGTTTTATCTAAAGAAGCTTGCCATTTTCCTGGGTATTTTTGTTATTATTTTTTGTTTTTTTAATTAAATATAGCCAAATTGAAATATAGATTATAATTAATAATCCCTTAACACATTAATTTTTTGTGTGATTTAGATTAAAATAAAACAGGTAATTCCCTTTCTTCTCAAAGTTGTGAAGACTCATGACATTTGAGAAAAGTAGTGAAATGAAGGAATGGAATCCAGAGGAAGATGTCCTGAATAAGTGATTCCTAAAATGTGGGGACAGGTTTTTAGATGCAGTATTCAAATTTTTAAAGTTCAATCACTTCCAGGGAAGGAGTATTTCTTATTTTTTATACTTCTGTTGATATATCAGATATACCCAGCCCCAGCAAGAGATGACATTAAATACATGTTACATCTCTATCAATAAATCCAGCAATATATTAGTTATTAAAAATATGTATTGAGGGCGCCTGGGTGGCTCAGTGGGTTAAAGACTCTGTCTTCGGCTCAGGTCATGATCCCAGGGTCCTGGGATCGCGGCCCACATCGGGCTCTCTGCTCAGCGGGGAGACTGCGTCCTCCTCTCTCTGCCTGCCTCTCTGCCTACTTGTAATTCCTCTCTCTGTGTCAAACAAATAAGTAAATAATTTTTAAAAAATATGTATTGAATAACTTAGTGTATTTTTTATTATTATTATTTTTAGGGGGGGCAGAAGGAGAGAGAGGTTCTTAAGCAGGCTCTGCACCCAGCACAGAGCCCGACACATGGCTCGATCTCATGACCCTGAAATCATGACCTGAGCCAAAATCAAGAGTTGGACACTTAAACAACTGAGCCACCCATGTGCCCCAACTTTGCATATTACTGTATTAATGACTATATCTGTATTCTTGACATATAGCTGTGAATAATGACTACATGAAATGGCATTATGGAAATCATCAATAAATTTAACCTCTCAGGAGACTTTGGGAAGAACTAAAATACATAGAATCTCAGAGAACTAGATAATATACACCATCTAACTCCAGTGTTACTAAAAGTAAAGTTTCCTATTGTTCCCATCAGTGAAATGGCAAACAGAACTAGAACACTTGGATCCATGTAGATAAAACAAATAACTTCATCCTTGGTTTTATTAAATTCCTGAAAATAAATTTATGTAAATGATCTATATCCTCCTCTGGGCAAATGGAAATTATTTGAAAGAAATAGATTGCTCACATAGAAAAACAGCTTAGATCACTTATCAAATGACAGTTTATTTACCAAGACTGCTTTCAGTTTCCATACTACATTATCTCCACCCTAAACTATTAGCTATAAAATTTATACATTGCCATTCAGTTCCCACCTTCAAAAAAATATCTCAGATCTTTGGTCCAGATCCCAAAACCCTATAAAGATCCCAACATGACCACCTTCTTCTAAAATACTATTACAGGGGTGCCTGGGTGGCACGGTTGGTTAAGCATCTGCTCTTTGCTCAGGTCATGATCCCAGGATCCTGGGATCAAGCCCGCTGTTGGGCTCTCTGCTCAGTGGGGAGCCTGCTTCTCCCTCTCCCTCTGCCTGCCACTCCCCCTGCTTGTGCTCTCTCTCTTTCTTTCTCTCAAATAAATAAATAAAATCTTTAAAAAAATAAAATAAAAGACTATTAGGACTATATCAAAGTAGTATTCTCTTTAGTTTAATTAATAAATTATGGATCTAATTTATGCTTGCCTTCCCACCATGGCTCAAGACCCATAACTCATGATTCTCCTGCTTGGAGATCTCCATGACGCAACATGAGGTAAATCTCATATTGGGCCCGGTCTCCAATTTCTTTACATTGAGTTTCAAAATACTGAAATTATGTTTTATCATGAATAAGGAACACCTGTTTTTACACAATCCTCTTATATTAGATATGATTAGAGAGCCTTACATTGGTGCAAACTTGCATTATTAATAGAAAAATTTGCCTTTCAAATCTTTAGACAAATCTTTACACTTCCGTGCACTTATGTTTATTTAGCATTTTTGAAAGGAAGTTAAACAGGAGTTAAATATGCAAAGTTGATATACTTTGGCCCAGCAGTTTCACTTGAGGATGTCTCCTATTGAAATACACACATGCATGCACAAAATGATATGAACTAAGATGGTATAATTATTCATATTTGTGAAAAATAATCTGAAAAATCAGGAAGGTAGTTAATGCATTATGTTATGTTCTTAATGTGATATTAACTATTTTAAAACTCAGTGGGACATTTTTTGTACTGTAATGGAAATATGCCTTTGATAAATCCTTGAGAAAAACACAAGGTATAGAAGAATACAGTCTGGTGTTATGCACTAAATTAATATATTTTGTTTTCTTTGCAGAACAATAAATTTCGGCTTGGTTTTGCTTTGTTACCACTGGGGAAAATAATTATTGTCTTTGCAACAAATTAAATGAAACAATTATGCATATTTTAAGCTTTGACAGCATGCAGGTACTTATTTGTATTAAATATTTTTAAGTAGTTAGTATTTTATTTGCAAAGAAGCTTAACATCTCCTAAACTGTGGATGTTATCTAAACATAGTTCTGATTTACATGTCCTCACTCCAGCTTGATTTTCATACAATAAAGAAAGAAATTGCTCAGACCCACTGTGTTCCAAAAAAAATGAAAGCTCTTGGTTTCTCTAGTACAAAATGATGCTCTATCATGCTCCCTTTTTTCTCAGATTCTTTGGAGTGAAAATAAATTTAAGCTTCTTGTCTGTGAGTTGGGAACCCACAGGGCTTTTTAAATCTCAGCAGAACTTTCCAGGCACCTGGGAGACCCTCTCTTGTTGGTTTCTAAACCACCAAGCCCTTGAAGTAAAACTGTTCCTGCACACTGAGCTGTGGAGTTCTCTATCTTCTCCAGAGGGACGATCCTGCCAGCAGACACATCTGAAAAGTGAAAAGGTCATTCACTGTGTAAGTGAACTCTTTCAGAGAAAAGTAATAGCAACTACCATTGTAAATGTCCTTTCAAGTAAACTGGTATAATAATAGCCAGTTTTCCAGAGTAGAGACCAACAGGAATGCTTAGTGTTGTTGAGTTAGGATATGTGAGATTTGAAGATTAAATTGTTTGGAGAATTTTGTGTTTTATAAATAGTACATTTTAAATTTAAATGATTGGTTTGACTTCATCTGTGTTTTCTTCTAAGTAATAATTGTTGATCAGTTTAAAGAGTATTTGTTAATGCTATATGTGCATACTGTGGTTACACAGCTAGTAATAGATCCCCAGATTTCATGGACTGTGTTTCTTGTTTGATAGCTTTCCCTGGAATCCTGAAACTGATGTCTCATGAATATATTTTGCAAACATGCATTAGATTTGACTCAGTTGGCATGCTCTATCTTTAGGTGTCGAACCATGGAGAACATCAAATGATATTGCAAATTTTGAAGCTTCCCTCCCCACCTTATTAAGCAAAAGAGCTTATCCCAATCTAAATGTTTTCATGCCTGCTGGTGATAATTGTCGTCTTCTTTGCAAGTTTCAAAGTATTTAAATGAGGATTGGTGTTTTGGGAAAATGACCATTCAAAACCAAACTTTGTATTTTGATTAAAAAAAATATATCAAGTTGACCAGGGTGAAGAACTGTTCTGCTAGTATTTAGAGACTTATTGATCTACAGTTTCAAGTCCGTATTAGTAATTCCAGATGCCATAATATTCCTAATCTAAGTTCTCTGTAATGTCACAGTAATTTTGCAGAATTACACAAAGAATATTTTACCTTTATACAGGAAGCATATTTGCTTTTCCCAAACTGATGTTTCTTTAGAATTCTCCTTAAATTCCAACTCATCATTAAAACCTTCCCCAGCAATCCCAAGTTAAAATATATGGAATAATGTATATAAGAACATGAATTTGGTATATACTTCTGAATCAGACCTTAACGTATTAGGCCACAGTAACTTTTGTAAGTTTTGTTTTCAATTCTGTCAGCATTGTAAGTTCTTTTTCTGTTTTCTGTAATCTTTCTAAAATGATTACCCATATCCTGACAATAGGAATATTAGTTCTCAGAAAGATTAAATGACACTCTGGGTTACATACAGGTGAAATGACAAAGCCAATTTTTAAACTATAATAATTTAGTTTCTTTCATAGTGTTGTTTACTTGAATCTCCAACTTAGAATAATACCTGACACAAACAAGATTCTCATTAAAAAGTACCTAATTGACATAAGGTAGCATAACAGAACAACATAACATGAGGTAACTTCAAAGGGGAAAGAGGTAAAATAAAACTTTCAGCAGCTGATATAAGAATGGATTTAGAGCTAGGCCTTTCCTTCACCAAAATAATGCATTTATTATATTTATATATAATATAATATGACATTTATAACTGTTATACTATAAATGTGTTATATTTGTACATATATTTAAATAATGATTTATGTTATATATAATTGCATAAAATTTATAAATGACATATAGTTTATATATTTATTTATAAATGACATTATAATATATAAGATATTTATATATAAGTAATATATAATAATAAAAGCAGGGTTAATGAGTGGAATCAAATAAATTATATTCAATTTGTTGTTTGAAGCTACGGTTATGGTAAAGCAAGAAGTTTTTATGATAATAACTAAGATGCATGCATAGCAGATACATGTATGTGAATGAGTGTCATTTTTTTTGTATTGTAGTATTTTATTCCTTTAAACAAAAATGCTATCTGAAAACATATGGCAAATGTTAATTTTGTTAAATGTAGGTGATGCATAATGGTTATCTTTTAAATTGGCTTACTTTTCCAAGTTTCTGAAATCTTTATGAAGATGCTTATGTGTAAGTGCAGGATATTTTTATAACTAGATGTGTATGTGCTTTTAGCCTACTGCTACTAGGGGCATTTCTCATTTATACATGTTTAAGATGGAGCCTTTAAAAATCAAAGTGAAACCTTTTTAAAAATTTGTGTATGAACATAGCTTCTGGTTGGACTTTGAGGGAAAAATACATACACATATACACACATATATGATGTGTATTTAGATGTACATTATTTTATATGTAATATTTATATTGATTATTTAGTTTGTTTTCTTATAGAAATCCAAGTACTGGGATCCAGGAAATATTATTGACTACCCCGCTAGTATACGAAAATGGGTCAGGTATCAGCTGTACTTTAATTTTTTCTAAAACTTTCTTTCTTCCCTTTCTTCTTTCCTTCTTCTCTTTCCCTCCCTCTTTTTTACCTTATTTTCTTCCCTTCTTTCCCCCTGCACCGCTGTCTTTTTCTGCCTCTCTATCTCTGTTTCTGCTGCCTCTTTTCTTTATCCAACATATAGTCAAGCATCTATTATTGACCTGGAATATTGGTTTGATCAGCTATGACCTTATTGCTTTTTTTTACAATTCTTTCAAAAATATAAATAATGCATGGAAGAGTTTGATAGCTACTGATAGATAGACTGACATGTATGTATGTATAATTTATTTTATATATACATATCACTTCTCTCATATACTATAATGTTTAATAAATTTAATACATGATTTTAATATGAAATCTTAGTCTATAAAATAATGTGAGATTTTATTATTTTGCAGAAATATTTTAATATTTCATGTTGATCACTGTGTGTTCTAATGAAGTTAATAGGGTATTTTTCTAATGTCTACAATTCACTTACACATACATTTGTATTAAGTATTATGAAAACCAAGAAACAAATGCTGATTGGGAAGTTTTAGGCAGGATGTGTGTGGTATGCTTTTGGTCTACCTCACACAATTAATCCTCACAGCACCATTTAAAATAGTAACATTATTACAAATTTACTGAAAAAAAAAACCCTCTAAGATTTAGTGAAATCCAGCAAATTACCTCAGTTATTAAAGAAATCAATCATATACTTATATAGGTTTTTATCATATTACATAAGATTTTTCAGAAAAAAATTCTCATTGTGAGAAATAAAGAAGCTTGTAATTTCAAGTACTTGCAGACTAGACAGCAGGACAGAAAAGTAATCACGAATTCAAAACTTTGTGGCTGTAATGATAGAAGCGTTACAAAGTACCGGTGAAGAAATTTTCTTTAATTCTTTTTGAAGGGATTAGGGAATACTTTCTAGATGAGATAAATTTAAGATTAATTTTTAAGACTGAAGAGAAATTCACGAGGTATGTAATAGAAAGCGATATTTCTGAAGAAAGCACAAGGAAAAGTGGTGAGCATCAGTAAGGGTTAAATTAGCCCTTATGCTTAGGGTATATACTTGAATTTCCTCTGAAGCATATGGGTAGAGATATCTATGGGTCAGCTGAATATATATTCAGAAAATGTATCTGAGTTGAGTATGAAAATTTGGGAATAACTGAAATCTTCAGAATACTCAGAAATTTTATATGACTCAGAAAAGAAGAGGAGCAGATATGTAAACCAATTTGAAATAGAGAAGCTATGTTTTTTGTCCAAAAGCAGCTTTAGATTTCTAAGGGATACAGCTCTTTGAAGACACTGTTGATGAAAATATTAAAGAGGACATAGAGCTTTTTATTTTTTTTTCAGTATGGGATGTGGACCATTTAAATCAGAGTCAGGTGAATGTATGAAAAACATAGCCTGGCACTCATCTCATATATGATAAGTTTCTGGTAATGAGGTCAAGTTATTCACCAACAAAAGTGACATTTCATTCATGAATGAGCTGAAAGGAAGGATTTGGAGAAGATGTCCTGAAGAGATACTTCTTGATGAACTACAGATTTAAAATAATTAAAAAATAATCCTTCATACAAAAATCTTATATTTCTAGTTAACTTTATTGAGGTGGAACTCACCTACAATGAAATTACCAATTTTAATAGTAGAATTTGATGAATTTATAAAAGCATATAAAGTCATGTAATCAGTGATGGTATGGGACATTTTCATCTCCCAAAAAGGTAATTCCTCTTGTTGCAGCCAATCTCTTCACACTTCACATTCCGAACCTCTGATCAACTATCACTATGATGTTTTTTTCTAGAATTTCATATAAATGAAGTCATACAGCATTTGGTGTTTTATGTCCATTTCTTTCACATGGCATAAGTGATCCACTCATGCTATGCATCTATCAGTAATTTCTTCCTTTTTGCTGTATTATATGGAGTGGCCACGGTTTATTTCTTCAATCAGTAGTGGTTGTATATTTGGTTTCTTTCTGTTTTGTTTTGTTTTGTTTTTGCTATTATGAATAAAGCTGCTATGAAGAAATGTATACAAGCCTTTGTGTGAATATGAGTTTTTATTTCTCTTGGGACAACTCTCAGAAGGGAAATTGTTGGATGATGCTAGCTGTATGAGAATTTCAATGTGTAACTTTATACGAAACTGCCAAAATGTTTTCCAGAGATACTGTACCATTTACATTCCATGAATGAAAGTTCCAGTTACATCCTCACCAACATATAGCATTTTCAGTCTTTTTATTTCTAGCCATTCTATTATTTGTATCTTACTGAATTCTCATTTACATTTACCTAATAAATAGTGATGGTGAACATCTTTTCATGTGCTTAGTTGCCATCCACATTCCAAAAGAAATAATTATGCATCTAAAAATAGAAAATCAATTTTTAGTTCTCCATATCTTAATTTGATAATTCTGTGCATTAGTAATCTATTTACTATTTATTTATTTAGCAATCTATTTACTTTAAATGTGGTTTTCAAATTTTCTGACACGTGGTTTCTCCTTTACAGGTTTGTGAGCATCTCGGACTACTGTCCTATGTACATCCTATCATGTTGGCTTTTAATAGCACTGCCTCTAATTGGCCCACTTTCTCCTTCATTGGTATTCCTGGTCTGGAGGCTGCACATATATGGATCTCCATCCCTTTCTGTGTCCTGTACCTCATAGCCCTTGTGGGTAATGCTCTTCTGCTTATCATAGTAACAGCAGAGCAGAATCTTCATGAACCTCAGTTCTATTTTTTGGCTGTGCTTGCCCTTACTGACCTAGGGCTTTCATTGTCTACAATGCCTAGTGTCTTGGCAGTCTTCTGGTTTGATGCCCGCCACGTTGGCCTGGATGCCTGCCTAACCCAAATGTTCTTCATCCACACTCTCTCCTCAGTAGAATCAGGTGTCCTGGTGGCCATGGCTTTTGACCGTTTGATAGCTATCTGTGCTCCACTAAACTACACCAGGATCCTTACCCACTCTACCGTTGCCTGCCTTAGTGGAGCTGCCCTCATACGAGGAGCCACTCTGCTGGCTCCTCTGCCTTTTTTCCTTAGAACCTTTCCTTTCTGTGGGGCCAATATCCTCTCACACTCTTATTGCTACTACCCAGATGTGCTGAACCTGGCCTGTGGGGATGTCTCTTTCAGCAGTTCCTATGGATTGGTTTTTGTACTCTGCACATTTGCAGTGGATGTGGTCTTCATCTTAGCTTCATACATGAAGATCTTGGGCACTGTTATGAAGCTGGAGACTCAAGACAGAAACTGGAGATCGCTGCACACCTGTGCCTGCCACCTATGTACGGTGCTTGTGTTTTACCTGCCCCTCATCAGCTTGGCAGTGCTGCATCGCTATACCCGGGATGCTTCTCCAATTCTCTATACTTCCATGAGTAACGCCTATCTCCTCATGACACCACTGCTCAACCCTCTCGTCTACAGTCTCAAATCCCAGCAGATCCAGGCTGCCCTACGCAAGCGATTTTGGGTGCAACGTATTATTGCTGGGGAATGATTTTTTTTTCTCTTTATTGGAAGGGATGACCAATTAAAAAATGCTATTCAGGATCTAGTATGGGCCAAGTAGTCTGCAAGGCATCATGAATTCAAAAATAAAAAATACTTTGGTATTCCCCTCAAGAAATACCCAATCTAACTAAGGAGGGAGAGTTAGGCAAAATGCTTGAGTAAATGATCATAACTGTGGTCAAGAATGATGATTGTTTGGTAGTGGTACAGAGAAATGACAACAAGAGCCCAAACTCCATGTGTTTAGTGTATGAATCAGATGAAAATCACATTGCCCCATGTGCTAAATTGAGGAGTCTATCTCTGGATTGTAAAAGATCAATGAAGGACTAATTTTATAGAGAAAGCAGGATGTCACCTGATTCTTGACTGCCAATGCTATTTAAATTGAAGCATGAAAATTCAAAATTGCTGATAAATTTATGACTGTATGTTTATTATCTGTCTACTACTTATAGTCAGATATTTTTTAACATCTGAACATTCTGACTTTTAACAAAAGATAAAGGAGCTGTCCGAAAATGATAATATATAAGGATCTGAGAAATGGCTATTGTTATTCCTCTTGCTTACTCATTCAGGATTCATACTTTATTTAGATTTTGTTTTATTTCCCATTTCATACTGAGAATAAATAGGATTATATTCTGACTGCTGAAGAAGGGATACATCTCCTTTTTCTAACTTTCCAGGAGGAGAAATGAAATAGTTTATTTTCTTCTTGGGCCAACTCTTGAATTTAGAGTCATAAGCAAATGAAGAATTGTCCTGCATAGGGATCAGCATAGGAGGCAAGTTAAAGAGAGACACTTAACTGTCCACAGCAATGAATAAACATGCGGTAACATTAGCAAGAATTTCAAGCTACTTTGAGAAAGTTTTGAATGCACTGGGTATGGTGCATAAACAATGAATCTTGGATCACCGAAAAAATAAGTAAAAAAAGAGAGAACGTTTTGAATGAATTTCTAAATGATAGCTTAAATAACCAACCAGAAAATATTTTTTAATATCTGTTCGACATATTCAGTAGGCATCAGAATCACATAGAAGACATAAATTTAATATTTGTATAGCTTACATTCTACCAGTGGAAACCAGGAAACTGCAGCAACCCATGTTATAGGAGGTAGTCAGTGAGTTTGAGTCTTGGTTTAAATTGTTAATATGAATTCAGAGGAAAGTAAGCTAGTGAGGACTGGGTTCATAGAACTTCATCAGCAAAGAAGATCAAGAGAAGAAAAATCATGGAAGCTTGAAATCTATCTCAATTCCAAAAGCACTGAGTAAGCTATAATCTGTTAGGTATTAATGGGATAAAAGCAGTTATTTTTAAGAAGTATGGTCTTTCCCTTTATGGAGAGATTATTTGAGAAATATACTGCACACCCTGAAAAGAAATGAAATTCTGATTCTTAAATTGTTTCTTTATCTTCTGAGGCTTGGTTTAATCGTTTTCTTTTTTTTTTTAAGATTTTATTTATTTATTTCACAGAGGGAGAGAGATCACAAGGAGGCAGAGAGGCAGGCAGACAGAGAGAGGGGGAAGCAGGCTCCCCGCTGAGCAGGGAGCCCGATGCGAGCCTCGATCTCAGGACCCTGAGATCATGACCTGAGCCAAAAGCAGAGGCTTTAACCCACTGAGCCACCCAGGTGCCCAATCATTTTCTTTATTGTGAGTCTTTCTAGTCACACACCTCTTAACTCTGACTTTGCTAAGCATGAATGTAGAGAACTGGGGATTATATCAGAGCAACTGTTTCATTTTTTAAAAACAGTGCATAGTTTTCCATTGAGGAACTCTTTACTTGTCTGTAGAGCTTGGGTGAGACCAATAATATCAAAATTGTAATAAACACCTCCCCTGATCTTTCAGCTCCAGATACTAAACACTGAAGAAATTAATTCTCCTTCACGTTTTATGCTAGAGTTAGTGTGAAAGAGTTTCCTTTCTGTTTGTAACACTGGGAAAAGACCACATCATGTGTGGTCATCATCTTCCATAGATTTGTGGAAGCAATGTTACATTGTGAGAGCATGAGTACAAAGCAGAATAGAAGCAGACATGAAAGCTTGCTCCAGAAAGAAAAAGTGATATGACAGTGTTGAGTCCTTACACTCGGGTCCTGAAATCCTTCCTTTGAATCTGTGACCAGTTCTGGTATTTTGGTTTACATTCCTTTACTTATAAATAAAATAATGAACCAACTTAATAGTATATCCTGTTTATTATGAGGTGGGTTGAATAGTTTGATTCTGTTTTAAAATATGAAATATGTAAACCTAGTCTGAAGGTTTTTGCACATTTGCAAATAAACACATTTTATAAAATATATATAAAAAGAGAACTCTAAATATGTCTTTGAACTGGAGAACAACTATATTATTTTCTTTTTTTATTATTATTTTTTATTATGTTATGTTAGTCACCATACTGTACATTATTAGTTTTTGATGTAGTGTTCCATGATTCATTGTTTATATATAACACCCAGTGCTCCATGCAATACATGGCCTCTTTAATACCCATCACCAGGCTAACCCCCCCTCCCTTCTCCCCTCTAAAACCGAGTTTGTTTCTCAGAGTCCACAGTCTCTCATGGTTCCTCTTCCCCTCCAATTCTATCCCCTTCATTTTCTGGTTACCTTTGATATCACCATCTGAATTATAGAAGCCTTTATTCTTCTGTATTTTTGTTTAAATCCTGGCTTGGTCTTTGTCCTTTACCATATTTTTTGCCTATAATAAGGTGGTTAATATTTATTGAACATTTTCAATATGCCTGATATTGTTATAAACACATTAAATAAATTATCACACTTCTTCTTATAATGTCCTTAGAAGTAGATGGCATTATTAACTTCTTTTTACTGATGGGGACAATGAGGCATAGAAATCTGGGTCACTATGATCCCTGGATACATAACAGATAAGTTACAGAGTCTTTTATTTTTTTTTTTTTTGAAATTTTCTTTCTAATTTTATTTTTATTCTTTGCCCAAGGGGTACAGGTCTGTGAATCATCAGGCTTACATCTTTCACAGCATTCACCAAAGCACAAACCCTCCCCAATGTCCATAACCCATCCACCCTATCCCTACCCTCCCACACCCCAGTAACCCTCAGTTTGTTTTATTAGATTAGAAGTCTCTTATGGTTTTTCTCCTCCCCCATCCCATCTTGTTTCATTATTTTTCCCTCCTACCCCCCACAACCCCCCAGCCTGCCCCTCAAGTTCCTCATATCAGAGAGATCATATGA